>JAJMGG010000016.1:0-300087 GCA_030568635.1 Suhomyces caryicola | reverse complement strand
CCATTGTCAAGATGATCCCATCTAAGCCAATGTGTGTTGAAGCCTTCACTGACTACCCACCATTAGGTAGATTCGCCGTCAGAGACATGAGACAAACCGTCGCTGTTGGTGTCATTAAGTCTGTCGACAAGACCGAAAAGGCTGGTAAGGTTACCAAGGCTGCTGTCAAGGCTGCCAAGAAATAAGCTATTTCTTCTGACTAGCTACTTTATTAGTGAAAACATTTGAATTTATTAATTAAAGGTGCGAAATGTAATGGTAGATGTAGAAGAGCTGTGGCCACGTCGAAAAGGGCGGCTCTGCTTAAACGGCTGAGAAAAACTCGGAGAAGAGCCGTCTGGAGGCAACACACGACACAGACGCTCTATTATTAGACGGGCGGCGATGCTGCTGTGAAAACGTGGGCGATGAGGTGGCGGTTTGGCGGGGAGGTGCAGAGCACTGCTTCCAGCCGGGTTCTCCAGCAGCCGTCCCCCAGCGTAAGGCGCTCAAGCTCTGCTAGCGAGAGATAGTGCGCGCCCAAAAGAAGGCCGTCGGGAGGCACGATGGCCATCGTCGTGGTAACACGAGCGTTCGGCCTATGCAGGCAGGCAGTTGGGCTGCGGTGGGGCGAGAGCACCAGTGGCAGCAGCTACGCCCAGGCGGCCCCCGTCACAGGCCGCGGATTCGGCACCCGCACCTCCTGCTTGGTCCGGCTCAAATAGGAAGGCAGCGATTGTTCGCTAGAGGCAAGAATCTCGGCAGGCTGAAACTGCATTCAAAACGGCAGTCGAAAAATTACCCGTTCCCGGCTGATACCAACACCACCTCATACGCAGAGACCGGCGCTTGAACATGGACAGAGGAGTACACTTAGGCAACGGCGAGCGTGACTACAACCACGCCACCGACTCGGAGTACAAGCGGCTCCGGGCCGAGGCCGACCAGCTCTACCAGAAGAGAAGCAAGCTCAGCCTGCAGTCCCAGCAGGCGTTCAAGAGCGGAGACAAGCTGAAGGCCCACGACTTGAGCGAGCAGTCCAAGAAGATCCTCGCGCAGGCCGAGGACTGCAACCGCAGAGCGGCCGAGTACGTGTTCCGGGAAAACAACGCCGACAGTGCGCAGGACGAGATCGACCTCCACGGGCTCTACGTCAAAGAGGCCGTGTACATTCTCGAGACCCGTCTTGCTGCTGCGATCCGGACCAGCCAGTCGCACTTGCGGGTCATCGTCGGCAAGGGGTTGCACTCGGCCAACGGCATCGCCAAGTTGAAGCCGGCCGTGGACCAGTTGTGTGACGACTGTGGCTTGAAGCACCACATTGACAACAAAAACACCGGGGTGATGGTGATCGACTTGACCAACGCCCAGGCCAACCAGATTCCGAGCCACTGGGGCAACTACGGCTCGACGGGCTCGTACCAACCACAGCAACAGCAGCAACCGTACTACCAACAACAACCCCAGTACCAGAACAACAACAACAACAGTAACAGTAACAACAACGACTTCAAGACCGGGAACCAGCTTGTTGACTTGTTGCTTAAGGCATTTTGTGCGTGCATTAATAAGTAAACAGAGTTATATATGTTATCAGAAGGACTACTATGGACAACGTAGATGGAGAGTAGAATTAAATTAACATGCACAGCCACCGGACTCGTTTTCCAAGTGGATGTTGATTGCGTCGTTGTAGTCGTCGTTGCCGTCGTTGTTGGCTTCGTTCAACTCCTCCTGCTGAAGCGCCATCTTGGCGATGACCTCGAAGGCCGGCTCCACGTTGATCGAGTCCTTAGCACTGGTCTCGAAGACGGGATAGTTCAAGCCGCCGAGCTGGTTGTTGGTGATGTTGTTGAGCTTCTTGGACAAAGAGGGGATTTTCTTGGACTCGTCAACGTCGATCTTGTTACCTATTATGATGAACGGGAAGTCTGCCGGGTTGGAGACGTTGGACTGGACCAAGAACTCGTCCTTCCACGACGTCAAGTTGTTCAACGACTTCTCGTTGGTCACGTCGTAGCACAACACGCAGCAGTCTGCGCCTCTGTAGAACGCGACGCCCAAGCTCTGGAAGCGCTCTTGGCCCGCGGTGTCCCAGATCTGAAGCGTCACCTGCTTGTTGTTATCAATGGTGATTTCCTTGGTCAAAAAGTCGGCTCCGATGGTCGCCTTGTACTGGTGGGAAAACTTGTTGTTGACAAACTGCTGCATCAAGGACGTCTTGCCGACGCCGGAGTCGCCGAGGATGATCACCTTGAGGAGCGTTTTCTTTCTGCCGGACATGTCTAATCTCTAGTTCGGTATTGGAGATAAAACACTTTTGTTGATACCACTTGTGCGGGTCAGAATTAGCCAGAGACGATTATCGAGCCCGTGCTGTATGCAGATTTTGGGGAGCCGTGTGCAGATCCCGGAGCCTGCATGCAGCCGGGGCGATATCTCCTCGGGTAGCTATCAGGGCAGTCAGGCCGGACGGGACCGGCGGCAGCTGGCGTGGCCCAGTGGGCCCAAGCGCCCCCCGCCACTTGGGACGACCGTGCGGACGCCTCCCAACAATCCAGCCGGCCGGTTGGGCCCGGCTGCTCGCTGGTGTCGCGAATTCGCCAGCAGCCCGCCAACACTTTTTCCCGTCCCTTTGTCGCGACACAGTCCAGCAACTTGCGCAGCAGCAGGAGCCTACAGCCGAAAGGGCGCCCGCCGAAAGGCGCCTGCCGAAACAACCGCAGTGGCCCTGTCAGCGAATTGGATCACCCCGGCGCACAGTAGCACAAGGCACACCAACCTGCTGTTGCTCCGCCAGTCACACTGCGGAATCCTGCAACAATACCTTGCGCGCTCCAGCCTCTTCGACGGTGTGCGCAATGGTTGCTAATCGTGCCCGGTCACGTGACCCGTCAGTCACCGAATACCGTGGAAGCCCCCCACCCCTTAGCCTGTATAAATAGCGTCAGATGTGGCTCACGTTGGTTTCTTTCCCAACCACCCAGCCTACGAAAGCACGTCCCCCAGCATGTCCCATTTCACCAGCTCGATTCAATTGACCAAGAAGTCCACCTACAAGCTCAGCAATGGCCACCACATCCCGGTGATTGCTTACGGGGTGTACCAGCTCCCCAAGGAGGACACCAAGGACTTGGTCTACCAGGCGCTCGAGGCCGGTTACCGACACGTTGACGGTGCCGTCGCCTACAAAAACAACAAGGAGGCTGCCGAGGGCATTGGCGCCTTCCTCAAGGACCACCCCGAGGTCGCCAGAGAAGACATCTGGTTCACCACCAAGATCAAGAACGACGACCAAGGGTACGAAAGCACCAAGAAGTCGGTCCAGGACATCTCCAACGACGTGAAAGAACACATTGGGTATGTCGACCTCGTGCTCTTGCACTCGCCTTTGACCAGCAAGGAGAAGAGATTGGGGTCGTGGAAAGCGTTGCAGGAGTACGTGATCGAGCCCTCCAACCCGGTGTTGAACATCAAGTCGCTCGGGATCTCGAACTTTGGGATCGAAACCACCGAGCAGTTGTTGAAGTGGGACGGTCTCTTGGTGAAGCCAGTGGTCAACCAATTGGAAATGCACCCTTGGTTGCCCCACGTGGAGTTGAGAAAGTACCTTGTGGAGAACGACATTTTGGTCGAGGCTTATTCGCCATTGACCCAGGGACAAAAGTTGAACGACCCAACGTTGTTGGAGTTGGAGAAGAAGTTTGGAATAAGCAAGATTGAGATCTTGTTGAAGTGGTCCTTCTTGCAGGGGTTCATCGTGTTGGTCAAGTCGGCCTCGCCCAAGAACCTCAAGGCCAACTTGGCCGTGTTGCCCGATGCGTCTGACGACGAGTTGGGAGAAACAACCCAGTTGGGCGTTCTTGACTTGGACGTCGACATTCTCGACGCCCTCAACTTGCCCGACTCAAAAGAGGTGATATGCTGGCAAAACGTCGACCCTACCGAGTATGTAGATTAGAGAGATAGAATAAATCAGGGAGTGCTGTTTTCGAAGCGAGAACGTCTGCGTAAAAAATAGAGCACCAGGAAGCTCGTGCTGCTTTGGCGGGGGACCATTTGTCAGGAAGTCCGTCTAACTCCTCTGCCGCGCGGTCCGTCCCTGAGCGTACTGTAGCACCACAGTGGAGGTGCTGGCGGAATCTGTCAGCAGCACGTTACACATAGTTTACACATTAGTTACACATTTTTATGTAACAATTACTAAATGTGCTAGTGAATTCTTTTCCCATTTCGCTCCCCCAGCGCGCAGGGTATATAAAGCGCTGCGAATCCAGCCGTGGTGTGCCTTCCTCAGCTACCAGCAACACTCTCGACAACATGGCCCCAAGAACCGCAATCATCTCCTACTCGCTCTACAACCACGTGGGCACGCTCGCGCAATCCATCAAGGCCGGCATTGAGGCCGCCGGCGGAACCGCCGACTTGTTCCAGGTGGCCGAGACGCTTCCCGAGTCCCTCTTGGAAAAGATGCACGCTCCCCCCAAGCCCGACTGGCCAATTGCTACCCCTGAGACCTTGGCCACCTACGACGCCTTCTTGTTGGGTGTCCCCACCAGATTCGGAACCTTCCCCTCGCAGTGGAAGTCCTTCTGGGACGCCACCGGTGGCTTGTGGGCCCAGGGCGCCTTGAGAGGCAAGCCCGCCGGTGTGTTTGTGTCCACCGGTACCCCCGGTGGCGGTCAAGAGACCACCGTCATCAACACCCTCTCCACCTTGGCGCACCACGGAATCGTCTACGTTCCATTGGGCTACGCCCACCCCAACCAGGGATCCTTTGACGAGATCCACGGTGGCTCCCCATGGGGTGCTGGCACTTTCGCAGGGGCTGATGGCTCCAGACAAGTGAGCGATTTAGAAAAGGACATCGCCAGAGTGCAGGGCGAGGAGTTCTACAAGATTATCAAGAAGTTCGCTTAGACGTAGTGTGGACCTCAGTTAAAGAATATATGACCCGTTTGTTTCACCAAACTAGGCCGCTGGCAAAGTGCAAACCACTGGCTAAGTGCTTTGATGTAGTGCGTAGTTGCGACGAACAGCTTGCTGTGGTTTTCCCACCACCCATTTTGCGACCAGTGTCGGGTCTTGACGCGAAATTTTTGACATGAGCTGAAAATTGAGAATTCAACGTTATCAACCACACTGCCAACCTCCGCTCAACAATGTCCCTGAAACCAATAAGGCAAGATTATATCGCCAAGATTCGTTACTCCAACAGTCTCCCTCCACCACCTCTCAACCCAAAGTTTCTCCAGTACAACACCACCGAACATGTGTCCACCAAGACGGAAGGCGAACACTTGATATCGTCCTTGTTCAGAAAGGAAAACTACTCCAGCCTCATGGAAAACATCGACGAGGAGTTGGGCATGAACCTCAACCTCATCAACAACAGCGGCTTTTTTGAGGACTCAAACGACTCCGTCATCTACAACATGACCGACAAGAACAACAAGGACAAGCCCATACCCTTACATCCAAAGGACAGAGCATTGTTGAGAGATGCAGGTATCGGCAAGATCTCGAAATCGGAGCCTGGAGTTTCCTTTTTGAGAAGAACTGAATATATCTCAGAAAGAGAGAAGCCATCCAAGCCTTCCGCAAGCTCCGAAGCTGATGCAGCAGCCTCCAACGGCACCAAGAACAGTGAATCCGAGAGGCACGATGCCGAAGCACAGTTGAAGGCCGTCGAAGCCTCTTTCGAAAAGGCCCAAGACACGTTGGCCAACTTCCAGGACCTCAAGCACCCAAGAAGAAAGCATTTGACTGCAGTCAACGCTTGGCCGTTATTACCCGACACCTCGATGATGGATACCAAATTTCTCTCCCTCAAATTCGTTGGTTCTGCATCTGTTTCTCGTGAGTTGGATGTCTTGAAGAGACAGGAAAAGGGAGCATTTAACGAGGAATTTCAAAAACAATCTCTCAAAACCGCCATCTTCAGACCAATTACGTCCGCAGATGGTGAGTGGATTTCGATGTATCAAGTCCGTGACAAGAGAAAGGTTGCGGAATTGGACGAGAAGCTTCATTCTACTGAGAGAGAGCAACCTGCCAACTTGTTGGACGAGGACGATACAAGTGAAGAGTACAAGTTCAAGCACTCCAAAAATTACGAGATGAACTTTCAACGGTTCACGAAGCCAAATGAAGAATTGTCGATCAAATTCATTCCTGACCAAACCACCAAAAAGAGAAAGGCAGCTTACTACTATCCTGTTACCGGTAGAATTGACTTGAAGAAGTACAGAGCATCAACCAACTCCGAAGTGAACAGATTCGTGAAAGATAGCACGATGGACGCTGTGAACTTCAAGTTGAGGGAACCCAACACTTCCGAGCTCAAGAAGATGGACACCATTAGATCCGAGTTTGATCCCATGGAATACGAAGGCGAGGATGATGAGGAAGATGTTGATGAAGATAGAGATGTGGGCGAGGAGTTTAATGAAGAGTTGAACGAAGGTAGTTCTTAAATAATAGAAAGCGAATACTCGATACAATTGTTGATTGATCGTCATTTGACACGTTCGAGTAAATGTGACCTTCTACTTGTATATTATAACATTTCTCTACTACGACTTTTTGGTACTGTAAAGCAAGAATAGTAAGTGTCCTCTAGATGTGATTTGGTGTCCAATAGATTTTGGTTTGGGTATTAGTGAGGAACGTTGAATCCTTCAGACACTCTAGTGTCGAATGATCAATGATATCGTGGCTCGGGTCTTGCTCAGCCTATCACGACGAAAAGCATGTTGTCCTCAAACTATAATGCAATCCCGTTTTTTCCTTTCGGTCCTGTTGTCGTTATTCGTTTCCAATTTACTCTCCAGTTTGCTCGCGTTAAGAGTCTCTGCTCTTGTGGTTGAACTGATCTCTTTCTTTTCGTCGTCCCTTTTCTCTTCCTTCTTTCCCTTCGACTTAAACAATCTGAACGAATTACTCCTCTCATTTCTTGCTTTCAGTCTTTCAGGGGGCCTCAAGTCATTTTGTTCTCTCTCCTTTTCGTACTTCTCGTTCATTTTTTTGGCGATCTCCTCATCTTCCTTTTCTTGCAATTGCTTGATTAACAAGTAGTCTGCGTCATGATCAAAGCCCTGATCGGTATCAAACACTGGCAAGAAGTCGCCAGTAAAGAATAGATCATCGTTACCGTTGATTGAGTTCAATGATTGCCAAGTGATTTTGCTAGTTTTGTTATTGAACGAAGAATCAGTGACTAGAAGGTAAAACTCATGATCATTTTTCTTGAAAAGGGTATTGAAATGATTGTTTCTGAAGAAGATGAAGAACTGTTCGTCCTGTAAGTCGAAATTCAAACGTTTCAAGCCGATTTTGGTCAACTGTGTCTTATTTAAGTCCAACCATTTTCTGATGAGAGTTTGGTTTTGCAACAATTGTATTTTGTTGATGCTTGTGTCGCTTACGCCATCCAATAAAAGATAGTCCTGAATTTTATCAAAGCTTTGAAGCTCGTTGAACAACTCGATCAATTTTGCATAGTTATCCTCGAAGGTGTCGTCGTTTTCTCTCGAATTGTGGTTCCATTCTATTTGTTCGTTATCGATCTGATTGAGAATCCACCCGTGTCTGAATTTGAGATCGAACAATTCAAACAAAATGGAGGCAGAGTCGTTCTTTGCAAAATTCCCGTTGAGCAAGTTGGGGTTGACCGAGAGACCGGTGTGCAATAACGGCAAGATCTCCAATAATTTGTCGATATCGTAGTCCAAGCTCTTGTCATTTTTGTACACCAAAATCATGTCGCCAATTTGCGACAATAAAGGCTGAAGCTGTATGACCCCGACCTCCGCTTCAGCTTTGATCAACAAGTTTTTCAAGTCGTTTATGCTGCTGAACTTCTTCTGGGTGGCCGGATCCACCTTCTCCTCGTTGATTATGAGGCTCCGCAAGTGGAGTTCGTGGTTGAGGACCAACGTGTTGACCAACGCGATCAACGGGCAGGGCCCGTTCAGATCCTGGAGAAGGATGGGCGTCACGAGCTTGTGTTCCTCGTTTGCCGTCTGATAGTCCAACGACCACTTGATCAATCTGATTTGGAAGCTTTCCGACATTGCAGAGCACGGGCAGAAAAATAGGGTTGGTGCCTAACAAAATTGTTTTCGTTGGTGGGATCCTTTTTATTCCTACGATTTCGCTTATGTATATATGGGGCGGCGTTTAAATCTCGTCGTCTGTTTTTATTAGCAGATCACACAATAGACTCAAAAGATGTCCCTGCGTGACAATTTCATTTAGTGGCAAGAACGAAGAACAGAATGTCCCAGGCATAAATGCAACACTCTCGGAGGAAAAGCGTTTCTTTGACGAGTCATGCTCGACCTGAGGACAAGCCCCGAGCCACGATTTTGTCTGCCGTTTGGTGATAAGATTAGGCGGCTGTCGTGTCCGGGACCACAGCCTCGATGTGATCGCTACGATGACACCCTCCACCTTTCACAAGCCAAATGTCTGGGGGGGCGACGCGCAACCACACGGCAGCGGAATGGATCGACATTTGCTGTCGTTTAATCCACACAATGGCGTCCCGCTCTGCTGATCAGCAGGCGTGGGCTAAACGTATCGCCCGCCCTTCGCGGGTGCCGCGTACTCTACGCTCCGACTAATCGCTCTGCTGTCTATTTTGCATGCAGACACTGCACTGGCTGATTCACACTATGTAGAACGAAATACGGCTACTACGACTGCCCCCACTACACCCAAGGCTCCTAATATAAAAAGGTAGGTTCTGAGAGTCTCGGCGTTGATTCTCTGCTGGACCGAGTCGTCAATTGCCCTTCTGGACGCGACCACCTGCTGGATGGGCTTCTTGTTGCCCACAACACCCTTGGGAAGACTGGTGGTGGGGCTGAGGAGCTCGCAGAACTTTTCGATCTCAGCGCACTTGATGCCGACCTTCAAGTAGTTGGGGTCACTGACCGACGACTTGTGGTTGATGACTCTGATGTACCTTCTAAAGATTCTCACCACGCCGGGGAAAGTTCTACTCTCCAAGATCAACGAGCATGTGGTACCTTTGCGGAGCTTGACCACGCCGTGCAACACGCGCGGGTTGTTGTACACAAGGGCCAACGTAGCAATGGCCATCACCTGTGGAATGGCACAGAAGTTGAACGCCGAGGGGTCCTTGACAAGAACCAAGTACTCCAAGACGTCCTTTATGTGGCCCATGGCATTCAACACCATGTTACTGATACAGTGCAAGCCGTTGTCGCGCGACTGCGGGGAGGTGTCCCTGTGGAACGAAGGAAGCGAGTCGGTGTACTTGGACCAGATCTCCTTGGGCCAGAAGGATCTGCCGTCCTCCAAGTCCTCGTGGTAGTCTCTGATGATGTTGGTCTTCTGCAAGAACAAGCCCATGGAGTTTGATTTCTGGAAGTTGTCGCTCAACACCTCCTCGTCGGCGAATTTGGAGGTATGCATGAATTTGGTCAAGCCTTCGCCGACCAAGCCGGCAACGTAGTGGCAGTACAAGTCGTAGTCCTCGATGGTGTTGACGCCGTTGACGTTGAAGTTCTCGTCCAAGATGTAGTCGGCCATGCCATTGCCCATTTTCTTGGTTATGTCGGCGATGATGTCCTGGCAGTAGGGCTTGAGCTTGTGGTACTCGACCAAGATCTGGTCGAACTCGACCAAGACAAGTCTGTCTTTCTCGTTGGGCCCGCTCTGGGTGAAGGTCCAGTCCTTCAAGGCCAATTTGGTGTCGAAGCTGCGCAAGAGCTCCACCTTGAAGGCCGGATCGAGGGTCATGTCGTCCTCAATGGTGTCCAAGGCACGCAAGATCAAGTAGAACAACATGATGGCGTCTCTCAATTCCGGGTGCAACTCGAGGATGACGGCGGAGAAGGAGCGCGAGGTTTTGGTCAACAACTCGTAGCATCGTTTCAACGACTGGGGCCTCGACGACACGTTGAGCGGGTGCAAGGGCTGTCTGAAGCCGAGAAGCTGGATGGCCGCCTTCAATTCTGTCGGGTGGCAGAGGAGCTGGGTTAGTTTGCCCATGGTGGCTGGCGCGGGGTGGATAAACGTGGAGGAAAGGTGACGGCTCGAAAAGATTGAACAGCCCCTTAATAAGTGCAATAAGAAACTGACAGTTATTGACGTTTTATATTTTTAAGTATCGTTGGGAACTTTTCATTTCTTCAACACCGTAAACGAGCTGTGTCATGTGATCCGCGTCTGTACGGGGGTGTTTTTGTCGTACCGCGCTCCACACGGCGTAGCCGTACGCAGAGACGTCACAGAACCAAGGCGGCGGCCGCTGTCGGGGGGAGGGGAACGCGGCGCGTGGCCGACGGGGGGCTCGCTGACGGGCGCCGCCGGGCCGTGCCGCGGGGGTCGCCAGCGCAGCGGGCGGCGTGTATATCCGCGCCAGGGTCTCCATTCCGGGGCGCTCCGCAAGCACAGCGCTTCTCGGCGCCCCCGGGCGGGCGTCTGTGCCTACTCGGGCTGTGTGGCGGGTGTGTGGGCGCGAGTGCGCTCCGCGGCGGAGGGGGCTCAGGCGTCTCCGCCCGGCGGCCCCCGCTGGCTGTAGCGCGCTCCGCCAGAGTCGTCCCGCCCGCGCCGTCTCGCCGGACTTGTCGGTGCGACTCCCGTGTTCCACCGCTAGCTCCGAACAATCGTCGCTGCGTTCACTCACAGCTCCAGAGCTTCTTCCCACGGCCGGCTATTCGCGTGGGTCGGCCAATGCCATGTGACTTCACACCGCGACGCTTCATCGCACAACGCTACGCTCGCTCACCGTCACCGCACTGCTCACCGTCACCGCACTGCTCACCGTCACCGCACCGCCACGCTCACCACGCTCTACATCCCTCATTAGTATTCTGCATTACGTACAACTCGCTATCACACACAGGCCGTCAGACCGTCAGACCGTCAGACCGTCGTGCCGTCTCCCTGGACGACCGACGAGCGGACGCGCACCACCTTGTTCCGGCCCCCTGCTTCTAGTTGGTCCCGTTCTCAATCTTCTCAAACCACTTTCTGGCGGCCTTGATGTTCTTGAGCACCAACAACTCCTCGTGCTGCACGGTGTTGTCTATGTGGCTGTCCTTGTCCTTCATGATCACCATGATGAACATGTTGTTCGTCAATATGTCAATGTAGAAGTGTGTCCCGTTGCTGCCTCTGATCATCAAGTTGCTGAAGTTGGTTCTCAACTTCGAAATCGACTGCTTGTACGTCTTGATGATGCTTGATATCTTCTCAAATCTCTTGGGATCCAACTCCTGTATTGCCTGGTCCTTGTTGAGCTCCTGCTGGATGGACGTGGTCGACGATATCACCAAAAACGTCGTCTTTTCAAATAGTATGATTTCTTCGGCGTCCAAGATCTGGTTGAACTTTATGAGATTGTTGTTGAAGAGGTTCATGTTGGGAATCAACGAACACACTATCTGGGACCACGCCTTGTACAAGGACTCGTCCCAGATGGACGTGGGGAACCCGGTGAGCTTGAACTGGAACGGGTTCGATATCTTCTGGAGCTTCTCCATCATGATCGTGAAGAGCTCCTCCCGCTTGTCTATCTGGACCAAGTCCATCTTGTGCAACAAGACAAAGATCTTGGCGCCCGGGCTGTACTTTTGGAGGTTGGTCAAGGCCTTGACGAAAATCTCAATGTCCTTATTGATCGACTTGGACTCCACGTCGAAGACATGGATCAACACCTGGACCATTTTGAAGATGTGGTCCTTCTGGTTGGTGAAGTAGTTGCCCATGAACACGTCCTGGCCACCACAGTCCCACAAGTTGAGGGTCATGTTGCCCAAGAAGCGCAAGTGGGAGTGCTCGACGTCGATGGTGGCCCCCAATCTCCGGGTGTCGAAGGCCGAGTAGTTGGAGAAGATGATGGACCGCATGGACGACTTGCCGGAGCCGGAGCGGCCCATCAAAAGGAGCTTCTTTCTGGACGAGGTGGACATTGGCGGATGGGTACTGAGAAAGGAACGGTAGGATTGCCTTATCAATGTGACAAAAGGCCCGGCCCGACTGCGCGAAAACGACAAATACGAGACATGTCCAAAACAGAGGCAAATGTCACAAGAGAAGAAGCACGGGCGAGGGGGGGGTCAAAAAAATGCCCCTTCTTCGCTCGCAGCACAAGTGGCTCGCGGGGTCGTCCCACGGTCCAGCGCCGGCGCCGGCGTCCTCCCCGTGACCCTCTTCCTCCTCATCCTCCTCACGCTCCTCCTCCTCACATTCCGCCTCCTGTATCTTGTCGCATTTTAGTTTCATTCTGCGACACAATCTACCTCGCGACCGATAGCTCGCGACAAGACTCGCCGGCCAGCCATCAGGACCCGAACAATGCACCCAATTCAGCCCAACGTAAACACCAGCTTTAAGCACCTGGTCGCTGCTGGGTGGCCCTCCAGGCGCTGCCCACCACACACTCACTCTCACTCACTCACATACGCCTGGCCCCCGTCCCGTCCCCCAGTCCGATCGGCCCCAGAAGCCTGCTGTGTGCAGTCTAGCATCAGGCCGCTGCTGAGGTCCTTGCTGCGATTGCCGCTCGGGCGGCTGTGTGCAGTCCCCCCCCCCCCACCACTCTCCCTATAAGTATCTTGGCTTATCCCCTGTTTCACCTTTTTGCCTCCCCCTTAAAGCAGCATGTTATCTAGATCAGTTTTGACTGCTTTGGCCGTGTACTTGACCACCGCCAACGCGCTCGTGCTCCCTGGCGTCGAGTCGTTGCTTGCTTTCGAAGAACAGACCTCGCCGCAGCAGGTGCTTGTCCACCAGGACAGCCAGCCCGCCCCCCACGCCGCTGTCCCCGTCGCCGCGCCCCACGCCGGCTCGCCCGACCACTACTGTGCTCCGTTGATCAACCTGGCGTCCGCGCTGCTCCCGGGCCGCTACATCGTGGTCTTCAACGAGGGCCTCGGCGAGGAAGCGCTCTCGGCCCACAAGTTGTGGCTCCAGACATCGCACGCGCTGATGCTCAAGGACGACGGCTTCACCACCGCCGACATCAAGTTGAACCTCGAGTACTTTGACGTCAACTCCGTGGCGGGCTACCTCGGCTACTTCAACCCGGAAATGGTCAAGAAGATCAGATCGGACCCGGCGGTCCGTTTCGTGGAACACGACGCCGTCTACAAGGTGGACGAGTTCGACGTCCAGAAAGACGCCACCTGGGGTCTTTCCAGAGTCAGCCACCGTGAAAACACCGCCCCCGTCTCGTCGGACTATCTCTTTGACAATGACGGTGGCGAAGGCGTTAACGCCTACGTGATCGACACCGGTATCAAGGTCGAGCACGAAGACTTTGAAGGCAGGGCCTCCTGGAGCTCGGCCGTGGCTTTCCCTCACATCAAGTTCGATGGCCATGGGCACGGAACCCATTGCGCAGGCACCATCGGCTCCAAGACCTATGGTGTGGCCAAGAAGGTCAACCTCTTTGCCATCGGTGTCATGAACCCGTTGGGCTCCGGAACCACCTCGGACATCATCAAGGGTATCGAGTTCGTGGTCAACGACCATCAGAGTAATATCAAGACCAAAAAGAAGGGCTTCAAGGGCTCCACCGTCAACATGTCTATCGGTGGAGGTAGCTCCGAGGCTTTGAACTTGGCGGTGAACGCCGGTACCAAAGCAGGCTTGCACATCTCGGTAGCTGCAGGAAATGACAATGCAGATGCGTGTGAGTACTCCCCTGCAAGCGCATCCGGTCCTATCACCGTCGGTGCTTCGAATGTCGAAGACGACAAGGCCAGCTTCTCCAACTGGGGTTCTTGTGTTGACATATTCGCCCCTGGAGAAAACATCGAGTCAACCTTCACATGGAGCAAAACCGCTCTCCTCTCGGGTACTTCCATGGCTGCCCCACACATCACCGGTTTGTTGTCATACTATTTATCGTTATACCCGGACATCGGTTCGGAATACTCAAACGGCAAATTGCTTGCCCCCGAGGCTTTGAAACAAAAGTTGATCTTATACGGTACTAAGGGAATAATCAATGGGTTGGATAACGGATCTCCAAACGTTTTAGCTTTCAATGGTGCGGGACGCAATTTGACTGACTTCTGGGGCCTTGGGGACATCTAGCTGCGTAGTTTAGTTTGTTACAAAACTGGATAGAGCAGGTTTGCTTTCACGTATAGAAATTTATTATAAATGCTTAAACTAGAAGTGATCGTAGGGTGAGTTTGCGCCTATCATCCACGGGATTGGATTTCATCCTATGACTGTCATTTCCGAGATTCACTTACTCTTTTCCACCGACTCCATTATCGCTACCTCTGAAGCTTCTGCCTAGTCTTTGAATCAAGTACAACACACATCCAATGAACCGGAACAAGGCCATGAATGCAACCATCCACAAAATCACGGTCAAGAAGACGGTTTCTCTGGTGGTTTCAGCATCGGACAATTTACTCGTCGAGACGAATTGATCGAGACCACCGGTCAATAAGACCAAGGCAATGATTATGAAGTTGGAAGTAATCCACACCAAAACCGTCATGGATCTGATAAAGGCGTAGTAGTCCTCGTTACTCTGAACATGCCCGCCGTCATCGTCGGGAAGTGGGGTCTTGATCTTCTCCAACTGGTCCAAGTAAGATTGATTGATTTCCTCTTTGGAAATGGGAATCTTCACATCGAAAGTACCATCCTCTCTAACCTTGGCCACACCCAAATCTGTCGCCCCGGTATCACCTTTGGTACCCCAAGACACATCATCGATGTTACAGAAAGCATAGATGTTCAACACATTGATGTAGGAGGGGGACAACAAAATGTACTGCACGAACGAGGTGAACATATGCCACGGCTCGAAGTAAAGGAAAGACGCCAAAAAGTATAACGCATAGGTGGAACAGGTGGCCACCACAAGATCTCTGAACTCGGCATTGGTGAAGAATAAAGACACCGTGATTTTCGTATGACTTTGGTAGATGGTCTGAATGGAATGAACGGCCATGAAAATGGCCGCGAAAATCATGTAGGCCATCAATATGGCGAAGAAAATCACGATCACAATGTAGAATCGCTCAGTACCCTTCGGCTTGTTACCAAAACTCAAAACAAAGGTGGTCACAATGGACGCAAGGTACAACCACAAAAAGATGACCGACAAAATCTTACCGGGGGCAAAGTTCAAGTCGGAGCTGGCAAGCGAGGTGGTCAAGATCCTAAAGACCAAGAAGTACGATCCAATGGAAAACCACGACACAACCAAATTCAAAAACTGGTAGAAGAACTCAATGTGGAGAAAGATCTTTCTTCCGATCGAGTGTGAAGAACTCCAAAGCTTGTGGAACTTGGCCAAGGAGTAAATGGCTGCGAAAAACGAACCATTCAACCATCTTCTTCTCTGCAAGATGAATTCGGCCAACTTCTCCGGCACGTCTGTTTCGGCACTGGCACTCTTGCAGTATCTCAACAACCAAGAACACCCCTTTTTGGCTACCAATTCGTAACACAAGATTCTGTCTTCGGCCAAGTACATGTTCGAGGTGAAGATCCCCGCCTCTTCCTTCATTTGGTTCTTCTTCAATTCGTACTCGTCGTCGTTCGGATCGAGTTCTCCAGAGCCGTGAAGAAACTCACCCTTGAAGTACTTCTCCAACGGTCCCTTGCCGTTGACATCGTTTTGTAACGCAACGTATCTATAAGCGGAAAACGCACCCGGTAACACTGAAATGAAGCCGAACACTGACTCTGTCGGTTTGTCCAAGATGTTGGAGATCTTGTACTCAAAGTTCTGGCCGTACACAATGGGGTTGGTGAGCATTTGCATCTTTTTCAAGGATGCCTTGATTTCTCCACAAGCTCCTGCCACTTGGGCATCTCTATCGAACTCTTTCCACAAGTGGTACAAGGACTTCCCAGACGGCTGGGTACCCGCATCCAATAAGATCACCACACGCGGGTCCAACACCAGGCCCAAGGCCTGGAAACACCACCTATGCGAGTTGATCTTTTTGGCGTTCGTTTCCTTCAAGCAGAACAAGAGCTGAACGGGGACAATCTTTTCTGTCGTCAACTTGACGGTGTCGTCCACACTTGAGATCCCGACTCTAGCGGTGTACTCATATATGTGGGCCTGGACCTTTTTGTCGTCGACTCTACTCTTGGCCAACCCTTCCTGATACACACCCAACCCTGCCAACAAGGCCTGGGCTCTTTCGTTAATTTTGGAACGCCCGTCACTGACGATACACACAACCACTTTTTTCCACGAGTCTTTGCCCCAGGTGTTGGACCTTGTTCTGGACTCGAGATGCTTGATGTTTTTGAACACCCCCTTCAACGTCTTGGCCAACAATATGTCGTCTTCGTTGTACATGGTGACCACGATCATCAACTCGGTTTGTCTGGGCACCGGGTAATGCACCGGCCGCAAGATGTAGCCGTCGCGGTAGAAGTTGGACGGCCCACAGGTCACGGCGGTGTATCTCATGTATGCAAACTCTCTCGACAAGCCACCGTCTTTTTCGTTGGGGTTGTAGTCGGGAAACTTGGTCAACAACTCTGTGGCCACCGGGCAGTCCAACACCAAATGGCCGTTCAAGCCGGTCGCGACCCCGATCTGGGGAGGGGGGGTGGCTTCTCTCACCGGCTCCTCTTCGGGGGGCTCAGCAAACTGGTCCCCGAAGGGCGTGATGGGCTCGTCCACGATGATCGGCGGCGGGGGGAGCGGCGGGGTCGGTTCTCGGGGCACCTCGGGAACATGCACGGTCTGCAAGTCGTAGTGGTCGCCCTCGAAGCGGTTGTATTGGATGTTCTGGTCGTACTCCAGTTCTTCTGAGTCGTCGTCGTCGTAGACGTTGGGCACAAACGACTGGTGGAAGTTGCCGTTGCCCACGTAGTTGGTGCTGTTCATGTGGTCCATCTCGTAGGTGTCGTGGCGCGGGCTCTCGTTGGAGCTGAAGGGGTCATTATGGGTGTTGATGGGCGACAAGTTGGGCGGCTGGATGTGCGAGGTGTTGAAGATGTTGGAGGGTCTCTCCAAGCTCTGCTGGTTGTAGTAGGTGTCGTAGTTGTCGTAGGCGGCGTCCGAGGGCTGCGCCGCCGCCGCGTGGTGGGAGTTGTACGCGGGCTCCGGGTGCTGGAAGTTGATCGACGACGAGCTGTCGCTGTGCAGATAGTTGTAGTTGTAGGTGCCCGACTGCTGGTTTCTCCGCGTCGGCGGGTTCAAGTACTCGGAGATCGACTCGTTGTCCTCGTCGTCGCGGGCCCGCAGGTGGTTGTAGGGGTGGTTGTATCCACTCATGCTTGCGTCGTAGTGCTAGAAGACCGAAGGGCACGCTCAATTAGTCCGATACCGTCTATCGATTTTTCAAAAAAGGAACCGGCTCCAAATTATATATTCCTGTTTCGGTAATCGCGATCTCCCTTCAACACTCGTGTAAAAGCGCTAGAAAATTTTGGAGACAGCCCGACCATCTTGCGTGAGCACGCAGGCTCGGGGAATTCTATTCTTGGATGTGAAACCACGCCCACACCGCCGGCCAAGGGGTGCTGGGGCCCTGTGGCTCGTCACGTTTCCACCGCACCGCTCGCCGCACAGGGGACCCCTCTCCCTGTTCGGTGACCAGCCGCAGTGGCTCCGTCGCTAGCGAGATCATTTATCGTGACAGCTCCAGTCATCCTGCGAGGCTTACACCGCCCGTACAGCCCGTCTATATTTAGTGCGACCAGCGCTGGCGGGTCGAAAAAAATATTGACTCCTACGCGGTTCGAACGCGTGCATCTTTACGATAGTAGAACTTGAGTCTACCGCCTTAACCACTCGGCCAAAGAGCCAATTGTTGAAGGTAGCAGCGGGGGGGCTCCCCATCCCGAGCCAGAACCGGTCGACGTGAAGTGGAGCCAGTCGACGTGAAGTGTAGAGGCGTACGTTCATTCTTCCGATTGCACGGAAACCCCGCTGCATAGAGTATGCGTAGATTTTGAGAAGGTCAATGCAGAAACCCCGTCGAGTTCGCTACTTGTGTAGATATTCTCTGTACTGATATTCTCCGTACTAAGTTCTGCAACTCCTACTGAAATTGGATGCTGAAAAAAGCTGTTTCTCATTACTCCAACTTTTTGGCAAAATCGTGAAATATTGATAGACCTCACGATGTCTAAAAACAATAAGAGGCCGCGTCATTCAACCATCCAAATCATCTACTGGAGAGCTCCTTCGAACTGCTACTCAGCGTTCGTTAAATGTCAGTGGGAAGTCTAAAAATAAGAAAAAAATAATGACTCCTACGCGGTTCGAACGCGTGCATCTTTACGATAGTAGAACTTGAGTCTACCGCCTTAACCACTCGGCCAAAGAGCCATTTGATGGAAGCTTAGCAGTCGTCAATCATAATACACACATGATTCTTTGTATGGCCCTACCTGTGTTAAGACTAAGTGGTTAAAACATGCAGGTATGCCCGATTGCACGTTCATGTACACCGGTGCTCGAAGGGTACGCAATACGACGTGCCTCCAAAGAGGGCTTATGATTTTGCTAGCCAATTGTGTAGAGACTGGCTTGTGTGAACACACACGAGTAAGTTGCACGCCACTTCGTGCTTCTAGGTAAAAGGCCCAAACTACGCTAACTAGACCAACTGGTTTTCATGTTGTCATCTTCCTCTCATTGGTTCCAACCGTCGTCATGCTGTCGCCTTCGCTGAAGAAGAGCCCTCGAAAATGCCACGTTTTAGCCTGCAAAAATTGGAAAGCCAGTGTACGTTCGTATCTTGGAGGCGAACTGAGCGAGTCGAATCGAGCTGGAGAGGATAATACTGCCAGAATTGGATGAACACCGACTACAAGACAGTCTATCGCTGAACGCCTATTAGATGCCTAGGAATCGCAATTTCAACTTGAGACAGGCAACTTGTCCGAGCGGTTAAGGAGAAAGACTTGAAATCTTTTGGGCTATGCCCGCGCAGGTTCGAGTCCTGCAGTTGTCGTTAACTTTTTGATTTTTGCATCCATTGGACTGCAATCATACGTTTCAATGAACAAGAGTATATTTATTAAAGGGTGTTGGTAATTACTAGAAAAAGCCGGCTATTTCAATTTTTATTGGTTAACAACTCGGATCGGAACGAGACTGACCTAGAACGAAGAAGCGTGACTTCACTTGGTGCTTTGGGAGACCTTTTCGGAGACTCTCTCTGACACCTCTTCGATAGGAGCCTCAGAGGCGGTCGTTGGAGTGTCTAATTCTGGCTTCTCGTCAACAGTTGCCTTTGCAGTCTTTTTGCTGGCAGCCTTCTTGTCAACCTTCGACACTGGCTTTGGAGAAATGGCAGCGACATTCTTCTTGTTGGCGACATCACTGTCCTTCAATCCACGGCCATTGAGGCCCCAGATGAGCCACAACAAGAAGACTTCACCAAACTTGAGAGCGTGGCTGGTCAAGTTAGGGGCGGCAGCCAAACCAGGGTAACGGGTCAAGGATTCGGCGATGTCGTGTGGGCCAATGAACTGAATGGGTTGGAGGAAAAAGAAGGCAATGGCCTGCTTGAAGAAAATCTTGTATCCGATCAAGTGGAAAATGATGGAGTACTTCAATGGGGTCAACAAGTAGGCTCTGTCGTTTCTGACTTTGTCAGCAGACAAGTAGAAGCTGTCAGTGTTTTTGAGGAGCTTACCAAGTTGGCGTACGATGGCGATACTCTTGTACACCGAGTACAAATAAATAGCCAAGACGAGGACAATGTTGGTCAAGGAGCAGATGTAGACCAAGTACTTGAAGAACTGACTCTCGAGGTTGATGAACTCGATTTGGTAGGATCTCTTGAAGATGACGGAGCCGGCTAAAACTTCGTACACGAACTCGTTGATTCCGATCTCGGCGACAGACAAGCCGTCTCTGTTGACCAAAAAGTGGTTGATCAACAAGGTGGCGTAGTAGGTGGCGCCCATGGCCACCACAGGATACAAGGTTGTCTTTGGAGCCAAGAAAAGAGAGTTGGCAGGCGTGGTGGCCTTGAACGAGGCGGTAAAGTCGTAGATGATCCCATGGCCGGAGTAGATGGCGAAGATGAGCAAGCTCAAGACGACCTCGAGGACGTTGTCTTCGACTTTATCGTAGAGGGCGATGAAGTCGACCAAAAACTCTCTGACCGCGGTGACGGGAACGAGCAAGATGACAAAGTGGGCGGCGTAGTACGAACCATAGTAGAACAAGTACAGGCCGAGGATGCCGAACACGATTTTCGAGATGATGGGAAGCTCCGGCTCGGCGGAGAAGAAGTGGGCCGAGAAGACAAACACCGACGCCAAGGCCAAGCCGCCAAACAACTTTCCGAGGAAAAGAATATCGGCGTCGATGCCGGCGGGGAGGTCTTCGTTGACGATGTCGACCTGGAGAAGGAACTCTCTGGGGAACAAGGCAAAGTGGCCGTCATCCTGCTGGTGGATGTAGCGGGGCAAGTAGACGCAGTAGACGCCCGGGGCGGTGATGGGGTAGTCCAACGAGCCCTGCTTGGCGGCCTCGTCGTCGGAGTCGTCGGAGTCGGCGTCGTAGAGCGCGACGGAGGTGAAGGCGAAGGTCTTGGGCAACTCCTTCAAGCCTTCCTTGGGAAGAATGTTGAACTGGACCACGCCCTGGGAGTAGTGGACAAACGAGTTCTCGGCGCGGTTGGAGTAGGTGTCGTTCAAGAACTCGTGGAAGGCGGGGACGTTCAGGACCTTGGGCAAGTCCAAGTAGTTGAACACGGCGACGGGGATCTCGGTTCTGTAGTAGTCCTCGGGGCCGGCCTTGGAGAAGTTCAAGTGGACCGCGGTGTTGGCGGCGACGGAGTCCACGGTGAAACACGCGCCGTTCTGGTTGTTGTTGAGCTTGAAGTTTCTGTTGGTGTAGCACGCGGCAAGCGCCACCATGTAGGTCAACACGACGACGAATTGGTTCAACATCGCGGGGTCAATTGTCAGGGGGGAGCAAGCGGAAGAAGAGTGGTGGGTGAAAAGTGCAGCGTGTTTCCCGGGGCAGAAAAACAGCGCGAGTGGACAGGGTGGAGGTTCAGACAGGGTTTGTGGAGGAGCGGGTGCAGGGCAGCAAATTGAGAGAACCAAAGGACACGTCGCACGAGGGAGCGGTACGGCGGGGCCGCCAGGCAGCGCAGCACGCTGGCAAACAGACACGCCGAGCCCGCCACAGTCGCCGCCGGGCCCCGTTGGGGGGACACGCGGCTAAACACGAGACTCGCAACTCTGCAAATATACGATGGTGCGCGTCGTGGAGTTTCAGCGGAAGACGCAGAGAAGACGTGGATTGGAACGCGGGCGATGAAATAGGGCGGAAGAGAGCGTACGAAAGCGGTTGGGAGCGATAAGAGCAGTAGGGAGAGATAAGAGCAGCAGGAGAGCAGTAGAGAGCAGTAGGGAGAAAACTCCATGGCGCACCAAGACCAGAGGAGACAAGGGCTCTGGCCGTGGCGTGCTTTGGCCGTGAGGTGCTCAGGGGGAAGTCACAGGGCGACGCGGCAGGGAGACGTGCTGCGAGTCTAATTGTCTCGCGCGGGCACGGTAGCTTTCTCGCGGCAAATTCTGGTTGAGCCCCCGCTACGCCCGCGATCTTCCGCTGCAGTTTGCGCGGCGTGTTCTTTTCTCTCGCTGTCAGTTTGAGGCTCTCACCACAAGTAGGGAGGATCGGGGCACGAGCCGAGCCGAGGTCGAGCCACCAGCTCTGGGCTGCTCATTGACCGCTGGTGGCACTCCCGTTGCGTTCAATGTAGGCTGCAGTCTCGCCCGCCCAGCCCCCGTACTGCCGCATTCCGCTTGCCAGCCGGTCTCTACATCTTTCTGTTTGTATGTATGTATTACCTATCCAGGTGTGGCGAAAAGCACCACCTTGGGCCGACTTTTGTCTCTCCGTTTGGATTTCTCCGTTCCGTCTACCGGTTCCCCTTCTCTAGAAGCAGAAAAGAGACGTCTTGTCCCACCCGGACTCGGACGCAAGCTGCGTGATCAACTTCTTCATCTCAGGTGGGCCACAGATAAACAACTGGTTGTCGATGTCGGCCTCCGGCAAATGCTCTTCTATCATCTCCTTGCTCACGTAGCCAACGCCACCGGTCCAGTTGGCTGGCGGGTGCGTCAACGTGTAATGCACCGAAAGCCCAGGGTACTTCTTGGCGATCTCGTCAATCTCCGTCTTCAACAAAATGTCCAGCTCGGTTTCGTTGGCAAAGATCAACGATATCTCGGTGCGGTCTTCCGGATTGGTGATGATCTCAGTGATCACCTGCAAAATGGGCGTGATCCCAGAGCCCCCGGCAACCAAGCCAAGCTTCTTGGCCATGTTGGGCTGGTAGTCCAAAGTACCAAAGGGTCCTCTGAACTTGACGGTCTGGCCCTCTCTCAACTGCGCCAACTTTCTCGACACGGTCCCCTTCTCATAGTGTTTCACCAAGATGTCAAAGAACCCCACGTCAAACTGGTTGGAGATGGGTGAGTAGTATCTAATCTCGTCCTTGCCGTTGATCGTAAAACAACACGCAACGTGGTGGCCGGTGGGGATGTCCAAAACCTCGTTGTCGCGGAACAACTTGAACCGGAAAATCGACGTGTCCTTTGAAATGAGCGTTTTGTCAATCAACTCGAGATCTTGCCACTTGGTCTTGTGCAAAGAGCTTCTTCTCTGGTACGCTTCATAGTACTTGAACGAACAGACCACAATAATGAAACTCAAACTGTACGGAAGATACTCGGTGCCGAATATGAGCGTGCCGACCACAATCAACCCACATGGAATGTAGATGGAGTGCAATGGCTGCTTCAAGAGTTCTCTATTATCCTTCATCGTGTGTGTCGTTAATGCAAAGTTTACAACTTGTATTTGAAAAATTACCATCGCGATTGGCCTGTGTGGTCACGTGATCCCCGGATGGCCCGCGCACCCGGACCACCCACAGATCACCGGAAACTCCGAGATCGATTCTCGTCTCGTTTCCTGCTGTTCAAATAGACTATCAAAATTAAAGGGTATTAGCGAACTATATAATGAAAGATGTTTCAATCCGCTCAGCCGCGGACCAACTAGTAGGATAAATAACATAAAAAAGGTAAACTGTAAACTGAGAGAAGTGTGGAATAAAGAATGTCGAATCGAACCTCATCAACTAGGCCTAGTATTCTTCCTCCTCTTCTGGGAAAGAGTCGGTACCAACTTCGATGTAGTCTCTTTCCAATGCTGCCAAATCCTCTCTGGCCTCAGTGAACTCACCTTCTTCCATACCTTCCCCGACGTACCAGTGGACGAACGCTCTCTTGGAGTACATCAAGTCGAACTTTCTGTCGATTCTTCTCCATGCTTCAGCAATGGCGGTGGTATTGGACAACATACAAACGGCTCTCTTGGCAGATGCCAATTCTGATCCAGTGATTGCAGTTGGTGGTTGGTAACAGATACCAATCTTGAATCCGGTTGGACACCAGTCGACCATTTGAACGGTCTTCTTGGCCTTGACTTGAGCGACAGAGTTTTGAACGTCTCTGGTAACAACATCTCCACGGTATAACAAACAGGTGGCCATGTACTTACCAGTTCTTGGGTCACACTTGACCATTTGGTTACCGGGCTCGAAACAAGAGGCCGTGATTTCGGAAACAGAGTTTGCTTCGTGGTTGGCTCTGGTCTTGGAGAAGACTGGGGCATAGGACACCAATGGGAAATGAATTCTTGGGTATGGAACTAAGTTGGTTTGGAATTCGTTCAAATCAACGTTCAAGGACCCGTCAAATCTTAAAGATGCAGTGACAGAAGACACAACTTGAGCAATCAAACTGTTCAAGGAGTCGAAGTTTGGTCTGGAAATATCCAAGTTACGACGGCACATCTCGTAGATGGCTTCGTTGTCAACCATGAAGGTACAGTCGGCATGTTCCAAAGTGGTGTGTGTGGTCAAAACAGTGTTGTATGGTTCCACCACGGAAGTAGAAAGTTGAGGAGCTGGGTAGACAGCAAACTCCAACTTGGTCTTCTTACCGTAGTCGATGGATAATTGTTCCAACAACAAGGAACCCAAACCAGAACCGGTACCACCACCCAAAGAGTGGGTGAACAAGAAACCTTGCAAACCGTCGCACTGGTCGGCCATTCTTCTGACTCTGTCCAAGACATCGTCCAAGATTTCTCTACCGACAGTGTAGTGGCCTCTGGCGTAGTTGTTTGCGGCGTCTTCCTTACCAGCAATCAACTGCTCTGGGTGGAACAAGTCCTTGTAAGCACCTGTGCGCACCTCATCGATGACATTTGGTTCCAAGTCAACGTATAAGGCACGAGGAACGTATTTACCTGATCCGGTTTCACTGAAGAATGTAGAGAACCCCTCTTCACCTCCCTTGGGACGGTCCAATCCTTCCTGCAAGTATCCGTCTGGCCTGATGCCATGTTCTTGCGAGTATAATTCCCAACAAGCGTTACCGATTTGACAACCGGCCTGACCGACTAGATCGAGTTAGTAAAATGCTTTCAAGACGCGTGTTTTGGGCCACAGGCACCGCGGGATCGCTAGGCAAAGGACAGGGGCCGTTGCAAGTGCCGTCGGAACCAGTTTCTGATGGATTGGTGCTTTCCTGAGTGAAAAGACCGCCCGTCAAAACACTCAGCTAGACGAAGCACCGCCGTCTCTGGTGAATCACATCGCTCCCGGTTCCTTCGCCAGCAGCCCGGTCAGAACAACGTACCGTTTACACTGATGACTTCTCTCATGACGACTAATAGATTGACTGTATCAAGGTGTACAGAAGAAGATTGTGAAAGACAGAAATCGTGAGTTATTTGTCGGAAGATTGTTTACAAATTAAACGCTCACATGATCCGGCATGGTGGCATTTTTGCTTTTTCGGTACGGTTTCAAAACAAAGCCTTCACGAGGCGTCGACTGCCCAAAGGGGCAGCCAGTCGCAGCGGGGCCGGGGTTTGGGAACTGCTCGGGCCATGCCACCGACCACCACACAAAAGCGACCCCTACCGTCTGACAACCAACGCGTAGACACACGGGTCCGGCCGCTGGGTCCGGCATCTTGGTCCCGCCGCTGGGTCCCGCCGGAGCGGCGGCGGCGCCCTACATCTAGTCTTGACAATTTATATTACTAAACACATTTTTACACCTCTAGCAGCCGACTTAGAGTACGGACTTGATTCTTTCCCACAAGGTGGGAGGCTCCTTCTTGAGATGCAACTTCTTCTTGATGCTGTCTGCAGAATCCTGTATCACCTCAACGATCGACCGGTCCCACGTGCGCTGGGAGCCTCCGTAGAACAAGGAGGACTGCTGGTCAGCCAACTTGATCAACTGGTATCTGCTCAACTCCGACAACCAGTCGTAGTCAAAGCCAAAGCCCTGCAAGTACGACTTGAGGTCGGCATTGTTGTAGGTGAGGACCACCGATTGCCAGCCCTGGGCCAACTTCTCGGAGGCGGCGTCGTAGGCCTCTCCGATCACCTCCTTTTGGTCCTGGTAGATGCCGCCGGCAGTCTGGCTGACGTCAGAGGCCACGGACTTGGCGTCCCCGTACTTCTGCTCGGCGTAGTCGCTGGCGTCCGAGTAGTGGCTGCCCACAAACTCCTCGGCCTCCGAGTAGTACAGGCTGGCAGAGTCGTACGCGGTCTGGGCGCTGTCGGCAATGCTGCTCACCTGGTCCTTGCCGTCGGCGTAAACCTTCTGGGCCTGGTCCACTCCCTCAGCGTAGGTGTCCTGCGCCTTGGAGTAGGCGCCCTGGGCCTGCTTGGTACCTTCGTGGTAGGCGCTCTGGGCCTGCTTGGTGCCCTCGTGGTAGGCGCTCAGGGCGTGCTTGGCTCCTTGGCTGTACACACTCAGGGCCTGCTTGGAGCCGTCGCTGTAGGCGCTCAGAGCCTGCTTGGAGCCGTCCTTGTACGCCTTCTGGCCCTCTTGGTAGGCCGATTGCGCCAGCTTGGATCCTTCCTTGTAGGCCTTTTGGCCCTCTTGGTAGGCAGACTGTGCCTGCTTGGATCCTTCCTTGTAGGCCTTCTGGGCGGTGTTGACTCCTTCCTTGTAGGCACTGCCTGCCGACTTGCTAGCCTGCGCGGCGTACTTGGCACCGGTGCCAAGGTGGTCGTTGACCTGGGCCTTGGTGCTGAAGAAGAAGCTCTTTAAGTAGTCCAAGTATCTGAAAATCTGGGCCTTTGCACCCACGTAAACAGCCTGCGACTTCTTGTAGTCATTGATCAAAGAAACACTGACATAGTTGGAGAAGTCCAAAGCGGCAATCTTGGAGCTCTCGAGATGGTCCTTGATCTTATTCTTGTTCTCTTCGTAGTTGTCCAAAAAGCTCACCGAGTTTTCGTAGGAAGCCTTTTGAATCTCGTTGAGGGCATCATCGACAGAAAACTTGGCGTCCTTGTACTTGGAGGAGAGAGCGCCCGAGGCCTGGTCAAAGTACTCGTTGACGAGGGAGTAGGCCGAGTTGATCTTCTCTTCGCTCAAGTCCTTGCCGCCCTTCTTGTTCTTGGCCAAGTACTTCTTGAACTGCTCCAAGTCGGGCTTGTAGTTCTTGATCTGCCCCGCGATGGAGTCCTTGGGCTTGCCCCAGCTGAGGTAGCTGGTGAGCCCTTTGACCAAGTCTTCTCTGGAGCCTTCAATGTTTTCGCCCTGTTCCTTCAACCAGTCCTTGATGGAGTCCGGGGACCAGCTTTCGACCAACCACGAGTACGAGTGCGAGACGGCCTCGGGAACGACCGACACGTCCTTGTTCTGCTTGACGAGCTCGATCAACTGCTTCTTGGTCAAGAACTGCGAGTAGGCAATGTCGCGGACCTTGAGGAACTCGCGCAACTTGTCCTTGGACCAGTTCTCGATGCCGACCAAAAAGGTGTTGTTGACGACATTGTCCAAGGCCTCCTTGGCCGACTTCTTGCCCTTCTTGAGCACCGGGTCGGCCAGCTTCTCAAAGTCGGCCAACCAGGTCTTGATGTCCTGGACCAAGTACTTTTCGTGCGACGCCACCAAGTCCCGCAACTTGTCGGTGGTGAGGGCTTCAACGTACACGCCGGGCTTGGTGTCAATGACGCCCTGGATGTACAACCACTCTCTCAACTGCAGGTACGACCAGGTGTTGTAGAACTCCTTCTTGATCTTGCCCGACTTGTCGAAAATGGGCTTGTCGAACAAGTTCAACGAGTCCAAGAAGGACTTCTTGTTGTCGGAGCTGGTCAAGGAGGCGAAAAAGTTGCTCTCCTTCACCTTGGCCAACAACAGCGCCTTGTCCTCGTCGTCCAGGAACGGCAAGTCGTACGAGCTGAGCCAGCTTTTGATGTCGTCCAAGCCCCAGCCCAGGTAGAGCCAGTCTCCTGGGTACGTGCCCGAAACGTCAAACTTTTTCGCAACCAGGTCAAACTTGCTCTGCGCCAAGTCCACCAAGTCCTGTCTGCTGGCCTGCTTCTTCACCTTGATCTTGTTCAGCTCAAGGTACTTCTTCAAGTTCTCGTACGACCACGAGTCAAAGATCCAGTCCTTGATGGTCCGGTCCTGCTGGAACAAGTAGTCCCAGTTGTGGTGCGGGAGCACGTCGTTGATGCTGGCGTGCGGGTTCGTGGCGAGCTTGAGGATGCGCTGCAGCTCCTTGTCGTTGACGTCCACCTCGACCTTGTCGTAGTGCTGCAAGCGCTCAAACTCCTCGTTGGCCAAGCGGGTCAATTCCTCGCCGGACGTGCTGTCGTCCACCTGGACGTTGCGGTCCTTCAAGAACTGCTTGACGTCGTTCAAGTTCCAATGCGTCAACCCGAAATCGGCTGCAACTGCCGTGGCCGCCAAAACGGTAGAGATTAAACTGATGGCTCTCATTGCTGGTGTTTACTTTTCTAGGCCCCGTCCAGACGTTCTCCGATCTCATATATATACCCCCATCTAGGCGTAGCAATGTCAATTTTCACGTGTTGCTCTCATCATCCATTTTGCGTGCATAGATTGCTATGGCCACAGTCACAGCCAATGTGCCAATTTTTCTTCCCCCCCCCACAGCGACAATTTTGGGTTGCGTCTCTGTTAGGAACCCCCTAGCCTTGACAGTGACGCTCGCTGACACCATTGGCGGAGGCTACCAACGGCTGTGGGTGGTGCTTCACACTGTTGCTGCGACGCCTGGGCTGTACGGGCCGCCCCTGGGCCGCCAATTGGCCCCGTACCGGCCGCCAATTTGGCCTGCCGCCGCTTCCAGCCATTCTGCACGCCCCCCTCTCGCCCAGGCGGTCCAGCTGCGGTGGGTGCGCCCTTCCAGGCGCCCCGGGCGGGTCGCTCGTGGAACCGGGGTCGGTATGGCGGCGACTGTATGCAGGCCGTCGCCGTGCTGAAGGGCCACTGGCGTGCAACCCCAATGGATGCGAAAAAAAGCTACAGCCACGACAGACCAATGAGGGCAAGAATTACGTCTACCGACGGACATATACACTAGCTAGCAGGCAGTCCTCGGCGGACTCTATCAGACACGGCGACCGACGCGGATTTACTCTTTCACGGCGTACTGTCTTCTGTACTTGTCGTCGACTTCCACCAAGTAGTAGGTGCCTGCGACCAAGTTGTCGATGCTGCCGGTAGGCTTGAACGAGTGCTGCAAGTGGGCCTTTTCTCTGAGAGCAATGGCGGCGACGTACTGTTCTGGGGTCTCGGTCTTTCTGCCGGCACCCAACTTGGTGTCGAAGTCCAAGTTCTTGGTGATCTTGGAGATGTCGCCCTTGACAACCACCGACAACAAGGTGGAGGCCAAGCCGGAACCGTAGGAGAAGATCCCGACTCTCTTGTTTTGCAACTGCTCGGAGCCGACGTAGTACAACAAGGAGGAGAAGGAGGCCCATGCGGAGGCGGTGTACATGTTACCGGTGTTGGTGGGGACCTTCAAGGCGGGGTCGAGTCTGATCTTGGACTGTTCCTTGGCCAAGCCGACAAAGAGCTTCTCGAGGTTCTTATCCACCAAAGACTCTTCGTAGGTCAAGGCGTTGATGGTGGCGGCGGTGGCATCGTCGATCTTGCCGGCGAAGGCTTCTGGGTTCGACTTGTAGTCGTTGTAGAGCAATCTGGCGTAGGACTTGGACACCAACTTGCAGGTTGGAACGTGGAACGCGTTGTAGTCAAAGTGGTCGTAGAGGCCGACGGTGGAGTCGGACTTGGTGATTTTGCGCGAGTAGTGCTGGTAGCACTTGTCGAGGGCCTTGACGTAACAGGACAAGGAGAAGTGGCCGTCGACGACGGGGTATTCCGAGGTGAAGTTGGGCTTGTAGAAGTCGTAGGCGTGTTCCATGAAGGAGCCTCTGGTGGAGTCGAAGACGATGGGGGCGTCGGGCCCGATCAAGACGGCGACGGAGCCGGCACCGCCGGTGGGTCTGGCGGCACCCTTGTCGTAGATGGCGATGTCACCGGCGACGACGATGGCGTCTCTGCCGTCCCAGGCGGAGGACTCGATCCAGTTGATGGAGTTGAGGATGGCGGAGGTGCCCCCGTAGCAGGCGTTGACGGTGTCGATCCCCTCGACGTCGGTGTTGTCGCCGAACAACTGCATCAAGACGGACTTGACGGACTTGGACTTGTCCAACAAGGTTTCTGTGCCGACCTCCAATCTGCCGATCTTGGCGGTGTCGATGTCGTAGTTTTTGATCAACTTGGACAACACGGTCAAGGAGAGCGAGTAGATGTCCTCGCGGTCGTTCACGAAGGCCATGTTGGTCTGGCCCAAGCCGATGGTGTACTTGCCGGCGGGGATCTGGTCGTACTTTTCCAACTCGCTCTGGTTGACAGCCTGGGCTGGAACGTAGACTTCGATACCTTTGATACCGATGTTTTGTGGTCTGGACATTTTGGAGAAAGAAGGTGGGTGGTGCTGCTAAAAAGTTCGTCCACAATTGGTGCACAATTTAAGCACTCACTCGCTTGACCGATACGAGTGTCGTTTAGCCTCGACGCCGAGTCGATCTGACGCGTCGAGCAACGGAAGTGCGACAGAAAAGTGCGACAGGAACGACGGACGGCGAGGGCGCAAGGGCCAGAGAGACGCGACAAAGAATGCGACAAAGGACGCGACACAGGAGAGGACAGAGGACACGACAAGGGACACGACTAGGACACGACAAGGGACACCCAGCGGGCGCGATGGCGGTGGCGGAGGCGCTCGGAAACCGCCGCGAGCGCCCGCCAATTGCTGCCTGTCCTCAGCAGGCGCTCGCGACACCAGCAGGCGATCTTCTGCGACACCACGTACGATCTTCTGCGACATCCTCGCAGCGACGGAGCCACAGCGCCGACCCACGGCCGGCGCCCTTTGCGACACCGTCACGTGACCCGCGATCCAACGGTCTCCGGAGGCTGGGCCGGCCCGGGGAGCCGCCGGGATCCCCAGCCAGAATTGGGCGAACGGCGCCGCCGCTGGCCGCGATGCAGGTCCACTCCTCTGGCGGTGACACCCCCCTGGCAGTCACGCTCCCCGGGCCGCCCCCCTCCATTCGGAAATGCAATTGCCTCAGGTTGTCGCGTTTTCCAGGCGCCATATTGCCAATTTTGAGTCCGCCCCTCCCGCCGCAAAACGGCTCGCGCAATCTACCGATTAGATCAAAACCAAAATTGGCAGCATTTTTTTAGCTGCCTTACCGGACTAACCGCCAACCACCAGCATGTCGATTCCGGAGGAGCTCAGACCGTTCACCACCAACAAGTTGATACACCGCACGTGGGCGGGCACCTTCTTCTGCCGGCCGCAGGCGATTTTCCAGCCCACGACCACCGCCGAGATCCGGCTGCTCATCCAGCACGCCCGCAAGCTCAACAAGACCATCATGACGGTGGGCTCGGGCCACTCGCCCAGCGACTTGACCATGACCAAGGAGTGGCTCTGCAACTTGGACAAGTTCAACCGTGTGCTCGGCCAGCAGGAGTTCTATGGCTCCGACCCGGCCGACGTCAAGTTTGTCGACCTCACCGTCGAAGCCGGGTGCCGTGTCTACGAGTTGAACCGCTACCTCAAGGACAACGCGCTCGCGATCCAGAACTTGGGCCTGATCAGCGACCAGTCCATCGCCGGGCTCATCTCGACGGGTACCCACGGCTCGACGCAGCACCACGGCCTCGTCGCCCAGCAGGTGGTCGCCATCACCTTCTTGGACCACCAAGGCAACGAGGTCTCGTGCTCGTCCGTCGACAAGCCCGACGTGTTCCGCGCCATCCTCCTCTCCTTGGGCAAGATCGGCATCATCACCCACGTCACCTTGAGAACGTGCCCCAGCTACACCATCAAGTCCAAGCAGGAGATCATCCGCTTCGACACCCTCTTGTCCAACTGGGACAACATCTGGTTGGACTCCGAGTTCATCCGCATCTGGTGGTTCCCCTACTCCGACATCTGCGTGTGCTGGCGTGCCGTCAAGTCCGATGAGCCGTTGAGCGACCCCAGACCGAGCTGGTACGGCACCAAGTTCGGCCGCTTCTTCTACGAGCTGCTCTTGTGGCTTTCTGTCCACGTCGCCCCCAGCTTGACCCCCCACGTCGAACGCTTTGTGTTCTCCCAGCAGTACGGTAACGTCGAGACCCTCGGCAAGGGCGACATCGCCGTCCAGAGCTCGGTCGACGGCTTGAACATGGACTGCTTGTTCTCGCAGTTCGTCAACGAGTGGTCCGCTCCCTTGAACCGTGGCGAAGACGTCTTGCTCCAGTTGCGTGACCACATTCGTGCCGCTGCCGACTGCGGCGACTACTACGTACACGCGCCAATCGAGGTCCGTTGCTCGAACACTACCAACTCGGACAAGCCATTTGTCGACGAGAAGACCGGCGAGGCATCGCTCTACCCGCCAACTTCTTGGTTAGACAAGCGTACCCGTTTGAGCGCGGGTCCGATCCCGGGCAACAACTTCCGGGCCTACTTGGACAACTCTCCATTCCTCGAGTACCAGGGTGAAGAAAAGCCGATTACCAACGACCAATTGACGCTCTTCATCAACGCCACCATGTACAGACCGTTTGGTACCAACGTCAAGACCCACCAATGGTTCCAGGCGTTTGAGGACGTGATGTCGCAGGCCGGTGGCAAGCCCCACTGGGCCAAGAACTTCATTGGCGTCAGTGGAGCCCACGAGACCGACCAGGACTTGCAGTCGCAGTTGGAGTATGGCGGGAAGCCCTTTTACACCATGCTCGGCTTCAACCCGGTGATGCAGAAGTGGTTTGGACCAAACTTGGTTCTGTTCAACAAGATACGTAAGCAGACCGACCCGGATGGCGTTTTCTTGAGTGGAAGGGCCTGGGCCGAAAGAAATGGCCTCATCATTTGAGGAGGTGGGTGTTTTTGAAGAAAAGTGAAGGAGATATGGTAGCGTACGACTAGACAAATGAAGGAGCTACGTCCTGCGATTCATGGTGTCTCTCAGGATCCAGTGTCCTGCTTTCAGGCTCTGCATTGTGTCGTATGGCCCGACCGCTTCTTTAGCGTGTTTCTATCTCTCTTATTCTTATATACTATTATACAAAGACTGTCTATAACTTCCTACTTGAAAGGCGCCTTCAAAGGATCAATGACCGTACCTTGCTTGGTGATGATTCTAGGCATGGTCAACTTCTGGTGGGTCTCTCTCGACGTCCACTCCTGGCCCACCGGCATTCTCAACGACCTCTCGTACTGTTCTCTGGTCTCGAACGGATAAGGAACCGCACTCGACTGGTACTTCAAGTTCTTCTTGTTGACCTTTTCGTTGATGATCACGTCCTTCTTGTTCTTGTCTTTTCTCAAATGCAGCTGGACGACCCCGTCGATGGTTCTGACAAACTTCTTCTTCTTCGACTTCTTGCTCGAGTCGCCGCCGGCCCAGTCGCCCCACCCGGGCAACGTCAAGTCTTCTTCCTTGTCGCCTTCGTCCTCCACCACTCTTCTCTTCTCGTCCTGGAACTCCAGAACCACGTCGTCGCCCGCAAAGGCCTCCTTGATCAAATCGGTCTGCTGGAAAACCTCGTCGTCCGACGAGTCGTTGTCGTTGGCGCCCACGAGCTTCAACGTCAGCCCGGTAGAGATGACCGCATCGTCGTCGTCAAGGTCTCTTTGCGACGAGCCTCTCTTCTTGGACTTGGCGATCTTGGCGGCAGACTTGGCCAACTTGGACGACGTCTGCTCGATGGCCACGATCTTCTTGGACCGCTGCACGGGCTCCTTGCCGGCAGTCAACCACGGGTTGGCCAGCGGAGCGGACTCGGCAGCAGACTCGGCAGCGGCCTCAGCCGCAGACCCAGCCGCAGACCCGGCCGCCTCGTCGGCCTCCTTCTCTCTGACGTTGCCCACCTTCTTGTTCATCTGGTTGTCGAGACTCTTGAGATCGTCCTCGTCAAGCTCGTCCATGGCAGCCTTCTGAGCAGCTTCCATCTCGGCACGGGCCGCAAGGGCACTCGGGGTGTACACCCTTCTTCCCTGGTTCATCGTCACGTTCACCGACGAGCTGGGCTCGTCGAACTGCTCGACGCCCGAGCCGTCGCGGAGTCTCTTGATCTCGTCGATCTCGCGCAAGTTCTCGTCGCGGCGGCGCTTCTCGGCGTTCTTCATGAAGTCCATCGCCAACACCCCTTTGCCCAACTTGCTGCGGTCCACGTCGTCGGTGTCGTCGGCGTACTCGCGCTCAATGTCGCTGACGTCGTCGCCACTCTGGTCGCCGTCCTCGTATCCCAACTGCTTGGTTCTCAACTTCTCGCCCTGCCTCAACATGGCCTCCAACTCGCTTCTGCTGGAGGCGTCCTTGGACATCCCGCTCTTGACCATGGTCTTGGCCCACTGCGAGTTGGTCTTGTGCTTCAAGCTCATTCTTTCCTGTGCTCGCTTCAAGTCGTGGTCCTCCTCGTCGCTGCCAGACCCCTCGACCATCTCCTCGTTCCGCAACCGCTCCTTCTTCTTCACCTTGTGGTACAGCTTGGACTTGATCTTCTTGATTCTCCGGGCTCGCACCTCGTCGCGGAACATCAAGTCACGCATCATCCGCAACTCGTTGGTTCTCTTGATCATCTCGGCCGGCGACAACTTGGCCACCGCGATCTGCTCGAACGTCGCCTCCTTCTGGTCGTCGACCAACGCCGACGCCTCCAAAATCAGCTGGATCTTCTTTTCCATCTCGCTGCCCGGCTCGTCGACTATCGTGAACCCGCCAGCGCCCTTGGTCTTCTTGGTGGGCTGGTTCATGGGGAACTTCAACACCTCGGCCTCCTGGTTGGCCTCGATCACGTCCTTCCACTTGCTGACCTCGGCCTTGGACATCTCGTACGCAACCTTCCGGTCGTGTCTCTGCTGGATTCTCTTGGGGAGTGGAGTGGCCAATGCCTTGGACTTCTCCGCGTCCTGGTCGATCAAAATCGCGTCCTTCGACACACTGCCGTCCACCGCTGCGATCATATCCTGGAGCGACAACACACCCAGGCCGCCGGGGACGCCGTACTCGTTCTCGGCAGTCGACTCGGCCACCAACTTTCTTCTTTCCTTCACCGGCTTCTTCATCTGCGACTTCAAGTGCGAGACGGTGTTGGCCAAGTCGATCTCGTCGTCGTCGGATGCGTGCTCGAAAATGTCCTCGCTCTCCTCGCCGCTCTCATCTTCACCATCCTCCTCGTCGCTGCTCTCGCCGTCGCTGCTCTCCTCCTCCTCCTCAGACTCCCACGCGTCGTCGTCCAACACCAAGTCGTTGCTGGCGCGCTGTGACTTCTTCAAATCCTTCTCGTCCATGTCCCACGCTTCCGAAAGCGTCACCAACTTGCTCTCGTCTATGCTGTGGTACCCGGAGTCGTCGTCGCTGTCGCTCTCGTCGTCGCTGTTGTAGTCGGCTCTCTTGCGTCTTCTCGCCTTCTCCTTTTCCTTCTTGGCCTTGTCTCTGATGGTCTGCGAGAACTTGGAGTTCAAGACGTCGTAGTCGTCGTCCGAGCCCAACGCCTCGTCCGAGTCCAACTCTTCGTCCTCGAACGGCTTGGGCTCGTTGTCCCCGCCCTTCAAAAGGCGGCTGGCGTCTAACACCCCATCCTGGACCTCTTTGTCGCTGTCGTCGCCGAACGAGCCGTCGGACTCGCCGGCTCGGCTCTCGGCACGCTCCGCAATCTGGTACGCATCCAAGATCTTGCGAGAACTCCGCTTCTTGTTGGTTCTTTTCTGTTTGGCGACCATCCTTGCAGTTTGACTATTGGTGATGGATCTTTCGAGGTGCAGAGATGCCTTTAAAAAAGTTTCGTGTCACGTGATACAGCTCCGCGCGCTGGCAACAAGTAGTGCGCGGCTCGAATACAGGACCTCCTCCCCCGGAGCAGCACTACACGGCCGCCCACCAGGGTAGGCGTAGCGGCGTCAGAGGAGCGCTAGAGACCACAGGGAAGGGCGTCCCCGTGATAGGGCCCCCGTGAAGAGCCAAAAAGTGTGTCATTTTTGCTCTCTAGCTCGTCCCTGTAGCCAGAGGCATTTTGCAACATCAACTAGCCGCCTCAAACCGTCAATTAAGGTGGCAGCAGTATAGCGGAAGCAGAGAAGGAAGAAGGCACTGTGTCTGTGGAGAGGCCAGAGAGACAGGGAAATTAGACATCTGGAATTTCTGCCTACCATTCGGCAAGCTGAGGTCTCGCCCATACAGAAGGCTCTAACTCTAGACGCGGACACGGTCGGCTTGGAGCAATTCCAGCGCTTGGGCGGATAGAGGCGGAGAAAAGACACAGCGGTCTGTAGCCCGAATGGCCAAACGTCCCTCGGGCAAATTGGCCACGGCTGGCACCAAACAGTTAGACAATTCGGACAGTTGGGTGTCAAGAGGGAGAGCGTGTTCCACTTTTGGGACCAGTGTGATGGTACTGGCGTGTTAGACAGAGCGGTCAGCGTTAGCTCGGTCGGAAATTGCCTTCCCCATATCTACGATTGTGTGTCCACGTATCACCCTTGTTGTTGATTGTCATGTGTACTTACAAAGCATCTAATCTATCATTAATCTCCTCGGTCGACAACTTCTTGAAGCGGGGGCCCTCTTCCGAGGTTCCCTTGAAACCGAGCAAGTGTTCCTGCGGATCGCTGATCACGCAGATGTCCAAGTTGTCGCCTGTCAACTCTCCGTCCACCGATTCCTTCAATGCTAGCAACGCAACGTGCACGGCGTCCTCGAGCTCCAAGTTCTCGTTCCATCTCTTTTCCAAAAACGTCTTGGCCGAGTTGGAGGTCTTGCCGATGGCCGTGGCCTTCCACGGGAAGTAACTGCCCGAGGGGTCGACCTGGTACAACTGGAACTGCTCCGTGTGCTCGTCGTAGCCTCCCACCAACAAGGACACCCCGAAAGGCCTGATCCCGCCCGACTGGGTGGACTCCTGCATGACCTTGGCGATCTCCTGCACCATGATCTTGACCGGCGGGTATTCGTTGTAGATTCTCTTGTAGTTGGTGTGGGCCAACTTGCGCGCCTTGTCGACCAACACCCGGAAGTCGGGGCCCATGCCTGAGTACGACATCCCGATGTTGGGCGTGATGAGCTCGACTTTGGAGCCGGTGCTGCTTTTCAAGAGCGGCGAGTTGGCCTTGCGCTCCGTGGCAATCACCACGCCGTTCGCCGACTTGATGCCGATCGTGGTGACACCCTGCTTGACGGCGTTGAGGGCGTATTCGATTTGGACCAATTTTCCGCTAGAGGCTGTTAGTACGAGGCGATTGGCGGGGCGATCGCGGCTGCAGCACGTGCTGCTCCGGCGCAGACGTACCTGGGGGAGAACGTGGTCAAAGAAAAGGAGTATCTGTCGGCCATGGTGGTGCTTGGTGTTGGGTGTCGAGTGTAATTTGCCTCTGGGCTGAAATGTGGCGACCGCGCAGCCCGCACGGTAGCGCGACACGGGCAGCGCACTTGCTGACTCAGCGCTGACAAACAAAACGACACAGCCCGTGCAGCCGCTTTTTGCACCCACCCCAGCCAGCACACCTGGCGATGCAGCTGCTGCTGCCTCCTACACGCTTCCAATTCTAAAGCATCTATTATTACTATACACTACTCTTCTTCGTCATCGGTGTCCGGGGTTCTTGGCGTGCCCTTTGGAGTATTCAACCATTCGATGTAACGCAATCTTCTTCTTTCGACTTGCAACTTCTTGTCGTTTCTGGTCATCTTCTTTTTTCTGATTCTTACCTTGATGTCGGCCGGAGAGTCGTTGTCGTCGTCTCTCTTCTTCACCGGGGCGGGGGTGGGGGCGGGCGAGCCCTCGGACTCGCCGCCGTTGTCCTCAAACCGGTTGTTGTCCACGTTCACAGTGCCCTTCTGGACCACTGCACCGTTCTCAACATGCCATTGTTCTGGACACAAGGCGCCCACGAACTCGTTATTATGCGAAATCATCACAACACCACCGCTCCACTCTCTGATGGCGACGGCCAAGCCTCCCAAGGAGTCTCTGTCCAAGTAGTTAGTGGGTTCGTCCAACACCAACAAGTGCGGGTTGTTCCACATGGCACCGGCAATCACAACCTTGACCAACTGTCCTCCGGACAACGAGCCCATAGGAGTGTGGTCGGCAATGTCCCCGTCCAATCCGACACCTTCGAAATGCTTTCTGATCACCTTGGGGGTCAACTCACGGTATCCCAAACCTTCTCTCGACGCTTCGTGGTCATCGAACTTTTGGATCAACTTGTCAAAGCCGTGCTCCAACAAGGTTTCCTTAGGCACCCACGAGTTGTACTTTGGCAACCAGAGGTTCCACTTGACCTCGTACTGGAAGGACTTCTTCAACTTCTGTCTACCGACAATCGCCTCGATGGCTCTTGGGCCTCTGCCGTCGCCGACATCGATTTGCTTGGACATTTGTTCCTTTTCGTCTTCGGAGATCTTACGAGACTCCTTCAACAAGACTTCACGATCGTCACCGAAACGGTAACGCCACTGCAAGTACTGGTTGGCGGTCTTCTCCTTGTGCTGTTCCACGTGCTGCAAGGCGTGTTGCGCGATGTAGCCAATTCTCAAGTTGGGATGCTTTTCAACCTTACCTGTGTTGGGCATCAACTCGGCGGTCAACAACTTGATCAAAGTAGATTTACCAGCACCGTTTGGACCAACGATAGCGACACGCGAGGACAAAGACAAGGAGCACGAGACATCGTTCAAGGATGGCTTGGGCGCACCGGGATAGCTGAAGGTGACGTTGGCCATACGGGCAACGGCACGCGTATTGGACTTGACACCGGTCAAGATCCCTGGAGGAGGGAAGGTCATCTTGACGTTGGAGTCGGTCAAGGTGTAGTAGGACTTACCTTCTGGCTTGACCTTGACGAACTCAGACAAGTTACCCTTGTAGTAGGCCAACTTCTTGTTTTCGTAGTGAATGATGTCAGTGCAGACGGCGTCCAAGAAGCCGGAGTCGTGCGAAACAATCAAGGAGGTGATCTCGGTGTTCTCGACCAAGTAGTCTTGCAACCACTTGACGTTGGCGACGTCCAAGTGATTGGTGGGTTCATCCAACAACAAGACGTCGGCCTTCATCAACATGGCTCTGGCCAACTCCAACTTCATCTTCCAACCACCGGACAAGGAACCGACATTCTGTTCCAATCTTTCTTGCGGGAAGCCAACGGTCAACAAGGCCTGGGAGATCTCGGACGTCTTGACGTGGGTCAAGTCCGGGTCAGAGGCAATGAAGCTGACCAAGTCCATGTCTCCGTCGGAGCCTTGCAACTTGTGTTCGACGAAACAGGTCTTCAACTCGTCGGCGGAGGGGAAGCCTTCCAAGTGTCCTCTGGAGATGGCTCTCATCAAGGTACTCTTACCGGCACCGTTTCTACCGCACAAACCGTATCTGTGGCCCTTCAACAATCTCAACTTGGTCTTGTTCAACAACATACGCGAACCGTAGGCCAAGGAGAAGTCGGCGTTGACGATGATGACGGCGCCGTCATCGCACTCGTTGGACGCGTCGGATTCAGGCTCGAACAAGTGTCTCAAGTTGGCCAAGACCTGGTCGGCGTACAGGGGGCTTGCGGGAACAAGCAAGCCGAGGTATTCTCTCAAACGCTTCCAGTCGTTGACGTTGGCGTCGGCCTTCAAGATGTTGGCCAAGTAGTTGGCGACAACGGGGGAGTCGAGGCCCAAGGCGGCGATGGTCTCGTCTTCGTTGGAGATGTTCTTGGTGTAGAACTCCAAGGCCTGTTCCAAGGAGATTCTTCCGTGGAACTTTCCGTCGGACTGCTCGCTTTCGGCGTCCTTCAACACCTGCAAGGCCTTGCCGGCCAATTCTCTGACCTCGGGCAACGAGGCGTTGCTGTAGACCTTCTCGACACCGGGGAGCAAGATGGGGATGTAGACTTCGATTTCTCTCTTGTTGTTGACCAATCTGGTCAAGTTCTCGGTGACGGTGACGGTCTGTCTCAACTGGTCGTTGGAGGACGAGGACATCTTGAGCGACTTGTCCAAGGTGGGGACAAGCAAGGACAAGGCGGGCTCGGTGACCTCGGCGACGAAGGTGACGGACGACAAGTTCTTGATGCACTCGGGCACCTTGGTGGGGTCGGCCAAGGTCTCGACGATCAAGTCGTACTTGTTCTGCAAGTCCAAGTTGTCCAAGACCTTGACGAACTTCTTCAACACGACGAGGCCCTGCTTGGCCAACTCGGGCTTGAAGTCGGTGGCCAAGTCGGTCAAGGCCGGCACGACGGTGACGAACTTCAACTCCAACAAGTCGGCGGGGACGTCGTCGATGAGTCTGTCGAAGGTGACGAGCGCGGCCAACTTGGAGTTCCACTTGGCGGACGAGTGCAAGTAGGCCACGAGCGCGTCCAACACGACGATGGCGACGATCTCGACGGGGAACGCGGCGTACAAGGTGTCGACGGCGGTCTTGGCGGCCTTGACCACGTTCTTGTCCTTGTCGGCGAACACGTCGTACATGGGGGCCAAGAACTGGACGAGGAAGGCCTCGCGCGGGGTGGCGCCGGCGACCTTGGTGGCGAGGTGCTGGACGATCAACAAGGCGCTCTCTCTGACCAATGGCGAGTTCTTGGGCTTGCCCAACGACTTGATGATCTCAAGGAGCTTCCAGTCGTTGACGGCGGCGAACGACGGCTCGGCGGCGACCGCGTCGGCGATGGCGGCGGCCTCGGCGCGCACGTCGGCGATCTTGGCCGCGTGCTCGATGTTGGTCAAGTGCTCCTGGATGGGGGTGTTGGCCAAGTTCAACTTGGTCAAGGCCGAGTTCAACGACGTCAACGACGTGGTCGACGAGCCGGCGTTGGGGGTCCGTGGGGTGGCGGTGCCGCTGGCGGGGACCGACGCGACCGGGGTCTGGAGCGCCAGCCCGCCGCGCTGCGAGCCGGCCGCCTGGTACTGCTGGCCTCTCGAGCCGAAGGCGGGGCTCAGGGCCCGTTGCTGCTTCAAAAAGTCGTCAAACGTCTGTTTTTTGGACATTTTAGCACGGTGGTAGCGAAAGAAGTCTGGCGCTGGGCGGAAAATTTTTCTTAGATATTCGCACACGTTGCGATGGTCCCTGTGGTTTGATTTTGTGATAAGCTTATCGGATGCGATGAGCAGTGCAGGGGAGAAAAGCGAGGGGCTGCGCGAGGCCGGCGGGCGGGTTCGTGGGCACAATGGCGGGACGGTGGGGACGCTGGCGGGCACAATGGCGGGCTCTCGTTAGCGACGGTCCTGGCGCTCTCGCTACGGCTGCTTACTGCTCTGCTTATGCGTGTTAAATTGCTATAGACGCCGGCGGGCTGGCGGGCTCGCGGGCTGGCGGGCTGGCGGGGCTCGCGGGAGGCTCGCGACTCGCTAAGGTCTCGCTGGCGGCGCGAAAACCGCCGCGCCGAGCACGAGCCCCCGCCAGCTGCGGTGCTGTCTCGGTGCCCCGCGGTGTGCCCGGCGGTGTGCTCGGCGACGTGTCGGGAGCGCCAGTAGCTCGTTTCAGTGCTCCACGTGCTTACGCTTGCGTTTGGGATGCGCGGAGCGCTGCCCACAATTCCCGGCCGTCGTAAGCCGTGAAATTTGCCCGATCGAGCACCCGAGAAGCGTCAGGGCAGCTGAATTTCGCACCCGTGCCTGGCGCTGAGCTCCGCTACCGACTGCTCCCGTGCACGAGCCCCGTAGGTGGCGCCCCGCCATCCTCCCTACTCCCCCACTCCTCACTTGATCTCCACACTCTTGTTCACCACATTGAGCCGCAAGACCGTGCCGTCGCCGCGGTACTCGATCTCAAACGGCAACAACGAGGCGTCCTCGCACTTGGCGTTCTTCTTCTTCTTGGGCGAGCCCTTGGCGAGCTGCGCGCCGTCGTTCACGGCCCAGCCCTCGAGCCGGAACTCGTCGTACGTCTTCTCCTTGCAAATGAAGTTCTTGTTGAACAGCCCGAGCTCCTTGTAGCTCAACACCTCCCCTTCCACCGTCACCTGGTACACCCGCAGCACCATCTGGCTGTTGAACAATACCAACCCGAAACTCGACCCCGTGCCCCGCTGGAAGAACTCTATGATCGCCGACGACACATGCGTCGACGCGCCGTTGATGATCACCTCCTCCTTGTGGCTCGCCCCCACATTGAGCGAAATCACCTGCCCGTTCTTCTGCACAACCAAGAAAATCCCCCCGTCCGGCCCGGCCTTGATCGTGAAGACATTGATCACTTGGTCCATCTTGATCGACGCGAACCGCACCTCGCGCGAAAACACCGTCTCCGATCCGTCGCTCAAACTGAACGCATACGCCTCGCTGGCGGTACCGCCCACCGTGATCTGGCGCTTGCCATCGCTAAAGACGGCATCTTTGTCTGCAGCTTCCGCTGGCGTGGACTCGACCGGGGGAGTCTTTGCCGTTTCTTCGGACGCCTCGGCGATGCCGGCGACGGCGGGAACTGCTTTCGCTTGCGGAGCGCCTTCCTCGTGCGGCTTCTCCACGCGGTGGCCAAACCTCTCGGCCTCCTCCTCTTCGCTCGGCTCCGGCTTGTCGCTCTCCTTCTCGCCGTACGGCTTCCTTTCGAGCGGTAGGTCGAAGTCCTCTAGTATTTCGGTCTCGGCGTCGCTCTCGTCCACGCGCGGCGGGATCTCGCTGATCTCGCTGAACTTGGGGTCCTCCGAGTTGTAGAACTCGCGGAACTGCTTGATATCGTCGTAGTCCACGAACGGGTCCGTCTTCTTGCCGCCGTCAAGCTCGTCGGAAAAGTACTGCGACGTGTACGTGGTGCTGGCACCGCTGCCGTTGGCGGCGCCGCCGCCGCCGGCGCCGCTCGGAACCGGCTTCTTGTGCACCTTGGGCGAGTAGCTCGCGGAGTTTTGCGTTTCGCTGAAGTCAAAGTGGTCTTCAAAGTTGTCGTGCTGGTGCACCAAGGCGTCCAACTCGTGGTGGTGGACCGACTCAGGCGTCTCGTGGACCTCGGGAATGCCCACGATGTTGAGACTCTTGCCGGACGGTATCTTCAAGAGGTTCACTATTTCCTTCATCGACTTGGTGAGCTGGTGCCGCGACTTCTTGATCACCAGAAGATCCACCTCGGGGAGATCGGCGTACGCGGCCGGCTCGCCCGCCGCCGGCGCCTCCGGCGCGCCGGGCGTGCTGCGCGGGGGCTCCACGCCGCTCAATCGGCTCTGCAACCGCCTGTTCTCCCGCTCGAGCGCCTCGAGCCGCGTGCGCTGCTTCTCGCTGATGATGGTGAGCGAGTTGACCTCGCCCTGCAATTGGACGATTTTGTACTTCATCTCGGACTTCTCGAGGTTGGTCATGATCTTGAAGCGCTCGAGGTTGGTGAACTCCGACGTGAGGTAGTTGATCACGCCGGGGAGCGTGTAGTTTGCTGCTGTGTGGTGCAACTGGTGTTGTGGGTGGTGCGGGGCCGGCGCCTGCGGCGCCAGCGGCGGCTGCGGCTGCTGCTGCTGCGAGGGCTGCTGCGCCACCTGCAGCCACTGGATCTGCTGCCCGCCGTTCGAGGTGCCCTTGGCCGTCTGCTGCAGTCTCGAACTCATGCTGTTGACGAGTGTCGCTGCGCTAACAGATCAGGCGAATTTAGGGCGCCCAGCTCCACAGGCGTCACGTGACGTCTCCGCGGCCGGCTGCCCACTGACTTACCGGCAGACTCACTGACAGTGACCTCTACAGTCAGTGGCCCCCACTACGGTCAGTGCCACTACGGTCAGTGCCACTACGGTGTGACTTCCTCGTTGCTGTCGTCTGCCCCACAGCATTTTTTGCTGCGTTAAAGGCCTCTCCCGCTACAGCTCTCTCGTCTCTCTCTATTATTATACACTCTACTTCTTGCACACCCAGTCGTTCAAGCCGTATCTGTTTCTGGCAATCTCGATAGCGTAGAACTGGATTCTCACCGCGAAAATGGTGCCCTCTTGCGTGTACTCCTCGCTGGCCTTGGACCTCAACATGGTGCCAAAGTTGTAGTCGTCGATCTCCTTGAACTTCTCGCAGAAGGTTCTCCACTTGGCCTTGCCGGCCACCGACTTCATGCTGGCCTCGCTGACGACAGCGGCGTTGGCAGGCTCCTTGAACTCGGGGAAGTCTTCCAACAAGGCGTTGAAAATGTCGTCGTCGTACTTGGTCAACCTGAGCTTGGAGCCGGGCATCATCAGCAACAAGCCCCAGTACGCTTCGACGTGCTTGACGGCCTTGACGGCAAACTGCTTTTCGATGTCTTCTAAGTTGTCGGCAGTTTCGGCTTGGAAGGGCTTAGACATGGTGGTGGTGGTGGGAGAGAAGGTCGGAGGCCGGAGCATCAGGTGGACTTAAAATTTTTGTTGCGAGGAGGAGTCACGTGATGCGTATCACGTGACGAGGGCACTCTCGTGCGGAAGGGGACGTGACGCTGGGGGGGAGGGAAGACGGAGCGGCAGCAGCAGCTGCCACGGGCGCATTGCCAGAGGACGGCAGCGGGCGCCAGAGGAAGGTCCCGGGCGCCGACGCCCAGCACGGCACGGCTGGGGGCCGACCTGCATACGGCAGGTTCCAGACACGCTTACGTAAGCACACCACTCTCGCGAGTGTTGCAGCCATGCTACTCTTGTCGGGCAACTGTATTACTGCTGGAGGTCGGCGAGGATCCAGTTCGCCTCCCTGGTCCCGCTGTCGTAGGCGCCGTGGACGCAGCCGCCGCCGTCGACGATGGTGTGCTCGCCGGCGAAGCGGACGTTCTTTTCGGTGAGGCCGCAGCCGTCGAAGGCGCCGCACAACTGGGCGATGGCGTCGGTGGGGTCGTCGTCTGGGTAGAGCGCGGTGTAGGAGCCGCGGATGTACGGGTTGAGGGTCCAGTCCGAGGCGATGACGTTGATGGGGTCGGGGACCGTGGCGCCCGGCACGGCCAACTTGGCGAGCATGGGCCCAAAGTAGGTCCAGGCCTCGTCCTTGTGGGCCTCGAGGTACTCGGTGAGCGGCGACTGGGTCAACACCAAGAGACTGCTGCCGTTGGCGGTGTTGCCCCTGTGGATCAGCGCGAAGTTGACGACGTGGGCGTAGTACGAGAAGGGGGGCGGGAGCGCGTGCAACGGGAGCGACGGGTCGAAGGCGAGGTCGGCGTCGGGGAGGATCTCGAAGCGGTCGTCGTCGGCGGGCCACCACACGGAGTCGAACTCGAAGATGACCTTGCCCAACGCGGCGAAGTGGACGTGGGCGATGCCCGACGCCACCGCGGGCGCGAGCGGCGGCGCCCACTCGATGCCGTAGGGGTGCGCCGCGTCCAACGCGAGCACGCTCTGGGGCACCGTCACCACGAGGTAGTCGCAGTGCACCACGGCGGGCGGGTCGCTCGCGGCGGGGTGTTCGCGCGCGGCGGCCCCCGCCAACTCGACGCGCATGCGGCGGCCGCCGGAGCGGTCGTCCCACGCGATCTTGGCGACGGGCGCGTTCAAGCGCACGCACTCGCGCGGGATCTCTCGCGCGAGCTGGGCGGTGACAAAGTCGTACCCGCGGCGGTTGAAGATGTTGCGCCCCTGGTGGTCCATGACGGCGTACTTGGCGCTGATTTTTTCGGCGGCGGTGCCGCACCACGCCTCGTAGTAGCGCATCATGCGCTGGCAGTAGCGCTGCTGGGCGGGCGAGAGGCGCACGGCGTGCTCGTCCACGAAGCGCGCCACGAGCTCGGGCAACGCCACGTCGCGCGCCGCCAAGTCGCCCATGTAGTGCAACTCGACGTACTTCTCCAAGTCGTGGCGCACCTGGTGCAACTTGAGCCCCGCGGCGTCGATGGCGCCGGCGGCGCCCGACTCGTACATGCGCGTGTCGCCGTCGTCGTAGTAGGCGTCGCGGGCAAAGTCGAAGTCGAAGGTGGACGCCGGCGCGAGCGCGTCGGCCAACACCGAGTTGGCCAACGAGTCGTGGAACCACGACGCCCCCAAGTCGTACGCGTAGCCCAACTTCAGCACGTCGCGCCGGGTGCTGATGCGCCCGCCGACGTGGTCCTGGGCCTCGACCACCAACACGTCGCGGGGGCGCAACGGCGAGCCGGCGGTGTTCAAGAGCGTGTGCGCGGTCTTGAGGCCCGCGGTCCCGGCGCCCACCACCAACACGCGGACGGACGTGGCGGCGGTGGCGGTGGCGGCGGCAGTGGCGGTGGTGGCATTGGCGGCGGTGGCATTGGCGGCGGGCGTGGCCGCTGTGCTTGTGCTGGCCATGTTACGGAAGAGTGACTCGGTGGGTGCGTGCAATGCTGAGAGCTGGTGGCTATATAGCGCGGGCGAAAAATAGGCGGCTAGATAAGAGCGCATCGGCTGCCTGAACGGGCAGAGGCGCATGGGGCAGGGAGAGGTGCAGTGACAGAGCGCAGGAGAGGGGGCAGCAGGAGCGGTGGAAGCAGGAGCGGCAGCAGCAGCGGTGGAAGCAGAGCGGCGGGCAGCAGGAGCAGCGGGGCGCCTGAGCCGGCAGCATGCCGCTGCGTGTCGCGTGCCCTACAACCCAAGCGACTCTCGCACGTGAGCTCGGATCTGTCTGTTGTACTCGGCCCTGTTGTCCCGCCAGAGCTTGCAGGCGTCGATGTTGGCGCCGCTCTCGGGGTTGGGCTCCGCCAACATCGACACCACGCTCAAGAGAATCTTCTCGATGCTCTGGACCGGCGACCAGCGCTCCTCGGGGCGCTCGTACTGGTTGGGGTCCTCGCCCGGCGGATGCAAGATCGAGATGCACACCGTGCCGTCGGCGTAGATGTTGGGGTGGAGCAACGGCGGGTCGAACTTGAGCGCCGGCGGGCTCAACGGGTAGTCGCTGGGAAAGTGGAGCAGCGCCGGAAACACCCCGTTTTCGTACGGCGTGTCCAGCGGGCCCTCGAGCAAGCAGTCCCAGTGGAAAAGGTCGTCCTCGCGGACGGGCCCCGCGAGTATGCCCGGCGGCGGGTCTCGAGCGAGCTGCTGGTACTCCTTGAGGAGTCTTTTCTGTGCAGTCGAGCGTGCCATGGTGTGGTGGCGCGGCGTGGTGGTGGTGTGGTGGTGTGGTGGTGGTGCGGAGGTGGTGGTACGGAGGAGGTGGTGGTGGTGCGGCGGCGGCGGTGTAGCTTCTACTTCGTGGTGGTGCTGTCAGACGTCCGGGGCCTGTGCTGTGGGGTTCGCGGGTCGGTGCCTCTGGTGGTGCTGATTCGACGGCGGCGGATCGTCTCGTGAGGGTTACGGCGATTTGTTCGTGCCGCTACGCCCCGGGGCGATTTGCTCGCTCGCTTGTCGCAATTTGCTCGCCGCTTGTCGCGATTTGGCCGCTCGCTCGCTGGATCGCCTAGCGGGTGCATTTGGCCACGAGACATTTCGCTGCCACTTTTCACCGCCATCCTCCCCCGGCTTCTTCCCTCCACCACCATGTCTGTGTTTGTTGCCAAAGTGAAAAACGTCTTGAGCGGCGACACCGTCGTGCTCTGCCCGTCCAAAAGCGCACAATTGCCCGTCCCCGAACGCTTGTTGACGCTCTCGTACGTCAGAGCCGACGACTCGTTCGAGACCAAGGAGCACTTGAGACAATTGTTGATCGGCAAGGAAATCAAGTTCAGCGTCAACTACAAGAACCAGCTGGGCAGAGAGTTCGGCGACCTCCAGGCCCCCATCTTCAAGTCGTTGATCCGCTACTTGTTGGAAAAGGGCTTGGTCAAGTTGAAGGACAACTTTTCAGAGCTGGACGGCGACATCTACTACGAGCTTGCCGAGGTGCAGAACTCCGCCAAGTTGAACGCCTTGGGCGTGTGGGCCGACTCGCCCGCCAAAGTCGAGACCGTGCCCTTGTCGGAGTCCATCCAGGCCCGCTCCCAGAAGTACCCCATCAAGACCATCGTCGAGAAGGTCATCAGCGGCGACCGTGTCATGGTCAGAATCGTCGCGGGGAAGTCCCAGCACGTGGTCACGCCCTTGTTGTTGGCCGGGATCAAGGCGCCAAGAACCGACGACGCTGCCCAGCCCGCCAACGTCACCAAGGTCGCCCACCAGGCCAAGGCCTTTGTCGAGGAGAAGCTCCTCACCACCAAGGCTGAGTTGACCGTCACCATTGTCGGCGAGAGCCAAAACGGCCTTCCCATCGGAATCATAAACCACCCCTCGGGTAACAGCATCCACGAAAAGTTGTTGGAGAGCGGTCTCGGAGAGGTGGTCGACTGGCAGTCGACCTTGATCGGGTCCACCATCATGGCCCAGTTCAGAAAAGCCGAGCAGACCGCCAAGGCCTTGGGCAAGGGCTTATACGCAAACACAAGCGCCCCAGCCGCTAGAGGGGGCGCAAGCACCGATGCCGGCAGCAAAGCTCTCAAGCCGGGCGCAACCATTGGCAACGTACAAATCGTCAAGGTTATCGGCGCTGACACCTTGAGTGTCAAAGTGCCTGGATCCTCCGACGACGAATTGGTCGTCCAATTGGCCTCTATCAGAGCGCCAAGACCATCTGACGCCACCGTCACTACAGACTCCCAAACTCAACAAGCTTTGGTTGCCACCGCAAGAGAGTTTGTAAGAAACCAAGTCATTGGGAAGACTGGAACCCTTTACATTGACGGCTACAGAAACGAAAACAAAGAGCTCGGCTTCGATGGCCGTTTTGTGGTCAGCTTCAAGATCAATGACTCCACTGACTTGTCTGAATTGATCGTCAAGAGCGGTATGGGTACGGTGATCAGACACAATAAAGCCACCGCTCACGAAAGATCCATCAACTGGGACAAGCTTCTCGAGTTGGAAGAGGAACAAAAGAAGTCTGGAAAGCGTGGGGTCCACTATGCCGGCAAGGACTTCTCCAAGGTGTTGACGGTCAGCACCAGAATCGTCGATGCGTCCGAGAACGCTGCCAAGGCCAAAACCTTTTTGAGTGGGTTCAAGCAGAAGGGCAGAATCTCTGGAGGTTACCACATCGAATTCATCCCATCCGGCAATAGAGTCAAGTTGTTCAACCCCAAGGAGGGCTTGAAGTTGACCTTGATCTTGGGAGGCTTGTCAAACGACAGGAACGACGGGTTATCGGAAGAGGCTTTGAAGTTCATGAACAAGAGGTATTTACAGAGAACTGTCGAGTTTGAGGTTTACGACACAGACAAGATTGGTGGGTTCATCGGAAACTTGTTTTTCCCAGCCAGTGCCACCAAGCCTGTGCAAGTCACCTTGTTGGAGCAGGGTCTAGTCAAGGTGCACGGGTTTGCTGTGAACTCCAACCCGTTCAGCAACGACTTGGTGGCTGCCGAGGAAAGCGCAAAGACCAACAAAAAGGGTGTTTGGGCCAACTATGACGCTGCCAAGGAACACGCCGAGGTTGCTGCTGCGCAGGGCAAGATGTACGAATTGAGCCTCGAGGCCAGCAAGCCCAAATTTTTTGACATTGAGATTGTTGACATTGATGCCACCGGAGTGATCTCGTTGCATTTCATCGACGACGCTACCGTGGCCAAATTCACCCAGTTCAAGAAGCAATTCAACGATTTCCATTCGCAGGTGCCTAGTGCCAGCAACACCTCGGTGGACTTGCCGCACAACTTGACCAGGGCACCCAAGAAGGGCGAGTTGGTTTCGGCCAAGTTCAGCGACAACGGCAAGTACTACCGTGCCAAGGTCGTTTCGTTCGACAAGAGCAGCAACAAGTTTGAGGTGAAGCACTTGGACTTTGGAAACGTCGACAAGGTGGGCCTTGGCGGGTTGAGAAGCTTGCCCGGAAAGTTTGGCGTGGCCAACTACCCGGTGTTTGCGCACACGAGTGTGTTGCAGAACTTGAAGTTGCCGCCTTCGACCCCGACCGACTACTTGACCGAAGCCTTGTACGCGTTGGAGGACTTGTCGTTTGACAAGAAGTTGGTGATCAGTGCGTTGCCCAGCGGAGTCAGCGGGGTGGAGTACAGCGGGGTGTTCTACGACGGCGACAAGTCGGTCGTGGACCCCAGCTACACCATCAACAAGCAGTTGGTCAGCGAGGGCTGGGCGATTGTGGACACCGCCGCCGTCGCTCCTGCGGTGAAGGACTACGTGAACGAGCTCAAGGCGGTTGAAAAGACCGCCAGGGCGCAGCACGTGGGGTGCTGGGAGTTTGGCGACATAACCGTGGAGGAGGATTAGGAGAAAAGTACATAGAGACAAAAAGCAAGACAGAAAATAGGACAGTAAGAAGACAAAGAAGAAGGGAAGAGGGAGAGAGAAAAGTAGAGAAGAAGAGAAGAGAAGGAGAGAGAAAGGTGAAGTTAGAAGAGAAGAAGAGAAGAGAGAAAAATGGAGTTGGAAGAAGAGAAGAGAAAAGAATGTGGAGTTGGGATAGGGAGACAAGAGTGGAGATAGAGAAGAGAGGAGAACGGAACGAGAGCTCGAGCGCGTCGTCGCACAATGTCGCGGCGACATTCGCAGGACCCTTGATCGCGACATTCTGCGACATCGCTACGCAGCCCGCCGAGCTCTCGTGCGACACCCGGCGGCCACCGATGCCGCTGGCGAGGCCGCCCGCAACGCCAGCGACGATGCCCGCGACGAAAGGGCGGCCCGGCGGGCAGCTGCCGCTGGAGATGCCGCGGTCGGGTCACGTGCCTGCTGGCGTCGTTGTCGCCTGCGGCACCGGTGGCCGTCGGGCGCCCCCGCCTGGCGCCACGGCACCGGCCGGCCTCGCGGGCAGCGCCGATAAGCGCTGTGGAACCTCGAAGATGGCGGGAGACGAAATTTTTCAGGGCGCCCGGGCGTGCGCGCACCGGGCGGCCGCCGGCCCAGGCGCCCAAATACGGCGAGCGTGCTGGACGCTTTTTCTTCCCGCCACCGACTGCTTAGCACACCACCAGCACCAACATGAACCCCGCAGCCACTAACTTGGTCGTCATGCTCGTCATGATGCAGGTCTCCCGCCGCTTGGACTTGGAGAACCCGGACATTCTCTTCTACGTGCGTGCGTTCTACATCTCGTGCCAGGCCGTCACCTTGGGGGTCTATCTCTACGCCAGATTCAAGATCAACGCCAAGAACGACTTGACCACGTTGAAGTACGTCGAGCCGGCCAGCCCCATGTCGGGCGAGACCGAGCCGCGTGCCGTCGTCACCACCGTCAAGGAGTACGACTTGAAGCAGATCGACGCCCAGGTCAAGTCTGTGTTCACCTCGTTGGCCATGATGGGCTTCATGCACGTGTACATGAAGTACACCAACCCGTTGGTCATGCAGTCCGTGTCCTCGGTCAAGGGTGCGTTGGAGTCCAACATCGTCAAGATTCACTTGTTCGGCACCCCCGCCTCGGGCGACTTGAAGAGACCCTTCAAGGCCGCCCCGGGCCTCTTGCAAGCATTGACCGGCGGCGCCCAGGACGTCAAGACCGACAAGCACTCGGTCGAGAGCGTCGAGGCTGCCGGCCGCGGCGGTGTCAAGGAAGATTAGATTTGTACGCCAGAGTAATCGAATATTTTTCACCCTGTGATGATGTAGTGCTATATACAAGTGGGGCCACAGCTCCACCAACCGTCCTTTCCACGCTTAAGGTGTCCCTTCACCGATCCTCCACTAAAATACACTCCTGCTCCTTGCCCCTCACGAAACTGATCATGTCCAAGAGCTTGGCGCTGCAGATCAACTCCTCCACTCTCCACTTGCCCACATTGTAGATCTCGGGAACCGTCTTGGACAACGGAATGATAAGGCCCTCGTACAACTCGCGGTACTGGACGATTTCGCCGGCGCTGACCGTGGTCTCCTGCGCCAACCTCGTGAACTGGTCGTGGATCCACTTGGGCAAGAAGTTCGCCTCGTCGCCGTCCTCGTCCGAATCAGCACCAAGATACTGATCTCTGTTGTAGCATCGAATGAGGTACAAGAGCCAGCACTGGTCCTGCAACTGCGACTGCGCAATGTCGTCGAAGGACGTCACGCCCAACGAAACAAGGAGCGACTGCTGGAACTTGACGTCCTTCTTGTACACGTTCTTCAAGGTCACAAACCGGGGCTTGTTTTCAGGCGCAGCCAACAACTCCTTTTCCATGCTCTTGAGTCGCTTGATCGCCGATTGGAAGATCTTCTTCTGCGACTGGATGTAGATGTTGAGGTTGGCGTTGTCCAGCCTGACATCGGTCTTGATCATGCTGTTCTTCGCCTCAATGGCCTGGCGCAACTGGTTGATTCCTGCGAGTTTCATGCGCAACGAGATGCCGTTGTTTTCCCACTTGTTCTTGATCAAGAACTGGAAGAGTTGCACCAAGTTCTCGGGAACGTGCGTTGCGCTGATGAAGAAGAGCGCGCCGTCGTCGTACCCTTGTTCCTTCGGCGTGCTGTCGCTTGCTCTGACCACGGAGGTCGTATAGTCCTCAACCTTGGGTAACGAGATGTTTGCCGCCTTCAACTCGTCAATGAGTTCGGCAGGAATCTTGATCTTCAACGCGGCTGTGTCTGCGGCGTTGTTCTCGATGCAGAACCCGTACCCAAGGAGTAGCTCCTCGTTGCCCTTCATGCCGTAATTGTTGAATATCTGGGCGCCCTGTGCGGGAGCGTCTGTTCTGAAGTCGAAAAAGCCGTCTGCCGTCACCGACCAGTCCACCTTTGCACTCGGGCTGTGGTTCAACATGTCCACGAGCGGCAACAACATGGCCTCGTCCTGCTTGATGTCCCTGTCCACGGCGCTCTTCAAGAGATACGCCGGAAACGACCGCGACTTGAGAATCATGCTGGCCCACAAGTAGTTGGGAAAACTGGTCCAGTTGTCGGCAGCGGCGTCGACCACCACGTACTGGTGGAGGTCCTCGTCCGAGTGGAACTTGTACTCGTAGTAGAACTTCATGTTCACAAAGTGCTCGGCGGGCTTGGCCAAGTTCTCGGGCAACTGGTTGATGACCTGCCACCACTCCTCAACAAGCTGGCCAATGTTTGCCTTCAACGACTCCCCGAGGTTGGTGCCCCTGAGAAGCGCCTTCTGCAGCGCGCTCCAGCTGTACGGCGAGCCCATGGCCTCGAGCAGCGGCAAAAGCGACACGTACGGCTGGAAGAACGACTTGCCCAAGAACGCGGGACTGCGCTCGCGCGCCAAGTAGAGCTTGAGAAGCGCGTTGGTGCTCGCGGTGCCCGCGGCGACGGCCGCGAAGTCGGCGCCCGCGGCGTCCCTGTTGAAGGCCACGATGGCGTTCTGAAGCGTGATCACCATCAGCACTGGGAGCCGGATGCGGCAGTCGGTTTCGGAGCCGTGCTCGGCGCACACCACGCCGAAGTTGGCGGCCGCAATCTGCTCGAACTGCATGTTGGGGGAAACCAGCGCCCCGTTGGCGGTGGCCCATTCCACTAGTCTGGCGAGCTCTGTCATTGCCTACCAAAGTCGTTTTGCCGCTAGCTGAAAAAATGGCCGCCGCCGCAAATGGGGCCAGGCGCTGCTTACATAAGCAGCACACCACGCCCGAGAAAAAGTGAAAAAAGCATACCGCCCAAGTGCAACCACTCGACCCACGATGCTCGCCACCAGACTAGTCAGAGCAAGCAGACTTGGCGCCCGGGCCGGGGCCTGGGCCCCGTTGCGCGCGTTCCACGGCAGCGCCCTCCGGTTCAACAAGGGCGCCGCCGGAGCCGGCCCGGAGGAGCCGCCCAAGCCCAAGAGACCGTTGAGCCGGGTCTCGATCGGAGGCAGCGAGAGCTCCAAGAAGTACGCCGGGGGCAACAGCATCGAGTTCGCGTCGTGGAAAGCGGTGTGTGTGTTGATCGCCGTTGGCGGCGGGTTCACGTACTGGTTCTCGAACGAGAAGGAGAGATTGCGGCTCCAGAAGGAGGTGGAGAGCAAGCGGGGCTACGGCAAGCCGCTTATTGGCGGGCCGTTCGACTTGGTGGACCACCACAACAACCGCTTCACCAACGAGAACTTGAAGAACGACGAGAAGAAGTTCTCGATCGTGTATTTCGGGTTCACGCACTGTCCCGACATCTGCCCCGACGAGTTGGACAAGTTGGGCGAGATGTTGGACGGCTTGCAGAAGCTGAAGATCGAGTTGCAGCCGTTGTTCATTACGTGTGACCCGGCCCGCGACTCGCCCGAGATCATCAAGGAGTACTTGACCGACTTCCATCCCTCCATCATCGGGTTGACCGGCACGTACGAAAACGTCAAGAAGGCGTGCAAGATGTACCGTGTCTACTTCTCGACGCCCCCCGACGTCAAGCCGGGCCAGGACTACTTGGTTGACCACTCGATTTTCTTCTACTTGATGGACTCGGAGGGCAACTTTGTGGACGTGATTGGCAGAGAGACCACCGCCCAAGAGGGAATCGACAAGATCAAAAAGCAGGTGGATGCCTTCATTCCGCAAGCAGAAAGAGAGGCCAGAAAGGACTCGTGGTTGGGCTTCCTCTACAAGTAGAGGGGCTTGAAACTGAAGTCTTTTGCTGCCTGCCATTAAACTGGAAGGAGACACCTTTCTGCGTTGCTCCTAGTCCAGAACCTCTACAAGTGACCGGGATGGGCTGAGTGTCAGTAGGCAGTATATGTTGATCATGTATATAGTAAATTAAGCGACTGCTAAGCGTCTGCAGCCTCCACAGGACTTGCACTCTTCCTGGTGCAAAAGCATCTTCTCCTGGGCCTCGATGGGGTCGCTGGTCTCTTCCGGCTCGGCCCACGACAAGTACTCGTTCGAGTAGTTGGCCTCGTAGTCGGCAGGCAAGATGTCCAACCTCTTGCCGTAGGCAGTGACCTTCTTCCAGTCGCGGTGGACGTTGTACAAGCTCTCGGAGAAGTAGGCGTAGCATCTCTCGAACATCTTGAAGTTCAACTCAGAGGTCATCTGGGGCTTGAAGTCGCAGTAGTCGGCCCAGGCGCTCTTGGGGTCGGCGAGCACGTAGTCGGTGGCCTTCTTGACCGCCTTCATGAAGCTCTTCATTTTGCCCGGATTCGCAGCCAAAAATTTGTCGTTGACAATGTACAAAATGGTGCAAAAGCAGCAGCATCCCAATTCGGCGAGCTTGTCGATTCTCAACATCTTAGCGTCCGTGATGGGCCTGCCCTGTTTCTTGAGGTAGTCTTCCAACTCGACCTGCTGGATGCACTCGATGCCGATGCCGGCGTCGATGTGGCCCTCGATTATGTACTTGGCGACGTTCATGCCGCATCTGACGGCGGTGTAGTCGTCCGGGGTCATGCCGTAGTGCTTGGTCAACTCGTCGATCTGAATCTTGCCGAACTCGCCCACGTAGCCGATCCGCTTGCCCTTGAGCGAGCGGAAGTCGGGGGTGATGCCGGAGCCCTCCAAGTACAAGACGCCCGTGAAGGGCTCGTCCAAAAGCGACCCGATCGACGTGACGGGGAACCCGCGTGCTTTCGCAGCCAACGTGTGGACCATGGCCTTCAAGCCCATGTCGATCTTGCCGGACCCAATCAACTCGGTGACGTCCGAGGGGTTGGAGGGCTCCAAGATGGACACGTCAAGGCCCTCGTCTTTGAAGTAGCCCTTGGTGGAGGCAAGATACACGGGAATGTGGTATGGGGTAGCGCCCCAGTTGAGGCAGAAGGAGATCTTTTCGGTGGTCATGGTTGGGGCTGGTGGTAACTCAATTGAGTAGCCATTGAAACACGATGGGATCGGGAGCCTTTTATACCTCACCGAAAGCCCTCCGGACGTCTGTGGGAGGGGAGGAGGCTTTCTTATAAACGCATAGGTCAATTGCTGGGCTGGTGTTGCAGATTGCGGATAAGCGCATAGTTCAAATAGCGCATATAGCACCACCTGCGACACCCAAAGCCCACGATAGGTGCCTGATCGGACAAAAGTCCGGCCCAAAAGAAGCCCGATTGTCCATGGAGCCCTTTAGTGCATACCCTACAAGTATACGCGTCATAATTACTCAAGCTTCGGATTAACTCCGACACCCGCAGGGCTTTAGGTTTCTATGTAATTGTAGCACGAATCGAAAAAGTCCACCTCCAACTGGAGACTCTTTTGGAAGATCCGCTCGCAAACGATCTTGTCCTCCTCTGTTTGGACGACTCTCTCTACCTCCAGCTTCAAGAAGGCGGTCCACGACGAAAAAGCGTCCCCGCTGTGCAATACAATCCACTCGTTGTACATGTAGGGCAAGTCGGCGGGGATGCTCTGGAGAGCAATGTGGTGCTCAGCCCACCCGAGGTAGACCCTTTCCATGGCAAACAAGAACGTGACGAGCTCTATGTAGGAGGTGGAGTAGAACGTCAACCAGTGCAAGAAGTCGTTGTATCTCTGCACCTCCGGCAACGTGACGGCCGGGACTTGCAACATCCTGGGGATGAGTCTCTGGAGCTGGGGTCCGCTAGTTCCCCGAATCTCTTTGAGCGTCGTGACAAAGTAGTCGTTTTCGTCGTTGCTGATGTACCCGATCTGTTTCCCCAACACAATGGCAGCTGCCGGGTCGTCACAATACGCCAATGCCTTGCCAAACAAGTTGAGGCTGATCTGGAAGAACTTCAAGTCTTGCACGAGGTACGTGTAGAGTTTGTACTGGGGCAACGTGCCCGTGCACAACTCGTTGGTCAACGGGTGGGTGGTGCACTTGGCGAACACATCGCGGTGCTTGGTGAGCAACTGGTCCACGAGCGACATTCTGCGGCTTGCGTTCGCCCTCAGCCTGGTGGGGCCCGGCTTCTGTTGGGCTGGAGAGACCCGACGTCGTGTGGACCGATGCGGTTAGACAGCCGTTGGCTGTATGCGCGTAGGGCGCCTGCAGCGTTCGCTTGACGTATTATTGCGCAGGCCCAAAAGTCGTCGCAATTTCTTTTGGCCGTATACCGGGCAGGGTATTGTCCCCGGTATGCGCTTACAGAGCGGCCAGATGCTATTTCACCCCAACTCAAATTCGTTTCAAATTGAATCTGACTGGAAAAGTGTAATTTTCCAGGGCATCTCCAATGGACGAAGAAAGCGTGTGCTCGTCTCTGAAGGACGAAACGCCCCAGCGGCCGCAGTCCCGCTACATCAGCTGGATCTACAAGCTTGACTCGATTGGCATCGAAACCAGGGGCATCGAGCGGGTCCTGGCCCGCGAGCGGCGGGACATCGCTGCCCGCAAACGGTATCCCCTTTTGAGCCAGTTTGTCCATGTCTTGGGGCTTTGGTTTGCGGCCAGCGGCGGCCTCACCTCGATGTCGTCCTTCTTCTTGCCGACGTTGGTGTTTGGCTTGAACACCAAGAACGCCTTGTTGAGCGGGGTGGTGGCGGCGATCCTCGGGTGCTTGGTGCCGGCCTATTGTTCGATAATGGGGCCCAAGTCAGGGTGCAGACAGATCGTGGGGGCCCGCTTTCTCTTTGGAACATGGGGCACCAAGTTTGTGGCGTTGATCTGCATTGTCGCCGGAATCGGGTGGTCGATCGTCAACTGTGTGTTGGGCGGACAGGTGTTGTCGTCGCTCAACAAAAATGTGCCGCTTTCGGTGGGGATCGTGGTGATCTCGGTGGTGAGTCTCTTTGTGGCGATTTTCGGCATCAAGGTGCTCCTCAAGTTCCAGACCATCTTGGCGATCCCGGTGACCATTGGCGCCATCCTCTTCTACGTGGTGGTGTGCAAGAAGATCGAGTACCTCGGGGTGGCCGACGCCATGATTCTGAAGCAGGCGTACTCGACGCTCGACACGCAGGGCAACTGGCTCTCGTTCTTCACGATCGGGTACTCGGTGACGGCGTCGTGGGGGTCCGGGGCGTCGGACTACTACAATCTTTTCCCCGAGGAAACAAGCTCGCTCCAGGTGTTCTTGGTGACGTTCATCGGGATCGCGGTGCCGTCGACGTTTGTGGCGATAGTCGGGATCCTCTGCGGGAGCATTGCCATGGGGTACCAGCCGTGGAACGAGGCGTACGTCAAGCACGGGGTCGGGGGGTTGATCGAGGAGTCGTTCACGCCGTGGGGCCACTTTGGCAAGTTTGTGGTGGTGCTTCTCTACCTCTCGTTGGTGTGCAACAACATCATGAACACGTACCTGGCGGCGTTCGAGTTCCAGCTCATCGACAAGCGGTTGGCGCTCGTGCCGCGGTGGATCTGGCTGGTGTTGATGACGGTGATCTACTTGGTGCTCTCGATCGTGGGCAAGAACCAGTTCTCGAGCATCGTCGGCAACTTCTTGCCGATGCTCGGGTACTGGATCTCCATCTACATCACGATCCTCTTGGAGGAGAACGTGTTTTTCCGGTCGACGCCGCGGATGCAGCGCCTCCACCACGTCGAGTACGACAGCGTGGACGCCGGCAACGCGTCGCTCGCGTGGAGCAGCATCAGGTACAACTGGCGGTGCTGGGACCAGCCGCAGCGCATCTCGAACGGTTTCGCAGCCATCGCGGCGTTTGCGTGCGGCGCGGTGGGCGCGGTGATGGGGATGAACCAGGCGTATTATAGAGGCCCCGTGGCGGCGCGCTTGGGCACGTACGGCGGCGACGTCGGGTTCTGGCTCTGCGGCGCGTTCACCGGCGTGACGTACCCGTTTTTCCGGTACTGGGAGTTGAAGCGGTGGGGCAGGTAGCAATGTATAGTAGTGCACATACGCATGCGATCGAGATGAAACGGTACGCGCCGCCTGCACAGTACTTATCAGTCGCCGATAACGCGAGGAGCTTCTCCTCATTGCGGGCGGCGCATCAGCAAGCGCTTCCTCCTCGTCTTCTTCTGCTGGCTTCTTCCGTTAGCTTCTCTTTTCTTCCGATCTTCTCCCATGCTTAGTCAGGAGCAGGTTGACACGTTCACGCGCGAGGGGATGCTCTGCGTGGCGGACTTTCTCACTGCGGCGCAGGTGGCGGCGCTCAAGCAGCGGGCGCACGAGCTCCTCGGCGAGCTCGACGTCGCGGCGCACCCCAAGGTCCAGTTCAAGACCGCCGAGGACGACAGCATCGGCGAGGAGTACTTTCTCGACTCGGCCGACAAGGTGTCGTACTTCTTTGACGTGGACGCGTTCGACGCCACGGGCGGGTTGCAGCGGCCCAAGGAGCTCGCCGTCAACAAGATCGGGCACGGGCTCCACCTCCACGAGCCGGTGTTCCGCGAGGCGACGTTTGCGGCGCCGGTCCAGGAGGTGGCCCGCAGCTTGCGGTACGCGGACCCGCGCGTGTTGCAGAGCATGTGCATCTTCAAGCACCCCACGGGCGGCGTCGCTGCCGGCGCCGACGAGACGTCGCGCGACAACGCGGTCCCGCCGCACAACGACGCCACGTTCCTCTACACGTCGCCGCAGTCGGCGGTGGGCTTCTGGATCGCGTTGGAGGACTGCACGCGCGACAACGGCTGCTTGTGGTACCGGCCGGGGTCGCACCGCGAGTTCCCGGTGACGAAGCGGTTCGTGCGGGCCGCCGGCGGCGGGTGCGGCTTTGTGCCGGTGCCCCACGACGCCGCCAGCGGCGTCCCCGACGACTCGCCCGACGCGTACCGCGCGGTCGAGTGTGCGGCGGGGCTGTTGGTGTTGATCCACCACTCGGTGCTCCACAAGTCGGAGCGCAACCGCTCGCGCCAGTCGCGCTTCGTGTACGCGTTCCATGTGATCGACGGCACGGACGGCTACGACCGGTTGAACTGGTTGCAGGTTCCGCCGGGGCCCGACGGCGGGACCGAGTTCAGCCGGTTGTACGACGGCCCGCCGGAGCTCTCCGCGTGAGCCGGGGACACATCTGGCGGTGCGCGTGCGTCTGGTGCGTTTGTGGTCAAGTGGTGTGGGGTTTGGTGATGTGGTGGTTTTGGTGATGTGTCACCTGCGGGGCCGCCTGCGCGCGCCGCCTATGGAGGCGGTCTGGCCGGTCTGGCCGGTCTGGATGACCGTCTGGATGGCCCGTCGCATGTTGCGTCAGTTGCGTCAGTTGCGGCAGTCGCGGCAGTTGCCGCAGTTGTGTCTGTTTCGTGCGTCTGCGTTGACTTTCTCCCTCTACGTCTGTATGGATATCGTATTTATTTTTAGCTACTGTGCCGGCCAGCTAGCAGTTGGAGCTGTTGGTGGGGTTGACCAACTGGCCCTGCCAGCTGTAGTACTTGGACATGTCGACGTGGTGCTTGACGCCGTTGCGCGCCTCGTACATCAGGCAGCCGTACATGGACGCGTACGGCGGCGTGTACAAGTGCAACGACACCGACACGCGGTCGGGCAACGGGTTGGAGATCTTGTGGAGCCCGATGTCGTCGGAGATGTACCCGACGTCGTCTCTATGCAAAGTGGTTTCCTGTTTGGGGCGGAGCTCGGCGCCCTCGCCGGTGGGGATGTCGTAGAGCGACTCGGTGAGCTCGCCCGCGAGGATCTTCATCACGCAGTGCGCGTTGGCGTGGTCGTGGATGGCGCTGGCCTTGCCCGGCGACCACACGAGAATGAGCAAGTTGGCGTTGTTGTTGATGTTGATGATGCCGTTGCGCAGGTAGTTGCGCGAGCTGTCGTGGAGCGCAAACTGGCTCCAGTCGGTCTCCGCCGAGTCGTACTGCTCCATGATGCTCTTGACCTCCTCGATGTCAATGTCCTCCGACGAGAGCCCGCGGTCGCACCCCAAGAGCGCCTTCAAGCGCAGGATCATCTGCGCGAAGCCACTGTCGGGGATGTCGATCGTGGTGGAGTTGACGTTCAACTGCGGCTTGGCGAGCGTGGGCGTCATCTGGGCGCCGCCGCAGGTGCACGAGGCGCCGTGGCGGCCGGCCACCAACGGCGTGGCGGTGTTGGAGCGGTCGAAGTGGCTCTGCGAGTTGACTGTTAGCATGATGAGGAGATGTGATGCGGTTTTTGTGTGGAGTCCCGGAGCGACAAAATTTGAAATATGCAGCGGGCCATTCGCAATCCGGGTGGAAATCACCTGCTTTTATAGTGCGGCCGCTGCGGGCGGCACATGCCAAAAATGGGGCGGTCGAGGCGGCTGCGCCAACACAAATGCCCGAATGCGGAAGGTGGAGCGGTGGGCCTCGTCTCGAAAAAATTGCTCGCGGCGGCCGCCGGGCCCTGAAGCGTCACGCACGGGCGGCGCATTCCGCATTCGGCAGGTGCCGCGAGTCGGGCCCTCTGCCACACCCAGACCCCGCGCGCGGGCTTTGCCCATACCCATCGCAAATCGTGATAACTCCAGTGACTAACACCAAAGCCTGACCCAACCCACCACTATTTAAGCCGAACCTTTTTTGCAGCTCACTTCTGGCATCCCGCTCCCCTCCACCATTCCCAGCATCTTGCATCCCTCACAAACTCCCCTCCGTATGGTCGAACCGCTCAACAACAGTGCTGTGGCGCTCGCCAGCGCCAGCTCGACCAACAGCTCCTCCAACGCCAGCAGCTACACCACCAGCGTGGAGGAGTCGACCAAAAACAGCATGGGCGGCCCGCCACGCGGCGAGCCGGCCGCCGGGTTCCTCGCGCACGCCACCCGCGTCTTTGACCAGCACCTCGTGCTGGGGTTCCACCCCGCGTACTTTGTGTCGGTGATGGGCACCGGCATCTCGTCCAACATCCTCTACCACTTCCCGTACCCGGCGCGGTGGCTCGAGGTGTGCGGGGTGGCGATGTTCGGCGTGGCCGTCTTCTTTTTCGTCGCCACCAGCGGGCTCTTTGTCGTGGCCTCCGTGCGGGACCCGGCGCGGGCCGCCCGCTTCCACAACGACAGCACCGTGGCGCCGTTCATGGGGTGCTGGCCGATGGGCCTCACCACGCTCGTCAACTTCTTGCTGTACCTCGTGGCGGACCGCGCGGGCGGCGCGATGGCGTGCTACGTGCTCTGGTGGGTCGTGGTGGCCACCTCGGTGTACACCGCCAGCGTGCTCGTGTTCGCCGCCTACTTCTCGCACCGTGGCGCCAGCGGCGCCCCGATCGAGTTCCACGACTTGCACGCCACGCTCCTCCTCCCCGTGGTGACGCTCACCGTGGCGGCGTCGCTGGGCGGCGTGTTGGTCCCCGCGTTGGCGTCCGGCACCCTCCGCGTCGTCACCATGGGCGTGGTGTTTGTGTTGTGGGCCAACGCCATCGTGCTTTCCTTCATCCTCACCACCATCTACTTCTGGAAGCTCATCCTCTACAAGGCGCCCGACACCGAGATGGTGTTCACCAGCCTCTTGCCGGTGGGCTTCTTGGGCCAGGGCGCGTACGGCATCTTGCTCTTTGGCGCCAACGCCTACCGCATGGTCACGGCGCTGGCGTTGACCGACCGCTACGTGCACTACATGGGCCTCGCGGCGGGCGCCGCCGCCGACGCCGCCGTGCAGCACGCGGTCGCCAACGTGGTGCTCCTCGTGTGCGCGTTGGCTGCGCTCGTGTTGGTGGCGTTCGGCTACTTCATGTCCTTGTTGGCGGCGCTCACGTGTCTCCTGAAGATCCGCCCCTTCACCGCCACGCCGGACCCCGTGCGCTGCCACCCGCGCTTCGGCTTCATTCTCTTCAACCGCACCTTCTGGTCCATGACCTTCCCGTTCGGCACGATGCTGTTGGCCAACACCGAGCTCTGGCGCGTGTTTGGCGACGGCTTGGTGTTTTTCCGCGTCGTGGGCGCGGTCTACGCCGCGGCGCTCTTGCTCGTCACCGTCGGGTGTGTCTGCGGCGTGGTGTACGGCGCCGTGCTGGCGTTGCTTCTGCGCGAGGACAAGAGCGTGGACGAGAAGGTGTGAGGGAAGAGAAGAAGAAAGAGAAGAAGAAAGAGAAGAAGAAAGAGAAGAAGAAAGAGAAGAAGAAAAGAAGGAAGAGAGGAGAAGAAAAGAAGGAAGAAGAGACACAAGACGGACGAAAGACACCTCAAGCACAAGACAGCAAAAGCATAAAGAGCGCAACTCACCACACACACCACACACACCACAAGATGGCCGCCCCGGCCACTCACTAATATAGCATAACTAGTAGACACTAATAGACACGTGATAGACACGACGAGCTCGTAGACGTGGCCAGAGCGTGGCCACAAGCACCCGCCTGGCAGCAGCGCCGGAGGCTGTGACGTGCCGCTTCCCAGCACTTGGTGGAGGTGGCCGCACGTGCTTCCGCCTTCTGCTTGTTGCGTTTAGGGCCTCCTTGCAGCACGCTCCGCTTGGCCTTCTTCGCCTCGTGTCGCTTCCACCGCCTCCTGTGTCGTTCCCTCACCTCTGTCGTCGGGCTGTGTCGCGTTTTTGCATCTTCTTCCATGTCGCTTTTTCGCGCCTTCACCAATTTACAGCCAACCCTCCACCACACTCTTTATGACCAACAAGCACCAGGCGGCTCTCGCTCTTTGCGTGCTTCTGCCGCTCTACCTCGTGCTGCGCCTCGGCGGCTTCGTGGGCCCCGGCGAGCCAATTGCCGCCGAAGCGCCCTTCGCGGCGTCCTCGGCCCACTACGCCCGCGGCGACTTCTTCCTCGACACCGAGCCGCCGTTGGCCAACCTCCTCCACTACGCCGTCTCGCGCGTGCTCGCGGTGGCGGCGCCGTCCGACTGGGCCGCCGTCGCGGTGCGCGTCGCGCCGCTCGCGCTCGGCATGGCCTCCGTCGCCGTGTGCTACGCCGCGCTCCGCAACACCCACTGCCGCCCGGCAGCGGCGCTCGTGGGCGCCTTCTTGATGCTGGTCGACTCGTCGTTGCTGGTGGCGGCGCTGTACTTCACGCGCGACGCGCCGCTCGTGGCCGCGGTCGCGTTGGCGGTCTACGGCACCACGCGTGCCGAGGTCGTCGTCCCGTTCTCGCGCCAGTGGTACAAGGCGCTCGTGGTCGCCGGCGCCGGGGTGGGCCTTGCCGTCGCCACCAGCTTCTCCGGCCTCTGCACCGTGGCCTGGGTGGCGTTCGTCACCGCCAGATACTTGTGGTGGTTGTTGGGCGACACCCGCGTCTCCGACTGGGCGTGGGCCAAGCACGCCGCCGCCCGCGTGTCGACGTTGGCGGCGGCGGCCGTCTCGGTGTACCTCGCGGCCTTCTACGTGCACTTGTCGCTCTTGCAGTACAACGGCACCGGGTCCGGGCCCATGTCGCCCGCGTTCAAGGCGTCGTTGCTCGACGCTTCGCGCTTGCTGAGCATGCCGGTCGAAGTGGCGTACGGCTCGTCGGTCACCATCAAGCACAACGGCCTCGAGCACTACCTCCACTCGCACAACTACACCTACGTCCAGGGCAGCGGCGAACAGCAGGTCACCCTCTGCGGCACCTACCCGGACTACAACAACGAGTGGATCGTCGAGTCCATGCACAAGACCCGCGAGGGCGAGCTCCAGAAGAAGCTCCGTGTCGTCAAGGACGGCGACACCGTCCGCTTCTTCCACAAGGCCACCGGCAGGTACCTCCGCGTCAACGACGTGCGGCCGCCCATCTCCGAGCACGACTACTCCAACGAGGTCTCGTGTGCCTCGTCGCGCGAAGAGCTCCTCGGCGACTCCAACTACGAGTTCAAGGTCCGCATCGTCGCAAAGAAGGACCACGCCCCGAACAATCTCGCCTACATCAAGTTGCGTGCCACCGAGTCCGTGTTCCAGTTGGTGCACCAGGGCACACGCTGTGTGATGATGAGCCACAAGGTGAAGCTCCCGGCATGGGCGTTTGGCCAGGACGAGGTTTTCTGCATCGACGAGCCCACCATCCCCAACACCCTCTGGTACATTGAGCTCAACTCCCACCCGTTGCTCGACAACGACCCCGCGGCCGAGCGCGTCCACCTCGAGCCCATGTCGTTTTTCGGCAAGCTTGTCGAGTACCACGCGGCAATCATCAGGACATGGGTCAAGCCCGACGATAACGATGAGACGCTCTCGTCGCCGTTTGGATGGCCGTTTGCCGCTTCTGGCGTCTCGTACTGGACGGGTGCCGACGGCACTCAGGTGTACTTTGTGGGCAACGTCGCAGTCTACTTGATTGGCGTGTTTTTGGTGTTCTTGGGTGCCGCCAAGCAAGGCTGGTACCAGTTGAGCCACCTCAACCCGTTTGCGCGGGTCACCGAGCCCGAGGCCGTGACTGTCTTCTACCACAAGTCGTTGCACTGGCTCCTGGGCTGGGCGTTCCACCTTTTGCCTTTTGCCTTTACGGTAGACGTGGCGCTGCCCACCAACTACTTGCCGGCGTTGGTTTTCTCCATCTTGTTGACGGCGCAGTTTGTCGAACACCACATGGATAAGAACCGGTGGTTTGGCGGATGTTTGGTTGTGTTCTTTGTCACCGTCTCGTCATATTGCCTATACACGTTCTTTCCGCTAGTCACGGGGGGCGTGTGGACCGCACAAGACTGCGTCAGCTCTCGCTGGATGCCGTGGTCCTACGACTGTAATTACTAGTAATAAACAAAGGTAACCCCGAGGAGAGGGAACCGGAGATGCCAAACAGCACGTTTTCAAGAGTGCCGCGGGTCAGAACACCAGCAGGTGCGAGACATTCGGCGGAGATCGTGGTGCAGGACTGCCGTCGACTATTGAGTCTCAAGAGCCGACCAGGCTGACGAGATTTGGCAAAATATCACTGGCATCGTTTCCTCGTCTTTCCGCTTCCGTGCCGTTTCCTCTTTCCTCTTCCTTCTGTTTCCTCTTTCCTTTTCTTTCACTCCTCTGCCTCTCACGTCTTGCGGGCCTCGGCGATTCCCGACGCCACCTGCACGATCAAACTATCGCACCACTTCATCAACTTGTCCTTCTCCTCGATCTTGCGCACGCGCTCGCGCTCGACGTCCTGGAGCTCGGTGGCCAACTCGTCGATGATGGCCAACTGGCTCGCCGGCGAGACCCCGATGCCCGGAAGCGAGTCGATCAACATGCTGATCTGGCGCGACTTCAAGATGATGTCGGTCGAGAGCTCGTTGACGGTGTTGTCGAACGCCGCCACCGACGCGTGGTCGGCGCCGCTGGTGTCGTCCTGCTGCGGCTGGCCCGGGAGCGGCGCGTTTGCCGCGATGTTGGACACCGACTTGGCGTCCTCGTCCAACAACGCCGGCACGCTGTTGGCGTTGACGTAGTTGACGGTCGCCTTGAACTGCTCGACCAACTGGTCCAAGCAGACCTGCAATTGTGTGAGACGGTCGGCCATGTGTGGTGGTGGGGGTGGGGGCGCTTCTTCTGCTCTGCTGCTGCTCTGCTCTGCTGCTGCTTCTCACTGCTGCTTCTTCGCTCTGCTGCTGCTTGTGGTGTGGCTGCCGATATTCAAAGACGTGCGCGGCCCACCTTTTTTTGTGGCACACGAGAAAATTGATAAGGCCCCACCCTTCAGATCAACCACACATCTGCTTCCGGCCCGCGACACGAGACCAGACCGGCAGCTACGACAGACCCCACGCGAGATCGACCCTGCAACGCCCCCGACCCCGTGGCACGCAGATTTCCACGACTCTCGCCCCGCGCTCCCGCAAACCCCCGGGCGCTCCTTTTTAGCAGCATTTAGCGCAAACTCCCTCCGTTCCATTTCGCTTCCATGAACGGCCCGGTCTGGCAGAACGACAGCGACGTGTCGCAGTGCTTCCTCTGCCAGGCGCCCTTCAACTTCTTCGTGCGCCGCCACCACTGCCGCAAGTGCGGGCGGGTGGTGTGTGGCGGGTGCCTGGACCAGCCGATCAAGTACTTTGCCAACACGGCGGTGGCCAACAGCAGCGGGGTGCCCAGCACCGCCAGCCCGTACATGACGTACCGCACGTGCGACGAGTGCGTGGAGGAGGTGCGGATGATCCAGCGGGCGCTCTTTGGCAGCCCCAGCGACGGCGGGCTGGTCGACTCGAGCCCGGCGGTGGCGGCGAGCGACGCCGGCGGCCCGTACCGGCACGCCAACGACAGCACCACCAAGGACGCCACGACGACGGCGACGCGGCGCATCCAGTCGTCGACGTCGTCGGTGTGCCGGCGCGACGACGACGACGCCAGCGACGCCGACCTCTGTCCCGTGTGCGCGGTGGACCTCCGGCGGCTCCAGCTCCTGGAGGCGGGCGCGCTCCTCGGCGGGGTGGACGAGTTCGAGCGCTTCAAGGAGGCGCACATCAGCGAGTGCTTGGTGGCGTTTGACTTCACGCGCGACGACAACCAGCGGTTCAGCTCGCCGCAGGCGCCGCACCCGCGCAACAAGATGCTCGTGTACAACATGCCGCCGATCCCGCGCCCGCAGTACGAGACGATTCCGCACATGGGCGCGTCGTCGTACGAGACGGTGGCGGGCGCCAGCCACGACGTGTACGGGTCGGTGACGCTGTCGCTGACGGTGGGGCAGGAGAAGGGGCTGGACCCCTTGGACTGCGAGTGTGTGATCTGCCTCGAGGACTTGAAGCCGGGCGACAAGGTGGCGCGGTTGGAGTGCTTGTGTGTGTTCCACTACAAGTGCATCAAGTTCTGGTTCAACAAGAAGGGGTACGGCGAATGTCCGGTACATTTTTTGCACAAATAGGGGGGACTGGTGGCCACTGGCTGCGACCACTGTCTGCGACCACTGTCTGCGACCACTGTCTGCGACCACTGTCTGCGACCACTGGCTGCGACCACTGGCTGCCGGCGGCCCGCCTCCATTCTGCCCCGAGCCTACCTATGCAAGCCTCAATATAGCCACCCTAGCCACCCTCAATATAGCCACCCTCATTTACCACTGCACCGCACTGGCACTCCCCTGCAAGCCTCTGCGCCGCAGTAGCTAATCTTACTAATCTTACGTGTATTCCTAACTATCTCTCTCCGCTAGCGCTCCTCGCGGTCCCTGTTCCTGTTCTTGTCCTTGGAGGTGCGCTTCTCGTGGAAGTCCTTGGTCTGGCGGATGGCCTCGGCGCTGGCGCGGTCGACGTGGGCGTGGAGCGCGTCCAACGCCTGCTTGGGCGGCGACGGGTCCTTGGGCAACTTCTTGCCCAACACGCTCTCGATGCGCAAGTACATCTCCAAGTCGTACTGGGTGACCAACGACACCGACTTGCCCGAGCGGCCGGCACGCGCCGTGCGCCCCACGCGGTGGATGTACGCCTTGGAGTCGGTGGGGATGTCGTAGTTGATGACGACGTCGACCAGCGGGATGTCCAAGCCGCGCGCGGCGACGTCGGTGGCGACGAGGATGTTCAGCGAGCCGGCCTTGAACTTGTTCAACAGCCCCAAGCGCTGCGCCTGCGAGAGCTGGCCGTGCAACGGCACCGCGGCGAACCCGAGGATGCGGGCGAGGAGCGCCGTGCGCTGCGAGTGGGCACACGTCCGCGTGAAGATGATGATGAGCTTGCCGGCGAACTCGTTCAAGAGGTGCATCAAGTACGTGTTCTTGTAGCCGTCGCTGACGAGCATCATCGACTGCACGAGGTTGTCGGCGGTCTGGTACTTGGTCGACACCGCCACGCGCACCGGGTTGTGCAACGACGCCCGCTGCAACTTCTCGATCTTGGTCGTCATCGTCGCCAGGAAGAGGTACGTCGTGCGCTCCTTGGGGATCACCTTCAAGATCTTGTCGAGCGCCGGGCCGAAGTCCATGTCGAGGAGCCGGTCCGCCTCGTCCATCACGAGGTACTTGAGCGCGCGGAGCGAGAAGCCCTTGGTGTTCTCGAGGTGGTCCATGATGCGCCCCGGCGTCGCCACGATGATGTGCGGCTTGCGCATCAAGTCCCGCGCCTGGTCCATCACGTCCATCCCGCCGACGATGCACACCAGCCGGAGCCCCATCGCCAGCCCGAGCGCGTCGAACGTCTCCTTGATCTGGTACGCGAGCTCGCGCGTCGGCGCAAGCACGAGCCCAAAGTACGGCGTCTGCGCGTGCCACACCGCCTGGAGGATGGGGATGGCGAACGCCGCCGTCTTGCCCGACCCCGTCTGCGCCAACCCGATCACGTCCTTGCCGTCCAACGCGTGCGGGATCGCCTCCGCCTGGATCGGCGTCGGCTTGGTGTACTTCATCGCGTCGATCGCCGCCATGAGGTCCGGCACGAGCTTGAGGTCCTGGAACGTGAACGCCGGGCTGGCGTCCAGCGAGATCTCGATCTCGGTCGCGGCGCCGTCCACGCCGTCCTCTTTGGCGGCGTCTTTGGCGGCGCCGGCCTGCTTGGCGATGGCGTTGCGCTTGATCTTCTCGGCGAGCTCGCGCGCCGACACCGAGCTCCGCGGCTTGGCGCCGCTGCTCGTGCCGCTCTTGGTGCTGCCGCTCTTACTGCTGCCGCTCTTGCCGCTCTTGGCGATCTTTCCGGGCTTCATGGTGTGTAGGAAGTGGTGATTTGTCAGTCTTTTATCGCAGCGATGCCCGCCGCTAAAGTAGTCGCACCTCATCGCAAATTTTTCCCTGCTCCCCACCACTCCTTCCTCTCCACCATGGCCAAGAAGACGAAAACTAGAACCCACAAAAAGGCGTCGGCCGACGACTTGGCCAAGATCCCCAAGTCGATGGTCATCCGCCTCGGGCTGTCGCTCAAGAACCACTCGTTGAGCCAGCTCGTCAAGGACTTCCGGAACGTGATGCAGCCGCACACCGCCATCAACTTGCGCGAGCGCAAGACCAACAAGCTCAAGGACTTCATCGTGATGTCGGGCCCGTTGGGGGTGTCCGAGCTCTTCGTGTTCAACCAGTCCGACTCGGGCAACATCTCGTTGCGCGTGGGCAAGATGCCGCAGGGCCCCATCTTGCAGTTCAAGATCAACTCGTACTCGCTCGTCAAGGACGTGCGCAGCATCCTCAAGCACCCCAAGTCCTTGAGCAAGGACTCCATGGAGTTCAACACCCCGCCGCTCCTCGTGTTGAACGGCTTCCTGTCCAAGTTGCAGGAGAACCACGAGAAGTTGTTGGTCACCGTGTTGCAGAACATGTTCCCGCCCATCCAGCCGCAGTCGACCCGCGTGTCCGCCATCAAGCGCGTGTTGATGATCAACAAGGACCCCGAGACCGGCGAGCTCGAGTGGCGCCACTACGCCATCAACACCAAGTTGGTGGACGAGAGCAGAAACATCAAGAAGTTGATGACGTCGCACCACAACTTGAAGAAGAACTTGCCCAACTTGGGCAACAGCAAGGACGTGTCGGACTTGTTGCTTGACCCCTACGCCGTCGGCGGCATCACCTCCGACTCGGAGGTGGAGGACGACGCCATCGTGGAGGTGCAGGGCGAGGACCCGGCCGCGGCGCCCGCCGCCGCCGCCGCCGCCGCCGCCGCTCCCCAGGACGCCCCCACCAGAAAGAGAGCCATCAAGTTGACCGAGTTGGGGCCCCGCATCAACATGTCGTTGGTGAAAATCGAAGAACACATGACCGGCGCCTCCAAGACGCTCTACCACTCGAACATCACCAAGTCCGAGTTGGAAATCAAAGCATTGAACAAGAAGCATGAGCAGAGACACAAGTTGCGCGTGGAAAGAAGAGCCCGCCAGCAGGAGAACTTGAAGACCAAGTTGGCCTTGAAGGAAAAGAGAAAGAAGGAGCAGAAGGGCGAGACAGACAACCAAGACGACGAGAGCGCCGACGAGCCCGACATCAAGCCCGAGGACTACGAAGAAGACAGCGATTTGTATAGTGAGTTGGAAGATAATTAGGGACGAGAAGAAGTGTGCGGACTGGAATAGACAACTAGGACCTGGAGCTGGCGTAGTCAAGGGGTGCCCTTGGAGAGAGATGGATGGCCGATGGGCCACCCAAAGGAGCTCTACATGTAGTGCATAGGTGAAGTGGATTGTAGATGAGCACACAACTTGGGCGAGCGTTGCGACTCGGCACGGAGGGACGCTCTGGCGGTTGTGGGGCCCTCGGGTGGCCACAGCGCCTAGGCCTGGCTCGTTAGTTGCCCATTGGCTCATTGGCTCATTGGCTCGTTGGCTCATTGGCTCATTGGCTCGTTGGCTCGTTGGCTCTTTGGCTCATTTGCTCTTTGGCCTTTGCCTTTCGACTTTGGCTGGCCTTGGCCTTTGGCTCTTCGTCGAATGCGGGCGTTCCGTCCTCGGCAGTGCCGCTGGCCTGCTCGGCACTCTCGATCTGCTGTACCAACGCCGCGATCTGCCGCTGGAGGTTGGCCAACGTGACCGAGTCCTCCAACCCGTCCACAAAGTACTGCTGCGACTGTCTCAACTGGTACGGCACAATCGCGCCGAACTGGTACACGGGGTCGTTCCTCCCGAAGCGGTGGCGCTCCGGGGTGGCCCGTGCTGGCGGCGCCGACGGGCTCTCCTTCAGGCGCTTCTCCCCCCGTTTCGTCAACACGCGCTTCGTTTCCGTCCCCGACGCAAACCCCCCGCTCCGCGTGGGCTCCTCCTTTTGCTCCTCCTTTTGCTTCTGCTCCTCCTGCTGCTGCTCCCGCTCTGGCCACTTCAACGAGAAGGCCTCGCCGCAGGCCACGCGGGTGGCGGCCAGGTGTGGCCGCATGTCCAACGACTCCACGCCGAAGCGCCGCACCGACGCGTTGTAGTTGGCCCGGCTCAAGTTCAAGTACCCGTTCTTGAAGTGGCTGGCGCGGCGGGCGAGCACCGAGTCGTAGCGGTCCACGAGGTCCAAGAGCGCGACGGTCGCCGCGTCCACGGCGGAAAGCTCGCCGGTGCCGGCCGGAAGATCGCTCTCCGGCACCGGCTCGTCGGCCGGCACCGCACGCTGCTTGACGGAGATGTCCTCAAACACCGCGGTGATTGTTTCGAGCGACATTGGGGTGGTTGCAAGTGGTGGCGGGCGCCCAGAAGCACGCTGGCATTATTGGCGCGCGCACGCCCCAGTACAGTGTGGCCGTTGTGTCTATGCCATTGGTATCTACCGCCCACGCTGGGAGCGCAGGTTCGCTACATCTTATAGACGCTCTTCAAGCGGCAGAACTCGCTGCGGGGCAAGATGTCGTTGAAGCCAAAGTCGTGCTGGCCGTGCATCAACTTCTTCTCCGCCGCGGACCGCCCGTCCTTCATCTGGTTGCCGTGCTTCCAGAGGCTGTAGATGAGCTCCTCCTCGCCCAAGGGGCGGGCCGGCGTGCCGCGGTACGCCACCTCGGCCACGTCGTGGAGGATGTTGGCGGTGAGGCCCCACACGTCGTACAACTTCTCGTTGGTGGTGGCGTCGCGGCGCGAGCCCGCCAGCCCCCACTGGCGGATGGCCGCCGCCGACTGGCGCTTGGCGCGCTTGGCGCGCGGGCGCGCGTCGCCCAGGTCCTCGCTGTCGTCCAGCGGCTCCGTCTCCGACAAGTCGCCCACGCCGCTCAACCACGCGGCCTCGTTGACCTCCAGCTGGACAAACACGTACGAGCGCAAGTCCCACGGAATGCCGCCCCAGTCGACGCGCGCCAGCTCGCGCTCGACGCTCTCGGTCGCCGGGCGCTCGGCGTCCAACGGGTACAAGAAGTCGCGCAACGGGCACGAGAACACCGCCGAGCTCTCGCCGGGGTTGAGGCTCACCTTGAACTGCCGGATCAACTCCTGCTCGTCGACGCCGCCCGCGAAGCGCATGAACCCGACGCACGGCGCCACCGCGGAGATCGTCCGCGAGAGGTAGCACGGGAACACGTGCAAGTGCTCGATGCTGAAGCCAAAGTGCGACTGGAGGTACTCGTTGCTGGCGTGCAAGCCGATCTCCTCGTGCATCTCGCGCCGCGCCACCTGCCACTCCGACTCGAGCCCGCGGTCGGCCTTGCCGCCGGGGAGCGAGATGTGGCCCGGAAACGACCGCAACTTGGTCAGCCGCTTGGTGAGAAGCACCCGGAGCTCGCCCACCTTGCCGAGGAAGAGGAGCACGAACACCGACGCCCGCCGGCTCACGGGGAGCTTGTGCCAGATGGAGTGGCTCGAGTTCTGGTAGAAGCGCGTGCGCGCGTCGCTGAGGTTCTTGACAAACGCCTCTTCCGCCATTGGTGTGTTGGAAACGCTGGTGGCTCGTTGCTGGTGCACCTGACTGTGATCTCGGTCCCCAGATTTGGGGCCTGCGTGCGTGATCGGCTGCGGCCGCGAATATTCGCTTGCAGCCGCTTAAGCCTATCCATTCTCCGGTATAGTGTAACGGCTAGCACGGTTCGCTTTCACCGAGCAAACCCGGGTTCGACTCCCGGTACCGGAAAATCGTTTTTTTATTTTTAGCCCATACCGGCGCTGGCCAGCGGCCCAGATACTGTGGCATCGAGACATGTTGTTCGCTGACGCTTCGGTTCTCCACGCACGGCGGAAGCACCCCGAGACGCAGCGAGCATTGCAACATGTCAGGTGGTGGGGCATGTTTTGCGGGAGCACGCCAAACCGTGGCTGCAACACCGTAACCGTGGCTGCAATATCAGCTCGTCTCCAGCAGCTTCGAAAACATAGCTGGCCACTTTATTCTTCCGCCAATGACCAGCACAGCACGCATCGAGGACGACGTCGGGCTCCTTGTGCCTGTGCACCGGGCGTCCATCCGGCTAGACGTGCGGGACATCGACGAGGTCCGTTCCTCGCCGTACCACGACAAGGCTCACTGGTTGGACTTGAAGCGGTTGCCGGACGTCTACCGGGTGATCGCCTTGGCGTTGCAGTCGTTCGAGCCGCTCGCTGCTGCCTACGCCAGCGTCCCGTACCACGAGGCCTTCAACATTGACCAGGTCGCGGCGCTTGTCCAGGACTACGCCAAGCAGTTGGGCGTCGGGCTCCCGCGGACGACGGTGTACGTGATCGCGTTCCGGTCGGTGCTCAAGCCCGAGGTCCAGGCCTCGGCCGACAAGCGCAAGTTTCTCGCTGAGGTCGACAAGGCGGCGCACTTGGAGGCGAACGAGTCCGGCGGGCTTCTCAAGTACTGGTTCGGCACTCCCGACGATGTGCGCGGGAAGAACCTCGCTACGTGTTTGTGGCAGAGCAAAGAGCACGCCAGGGCCGGCGGCGGGGGCAAGGCCCACCGGCTGGGCATGGCAGCGGTGCGTACGTGGTTCGAGTACTGGCAGGTGGAAGAGTACGAGCTCGTCATCGACGGCGACCGCCACGAGTTCACCCATACCGGCACCAAGTGAGTTGGTACGAACCAGCCGGAAATGTCTGGCTGTGGCGGGAGCTGCAAACGCACTAAAGTGCCCAATAAAACGAACTTTCCTCATTTGTGGTGCAAAAACGGTAGATAAGAAAGTGTTAAGCTTTTGATCCTCAGACAGGACCCTTCCTCTGCGGCATTGAGCATGCGGCTCGGGCTCAAGAGGAATCTGACTTGAGATGATGCCCCGAAGCCCATGCCTGAAGCGTGTTGCTGCTCTCAGAGCTACCCCGCGTTGGTATGTTGCTTTTGAGGACCCTACGTTTAGCGTTCTCTGCACCCCGTGCATGACTTCCGGCAGGTTCGACCGCTCAAAATACGGCGAGACCCGTTTCGCGTAGAGAATTCAATTCAATGTACCGCCTATGCATAATTATTCGAGACCCCGAATGCATTACGCAATTTAGCCACAATCGTTTTCTACCCTGGCATAAAAAGATAGCTTAAATTGCTGACGTGCTGGGGAAAATACGACACAAACCCGCCCGGGCCCTGATTGCAAGAACTGTATAAAACGCCTGGATCGGCTCCGGCCCTCTCGCCTGCCTCTGTAAGTCTTCGTCCCGTGCTACCCACCGCAGCAGCTGAACGACCGCTCCCCTACTCGCGTGCTCCTCTGAAAGCAACCGCACTTTCTCCACATCTCACATTTTCAGATCCCGCTCCCCTCATCATGGCGGACTCCTTGGAAAAGTCCACCTCGAAAACGCCGGTGGTCATCGACACCGCCAACTCGGTGGCCAGCTCCGACCTCTACGACGCACACGACGTGGACGCCGTGTACCTTGCCAAGTCCAAGCTCGTGGCCCACGCCATCGACACCATCGGCTTTGGCCGCTACCAGTGGGGGTTGTTTTTCGTGGCCGGGTTCGGGTGGCTTTCCGATAACGCGTGGCCGGTGGTGACCAGCTTGATCTTGTCGCGGCTCAACGAGACCGACGGGGTCCACGCGCCCACGGGCCGCGGCCCGTACCTCACCTTGGCGCAGAACTTGGGCCTCTTGGCCGGCGCGGCGTTCTGGTCGTTGTCGTCGGACGTCATCGGGCGCCGCTGGGCGTTCAACTTGACGTTTTTGATCACCGGGATCTTTGGCATTGCTGCCGGCGGTGCGCCCAACTTTGGCGCGCTCGGGGTGTTCTGCGCGCTCTGGAGCTTCGGGGTCGGCGGCAACTTGCCCGTCGACTCGGCCATCTTCTTGGAGGCGCTTCCCAGCTCGCACCAGTGGCTCTTGACGGTGATGTCGTCGTGGTGGGCGCTCGGACAGATCCTCGCCAACTTGCTCTCGTGGGCGCTCATCAGCAACTTCTCGTGCGACGACACCGCCAAGATCTGCCACAAGAGCGACAACAAGGGCTGGCGGTACTTTTTGTTCACCGTCGGCGGGCTCACGTTGGTGATGTTTGCGCTCCGCTTCGCGTTCCGGGTGTTTGAGTCGCCTCGCTTCTATCTCGCGCGCGGCGACGACGCCAAGGTGGTGGAGTCGTTGAACAAGATCGCCGCGATCAACCGCACGGTGTCGCCGTTGACGCTCGAGGAGTTGCAGGACCTTGGCCAGGCGGAGGGCGCCGGCAAGGACCCCAGCGGCGGCTTTCTCAGCAAGAACCAGCTCTTGAAGGAGAAGCTCTCCAAGTTCGACTTGTCGCACGTGCGGGCGTGCTTTGCGACGCGGCGGTTGGCCATCTCGTCGCTGCTCATCATCTTTGTGTGGGGGCTCATTGGGCTCGCGTTCCCGTTGTACAATGCCTTCTTGCCGTACTACCTCGAGACGCGGGGCACCGCCAACAAGAGCTTGGGGGTCAAGGAGACGTACCGCAACAGTTTGATCGTGGCGGTGATCGGGATCCCCGGCGCCATCGTGGCCGGGTTCCTCGTGGAGCTCAAGATCGGGCGCAAGGGCACGTTGTGTGCGTCGCTGATACTCACCGGGGTGTTTCTTTTTGCATCCACCACCGCCAAGACCAGCAACGCCAACTTGGCGTGGAACTGCTTGTTTTCCTTCTTCTCCAACATCATGTACGGCGTGTTGTACGCGTACACACCGGAGGTGTTCATCACGCGGGTCCGCGGCACCGGCGTGGGGCTCGCGGCGTCGTTCAACCGCGTGATGGGCGTTTTTGCACCCATCATCGCCATCTACGCCGACCTCACGACGTCGGCGCCGATTTTCGTTTCCGGCGCGCTTTTCGTGGTGGCCGGCGCCTTGACGTTGCTCTTCCCGTACGAGCCGCGGGGCAAGTCCAGTTTGTAGGCCGTGGCCCCGCTAGCGGGCGCGGTATTAGTGAGCTCAATGTACGCTACCAGACAGACGCACTTGCTGTGCTTGGGACATCATTGCCGCATTAGGCAAGCGGCTCCGCGCAACCAATCTATAAGATGGCGGCGCTCCTCGCTCCTTGTACACTTCTTCTCTTCTTCTTCTTCTCTTCTTCTTCCTCACATTCTTCACACCGCTTCCCCGCCTTCATGACGTTCACCACCAACGCCGAGATCAAGCAGTTCCAGGGCACGCTCCACAAGCTCTCGCACGAGTCGCCCGCCACCGGCACGTCGATGGACGTCAACGTGTTCGTGCCGCCCAAGGCAACCAAGGCGCCCGTGCTCGTGTACCTCTCGGGCCTCACGTGCACGCCCAACAACGCCACCGAGAAGTCGTTCCTCCAGTACTTTGCCGCGCGCTACGGCTTCGCCGTGGTCTTCCCGGACACGTCGCCCCGCGGCGCCGGCATCGCGGGCGAGGACGCCGACTGGGACTTCGGCACCGGCGCCGGGTTCTACGTCGACGCCACCGCCGCGCCGTGGAGCGCCCACTACAACATGTACACGTACGTGCACCGCGAGTTGCCGCAGGCGTTGGCGGGCGCGTTCCCGCAGCTCGACTTCTCCAACGTCGCCATCACCGGCCACTCGATGGGCGGGTACGGCGCGTTGGCGGGCTTCTTCAAGAACCCGGGCGTCTACAAGAGCGTGTCGGCGTTCGCGCCCATCTGCAACCCCACGCAGTGCCCGTGGGGCGAGAAGAACTTTGGCAGCTACTTGGGCGCCGACCGCGCCCAGTGGGACCAGTACGACCCCTCCGTGTTGGTCAAGACGTACACCCACGCGCACCAGCCGGCCATCTTGATCCACCAGGGCGCCGAGGACCCGTTCTACGCGCGCGAGCTCAAGCCGGAGGCCTTGGTCCGCGCCGCCAAGGACGCGGGCTACAAGGGCGAGATCGACTTGCGCGTCGTGCCGGGCGACCACCTGTACTTCTTCATCTCCTCGTACGTCGAGGACCACGCCAAGTTCCACGCCAAGGCGTTGGGCTTGCAGGCCAACTTCTGAGGACGCCGGCACCGGCCCTCCAGAGTATAGTTACAGTGCCCATACAGTACCGATAACGTACCCGTACTGTGCCCATACAGTTCCGATAGTGTACCCGTACAGTACCCATTACACGTGATGCTTCTTTACACTCGTTTGTCTCTATTTCCATTGCGGCCTATTATTCTCTCCGGCGCCCGCTAGACGGCGTCGTCGTACTTCTTCTCCCACGTCTCGTACCACCGGATCTTCTTCTCGTTGGTGTGCACGTCCCGGGCGGTCTTCGACAACCGCTTCACCTCGGCAGTGAGCTCGCGCGTGTACGCCGCGATCTCGTCGTCCACCGTCTGGTCCAACATCAAGTCGACGATGAACTTGTCGATCAACGCGACCAGGCGCTGCTGGCCGGCGTAGATCTCGTCGATGGTCGTGCCGCTCACGCTGCCGGGCAACGACTTCTTGAACGACGCCAACAAGAGCTGCACCAACTCGATCTTCTTCACCCACGTCTTGGCGTACGCGGCGACGTCCGCGTTGTCGGCGTCGGCGCCGTCGGCCTTTTCGGCTGGCGGCTTGCTGCCGTCGTCGCTCTCGTCGTCGCTCTCGTCGTCGCTGAACCCAAAGGGGTCGTCGTCCATCGCCTCGGGGTTCTCCGCCCACTCGGCAAACTCCTCGAATCCGTCGGAGATCATCAGCACGCCGAGCGCAATCTTCTCCGAAAAGTACCCCAACCGCCCGTTCTGGACGAGCTCGATGATCTTGTCACACTCCAGCCATATCTTGCCGACGCTCACGAGCCGGTTGTCGGCGGCTCCGTCCTTCCGCTCGGCGGCGCCGGCGGCCGCGCTCTGTTCCTTGAGCGCCTCCAACTCGTCCACAAACGCAAGACTGCACGCCAAAAGCTGCTTGATCTGCCCGACGATCCCGTCGTAGTACAACTGCGAGAGCCCGGCGGGCTGCAACTGCGCAACTACCGACACCAACAACACACTGGTCTCGGAAAGCTTCTGCACCGTGGTGTACGCCGGCGCCAAGTCCTTGGCCAAGTTCTCCGGCATGAAGATGATCCCCACCTTGGTGGTGTGTGCCTTGATCAACTTGGCGAGCTTGCTGAGCTCCTGCAACGGGTCCTTCACCGACGCGGCTCTGACCGCCGACAACGCGCCGGCGTCGTCGCTGAGCGCCGTGTTCCAGTAGCCGAGCGCCTCCTTGTACGACCGGAGTAGTCCGGTTAGCTCCTCTGCGCTTTTGCTCATGTTCGGGTGCTGCTGGATGTGCCGTTGGATGGCCTCCTGCTAAAAAAATGGGCATCACAAGAAGTCACGTGACCGAGAATCAGCTGGCCTGGACCCGCCGGGCTACTTGTCTACAACCTACCAGGTGCCATGAAAGAGTAAACGGCGAGCCGCGGTGGTCCATGGCGAGCCATGGCTCGCAAGGAAGTCCGGGACGTGGTGTGCACCTTTTGGTACGATGTGTTGTAATTTTATTCTGGCCTATCTAGTTGCCCATTTTGCAGCCGCTCAACCGCGATGCAGTAGAACCAGCAGAATCAACAGAGACAGCTGCATAGTACCGATGGCTCCCGATAGTCTTTTTGGAGTAATCTTAGTGTTGCTAAAAGTGTGAGATGCCAGTCGTAGCACATCCTTCACCGAGCATCGGTACATTTCTCCGAAACCACCAGATGTAATGAACTTGCATACTTGTCATGGGCGTATATGAGAAGCTACCTGAATCACCAGTCGTCGTCGTCCTCGTCGTCACTTTGCGCCACTTTTCCTTTTCTCTTGCTGAGTGCTGACGAGAGAGCATCGGCCAACGTAGCCGGCTGCCCTGCTGGGGCGCTCGCTGGTCCGGTGGGGGTTGGCTCGATTCCTTTAGCAGACTGAAGAAGGACACTGGGCCTTTCCAATTGACTCTTGTCCGTTTTGCGCAATGCACCGATACCAGATCCGCGGATGGACGCTAAAAGAGCGTCTCGCGAACCATCTCCCGTCGGAGGCTCTACTGCTGGAGCCGAGCTGTTTCCGGTTGGAGGCAATGGTGGTGGAGGTGGCGGGCCACCGTTCATGGTTGGGGGTAAAGGAGGAGGAGGTGGTGGACCACCGGTCTGAGTTGGAGGTAATGGAGGTGGAGGTGGCGGGCCGCTGTTCATGGTTGGGGGTAAAGGAGGAGGGGGTGGAGGCCCACCGGTCTGAGTTGGAGGTAGTGGAGGGGGAGGTGGTGGTCCGGGGGCTTGCGTTGGTAACAGCGGCGGTGCGTGCTGCGCCGAGGGGTGTGCTGGTGGAAGCTGTGGAGGAGATTGTTGTGCTGTGGGATGGGCTGGTGGAAGTTGTGGGGGTGACTGCTGAGCAGATGGGTGAGATGGGGGAAGTTGGGGAGGTGCTTGAGCCCGTGGAGGAGGTACGACCTGTGGTGGTGCCGAGTTACGTGCTGCTCTGGGTGGAGGGGGTGGAGGAGGTGCACTGGTTCTTGCGGCTCTGGGTGGGGGTGGAGGAGGTGCTGCCACCGTTGCGGCTCTGGGAGGAAGTGGTCCAGGGGATGCTCTAGCAGGCGGTAAGGGCATATTTGCTCTTGGAGGAAGGGCGCCTGGGGCAGCTCTGGGAGGCGGAGCCGGGACCTGTCTGCCTGGTGGAGGTGGAGGAACTTGGTGGTATGCCGGGGTGGTATTTGATGCAGGAGCAGCTTGTGGAGATTGTGGGGAGGCCGGCGCTTGAGCTGGGCCGGCGGACGACAACGAGCTATTTCTCACCGGAGGAGCAACTGCCGACATTGGAGGCAATCTGAACCTCGGGGCACTTGGCTCTGGCGAGTTAGTGGGGGGAGTAGAGTCATCTTGGGCGCCGTCTTCGCCGTCGGAGTCGTCTGAGTAGTCAGGCGGCGCAGACAGCTCGCGCGTCGCGGGTGCTGGTGAAGGGCTTGCCGACGGAGCAGTCCCCGGAGGAGGCGGTGGAGGTGGGGCCTTTTTGGGTTTGCTGGACGAGGGAGGCGGTGCCGGGGCTGCTGCCGGGTGGGATCTTTCGTCGTGCTTCTGGAGCTTGCGAGGCACCGGTGGCTCGAGGCCCACCAAGGGGCCGCCCTGCTTCGAGATGTACTCTTTGATGAACTCCCTGTTGTCTGCGATCATGTCCTCGGTGATTCCCGCGGCCTCTAGCTCGGCGTAGAGCGAGCGCCACTCCTGCGGCGGAAGGTCGTCGTAGTACAAGACGCCCTTGGCGCGTCTGGAGCGCTGGGCGGTGTTGACGTCCATGTACTCGCCACGGGGCCCGATCTTGTGCTCTGCCGGCGGCGCCTTGGCCTTCAACTCGATGGCGTTCTTGTTGTTGACGGTCTGCTTGGAGCCGTGCTTCTGGCGGGTGGTCACCCGCTTGTGGAAGTGGGCGGCGTCGTTGCCGTCCTCGAAAAGGAGGCCCACCAAGCACTCCTCGGTCTCGAACGAGTGGAAGAACTTGCGGTCCTGGTTGTACTCAAAGTCCACGTACAACTCCTGGTCCCAGATGACGCCGCGCAGGCCGATGATGTCGACGAGCTTGAGGAAGAAGGTGTGGCCGACCAAGTCGTCCACGAGCGCTACCGCGCCCACGAGCCCCGTGTACGTCCATTGCGTCGGGTCCGGGTGCGCGACGTAGAGCCGGGCGACCGTGGCGTCGATGATCTTGTTGTTGGTCTTGGGCACCGACCGTTTGATCTTCTCCTTTTCTTGGGCGGTCAATATTCCCATGGTTGGTGTGGTGGAGGAAGATCGGGTGGCTGTAAGAATTTAGTGGGGCGGTGTTGCAGGTTGGCCGTCGCAGGTTGGCCGTGGCAGCGGTCTGCAGGTTGGGCGGTCGCAGTCTGCGGGTTGGCAATGCAGTCTGCGGGTTGCGCGCCAACAGCTTCGTTCGAAAGACTCAGCGAGCTGATCCAAACTTTTCTCCCCACTACTCATCCCAACAACAAACATGTCCGGACGTCAAGGTGGTAAGGCCAAGCCTTTAAAGGCTCCCAAGAAGAAGCAGCACGACGAAGACGAAGAAGACAGCGCCTTCAAGGCCAAGCAGAAGGCCGACGCCCAAGCCAGAAAGGCCATGGCCGACCAAGCCAAGAAGGGCGGCCCAATGGTCGGTGGAGGCATCAAGAAGAGTGGAAAGAAGTAGATGATAGCCCAGCAATATACGGTTTGGTCTCCGAGATGTGTAGAGCGCGGTCAACTGCAGCAGGCCCGATTGGCGGCGAGTTGGTGTTCGTAGTGCTGAGAGAAGAAGCGCAATCGATGAGCAGAACAGAGCAACGATTGAGCAGAACAGCGTAAGCTAGTGAGCAGAACATTGCAAGTGCAGCACTTTCGACAGAGCGCATCGCTTTCGTAGAGCTCACCACTTCCACTGTTGGACGGCTCGACAGTTCTAGGAACTGCCAAAAATTATGGGGCAAAAAAACGACCTCGGTGAGGATCGAACTCACGCTCTCAAGATTAACAGTCTTACGCCTTAACCAGCTTGGCCACGAAGTCGTTTTGTTGAGAAACTGACATTCACCAAACACCATATCCGGCCGACACGGGACTTTGATGAGCAACCGAGACATGCCGAAGTGGCCCACTGAGATGGCTCGCCCACTGACCAAACGCTCGAGAGTAGCGCGGTCAAGCTTCTCGGCCCGGCCCAAACCAGCGGCACAGGGGCCTTATCTCTGTACACAAACCACGGCACCGCCTCATCACAAAGAGAAGGGCACAGGGCCCGTTTCCGAAATGCAACACAGTCCCTGAGCCAGAGCTCCGTCGAAACGGTGTTAATGCCCTTACTGCCGCACGGAAATACTGCCTGCCTGTTCTCTCGGCCGAAAATTATCCGGGCCCTCCCGGACGAATGAAATCGCAGCTAGACGATCAGTAAGCGAACTGCACAGAGTGCTCGTACGAGAGCAGTGCCCAATTTGCAGGAGGGGGAACTGCCGTCGCTGCTCCGCTTGCTCAGTTTTTGGCGTGGGTAGCAGAAGCACTACGGCCGGACCACGAGCCTGGAACTCGGCCGTTCAGACTCACCCTTTGTTGCGTTTAGGACGTTCGTCCAGGCTCGGTTGTTCCGGAACGAGCCATACGCGAGAGCGGGCCTGCGCGTATTCAAGCGGTCCAGAGTTCTAGGCCCCAGTCCGACCCCTGACCCTTCGCCGTGTCTGCTCCTTGTCTGTACGGCTCGCGTGTGTGGGCTCCCGTTCGGGCCCTCCCCCTCTTTTGCATTCAGAGCACTGTGTCTGTGAGCTGACCAACTCCGAGATCCCGCCCGAACTTTTCTTTTATATATACCGCACACATCGCCTTCGCGAGGATGGGCTTTTCGACAGGAAACAGCACCGCAGCTAGAAAATACTTTTGCAACCGGAACTTCGATTGCAAAAATCCCCCGCCAGCCTTCCTTCGATTTCCACAGTGTCTCCGCTTTCGGTGCCCATGCACTCGGACCACGCCCCCGAAGTCGCCGCGGCCGCCCATGACGACCACCTGCACAAGTCGGCCGAGTCCAAGTTGCTCGAAAAGAACGACTTGGCCGACCAGCTCGGCGACGCCCATCTCAACATTCTTCCGACGCGAAAGTTGTTGATCTGCTTGGCGGCGCTCTCGTTGGGCTTGTTCATCTCGTTCGCCGACCAGACGGGCCTCACGGTCGCGCTCCCGATGATCGCCAAGGAGTTGGACGCGGAAACGAGTATCAACTGGGCCGGAACCGCGTCGTTGCTCGCCAACTGCGTGTGCCAGGTCTTGATGGGCCGGATGGCCGACATCTTTGGCCGCAAGAACATCTTGATGTCGTCGTTGGGCATCCTCGCCGTCGCCGACCTCTGCTGCGGCTTCGCCCAGACGGGGGTCCAGTTTTTCATCTTCAGAGCGTTTGCCGGGATCGGCGCCGGCGGCACCCAGTCGTTGACCATGGTGATGTTGAGCGACATCGTCACCTTGAAGCAGAGAGGCAAGTACCAGGGCATCTTGGGCGCGCAGGTGGGCCTCGGAAACGCCTTGGGGCCCTTCATCATGGCCGGCTTCACCGTGCACACCAGCTGGCGTAACTTCTACCACATGATGCCGGCGCTCATCGTGCTCGTGATGGTCACCTTCCACTACTTGATCGACGTCAAGACGTCGTCCGACCAGCTCAACCGCCTTCTTTCCCGCAGGGAAAAGTTCAAGAAGATCGACTACTGGGGCATGCTCTTGAGCACGGCGGGCATCATCCTCCTCTTGGTGCCCATCAGCGGCGGCGGCTCGACCTACGCCTGGAACAGCAGCTTGGTGATCGTCATGTTCATCGTGGGCGGGCTCTGCATGATCGGCTTCGTCTTGGTGGAGTGGAAGGTCCCCAAGCTTCCCATGATCCCCCTCGCACTCTTCAGCAGGCTCTCCTTGTCGTTGATCTTGGGGTCCAACTTCTTCTTTGGCATGGCGTACTACGCCTTCCTCTACTATCTCCCCTACTACCTCCAGATTGTCCGCCAGTTGGACTCGATCAAGTCGGCGGTCATCTTGCTTCCGTTCGTGTTGCCGCTGTCGATCTTTTCCATCATTGCTGGCCAAATCATAAGCTACACGGGCCACTACCTACACGTGGTGATTCTCGGGTACGCCCTCTGGACCTTGAGTTGCGGTTTATTACTTCTCGTCAACAAAACTACCAGTTACGGGGTGCTCATTGTCATCTTGCTCTTGATGGGCGCAGGCGTGGGGTTCACCTTCCAGCCCACCATGGTCGCGGCGCAGGCCAATGCCAAGAAGGCCGAGAGAGCGGTGGTCATCAGTGCAAGAAACGTCTTGAGATCCTTTGGCGGCGCGGTGGGAATCGCAGTGTCGTCGTTGATTGTCAGCAACAGTTTGCTAACCGAAATTAACGCGCAGCTCGCGTCTTCCGACTCGGTGCTCACTCACTCGTACTTGAGGTACATGAAGATCCACATCTTCACCAAAATCGACACGTCAAACGTGAGTGACGTCCAGTTGGAGGTCATCAAATCAATGTACATGAAAGCAATCAGGAACTTTTTCATCGTCACCATTCCGTTGATTGCGGTGTGTCTCATCAGCACCTTCTTCGTCAAGGACAAAGGCTTGAGATGCATCGACGAGCAAGACGAGCAGGACGAAAAGGAACGGCCCAAGGCATAGCCGGGCAAATTAATAGACACGAATAGACCCCTCATGTGTAGACATGCTAGTTATGGCTGTTGAGAAACCCGTTCAAGTAGGAGCCCAAGTCGTTCATGTCGACGCCGGCGTTGTTCAAGTACCCTTCCACGGCGCCAAAGCCCTCGTTTAGCATGGCGTGTAGCTTTTCGTTGGGATTGTCCGCCTTGATGAAGTTCTCCTCAGCGTACTTGAAGTAGCTGGCCGGGTCGAACTCCTTGGCCTTTTCGGCCCCCTCTTCGAGCAAGGTGTCCCAGTCTCCGTTCAACGCACTGAACATCCACTTGCCGGGGACCTTGCTCCCGCCGGCGGTCCACATTGAGCGTAGGAAGGGCAAGTCCTGGTGGACCAAGCGGCTGAAGCCACGGAGGTAGACCATGCAGAGAAGCACCACCACCACCACCGTGAGGAGCGTCTTGAGCGTCGAGACGACGAACCGGAACCACATGCCCACCATCTTGCGCATGAAGCGGTACCCCACGTAGATCGCCGCCACCAGAAGCACCGCCGACGTCGCCTGCGGGTACGTGTGGTAGGCGTAGATGCCAAAGTTGAGGGTCTGTCTCAAGGAGATCTCGAGGAGCGTGACGAGCACCGCGCCGATCTTGGCGAGAACGTCTTCCATGGTAATGCGGCGTGGAAGAAGGGCCGGTGGTGGAGTTGCCCTGTATTTCAGTGACGTGTGGTCCCCCAGACGCGGGCACGTGACGCGCTGCCCGAAGACCTGGGCGCCGCTTTGGGCGCCGGGCGCAGGGGTTACCCGGCCGCGGAGCTGCGATGCTACTTAAGCAGAGGCAGCGGGCCCTCGGGGTTACCAGTTTTCTTCTTCAGAAAGTTGCCTCCGGATTTTGAAATTTGGCAGCTGATCAGTATACGGTGTTGGTGCACGTCGGCGTGTTCGCTCGGGTTTCCGAAAGCTGGCTGCATAGTATCTCTCCTATTAGGTTAGGGAGGCACGCATATGTGGCCGGTGAGAATGTGCTGGTGTGCATCGATGGTGGTGTTAGTTGGCTGTTGATAAACGTTCGGACAGAAAAAAAGTGGCTATAAAGAATGTGTTGAAGGTCTGAAACTTCAATGTGTCCCGTTAAGTCACGATATCTGTACTGTAGATGGTGTAGAGACGTCTCGAGGAGACGTCTGGCGAGGAAGCGACTCTCGCGAAGAGACGACCCTGGCGAGGAAACGACCCTAGCGAGAGAATACCCTGGCGAGGAAACGACCCTGGCGAGAGAATACCTGGCGAGAGAAAATACCCTTGCAGCCGGAAAGGTGCAAACGCGACGGACGGCCGCAGTGGAGCGTACGCAGCCGAGTGACCGGCTGGCTTCCCTGGCCTGTCCCCTGCAGTCTTGCCGGCCGGACGTGTCGTGTGCCTATTTGGCCCAGCAGCTTCTCGGGACTCTGAGCGCGGCGGGCTCGGCGCCCGGCCGGGCAGCAGCGACGGTGCTGGACGGGGTCGGGACGCGGGCCTGGCCGCGTCTGGGACGCTCGCTCGCTACGCCCAGCGAAGCTCGGGGAGCCGTCAGCGTGCTGTCTCGCGGTGTCTGGTCGCACCGAAAAAGTGAGCAACACTAACAGCCTTCTTCATTATCTACGGACAACTGCGTCTACAGACATGTCACTCTTTAGGAAAAAACCGCCGCAATTGCTGATGCTCGAAGAACTCCAGCAGACGTACGACGACTGCTGCAACCTCTCGATCAAGTACATCACGCTCGAGGAGCAATTGAAGATCGACGAGGCGTTGCTGGGGTGGAAGAGCCTCCATACGTCTTTGCTCTACAAAATCGAGCTCTTTGACAAGCGAAATCACCGGCTCTCCAACGACGAGTTGGTGGTGCTCCTGGAGCTCAAGCAGATCCGCGACGAAAACGTCCGCCACCTCATCCGCGTCCAGATGCGGGTCGACGAGATGAAGCGGCGCGAGCCCCGAGCCCACACCCAGGGACCGGCCCCGGGCCACGGCCACAACTACACCCAGAGCCAGCCGCAGCCCCACGCCCCGGTGGCGCTGCTGTCACGACAGAACGGCACCAAGAACAACTCGTCGATGACGGTCCCGTCGCTCCGCAGCTCGTCCCGCCAGGCCATCAACAACAAGTCCTCGGCGCCGAGGCCGATGTTGAAGTCGCTCCGGGCCGCCACCCAGGAGGCGCCCCGCACCAGCAGCCAGGCATCGCAAGCAGCATCCAAGTCATGGCACGAAAAGCCCAAACCCCCGAAACCACACCAGTACGCCCAGCCCTCCAGCAGGGCCAAGCAGAACAAGTCGGCCGACAGCCTCTTTGACGACTTCGACCAGGGCGACTTCCACTTCTCCAGCAACTGGGAAAAGGTGCCCGAGTCACGCACCTCCTCGGGGATCTCCGTGCTCTCTGACGAGCCGCCCAACCTAATTGACTTAGACCAGGGTGGCCCCGCCAGCCACTACCGCGAAAACGACGACATCCTCGTCGACTACTTTGTCAGCGACCACGAGACCATCGACGTGCCGCTCGAAGACTTGGCCATCAAGAAGTCTCCCCCGCCGCCGCCGCCGCCCAGAATACGCATAAACAACAAGTCCGCTGGGAGCGAAAACATCGTGTCCAAGTACACCCCGAAACACGAGGAGACGGTGTCGAAAAGCACGTCGGATATTCCCGCCCAGGCACCCAAGCCGTATGTCTACAACAAGCCGAAACCGTTGAACGTCAGTGCGCTCATGAAAAACACGCTGAGCCTGGCGGCCAAGCCGAAGCCGAAGCCCACGGCGAATCCCACCCAGGCCGCGAAAGCAGCCACCACGTCTGCGGGCCGTACTGCTGCCCCGGCCGCCAAACAGAAGCCGAGGCCGGCGGCCAACAGCAATATTTCGTACAACTACGTGAAGCCTGCGGCGAAACAAACCAAGGCCTCCTCGCCCTCTGTCAAGCCCGTAAAGCTGGCACCCAAGAAAACAGTCGGCAAAAGCAGTCCGCCCAATGCACCCAAGGCGGAAGAGCCCGCCAGCAGTCCCGAGAGGATACCCGAGGCAGAACCGACCTTGGAGGAAGAGGAAGACATGTTCATCAGCACGTTGAAGGGCGTGGACCCTTTGGCAGCGAAACAGATCTTGAATGACATCGTCATCAAAGGGGACGAAGTCTACTGGGACGACATCGTAGGGTTGGACGGTGCGAAGAACTCCTTGAAGGAAGCAGTGGTATATCCGTTCTTGAGACCGGACTTGTTCAAAGGCTTGAGAGAGCCAACCAGAGGCATGCTTTTGTTCGGACCGCCAGGAACGGGGAAGACGATGTTGGCACGGGCTGTTGCAACTGAGTCGAAATCGACATTTTTCTCCATAAGCGCATCGTCATTAACGTCCAAATACCTTGGAGAGTCGGAGAAGTTGGTGCGAGCATTGTTTGTGATGGCGAAGAAGTTGGCGCCGGCGATTGTGTTCGTGGATGAGATCGACTCCTTGTTGAGTTCTCGTACAGAAGGGGAGGTTGAGAGTTCCAGAAGAATCAAGAATGAGTTTTTGGTGCAATGGTCAGAATTGTCGAGCGCAGCTGCAGGCAGGGAAGCAGAGACAGAAGATGTTTCGCGAGTTCTCATTCTCGGCGCCACGAACTTGCCGTGGTCCATTGACGAGGCAGCCAGGCGTAGGTTTGTCAGAAGACAGTACATTCCGTTGCCCGAGGACGAGACACGCAAGATCCAGATCATGAAGTTGCTAGAGTATCAGAAGCATACGCTTTCGGACGCAGACTTTGACGAGCTCATAGAGTTGACCAAAGGCTTCAGTGGCTCAGATATAACCGCGCTTGCCAAGGACTCTGCAATGGGCCCGTTGAGGTCGCTAGGGGACATGTTGTTGCATACAGCCACCGAGAATATCCGCCCGATCAACGTGGAAGACTTCCGGAACAGTTTGCTCTACATAAGGCCGAGTGTGTCCAGTGAGGGATTGGAGGAGTACGAAAAGTGGGCCGTCAAGTTTGGATCTTCGGGGGCCTGATTGGGCCAAGCGAGAACAAGGGGAACGGTCCGCACCTCCACTCGGACCTTCGAAAACTGGGCTTGCCCCCTTCTCGGGATACGTCGAGGGGGATGGAGGAACAATAGACAATGAAATTGTATAATTCTGTCCTGAGAGATTGCATTCATTCCTGTGATTGTGCAAAGGTCCGAACGGCTGAAATAGGACAAGGCACGAGAGATAGTCAGATAGAAAGAGAATTGAAACTTGGTGGGGGCTACGATACTATGCATCAGAGGCAAAAACAGAATGTATGACTGGAGGATGGTTCAATTTCACATCCTCCATCTAAAGTAGATAAGCCACTATTGTGCTAAAAGTGAAGAACGGCTGGGCAAGCTCCGCGCGTGTGGCAGGTGCAGCGACTGTAGAAATAACGTTGACGTGGTTATCAGATGCAGCCGGGCCCGGCCCGTCGAGAATGCTACAGCAATCGCAGAGCCCGACGATTGCCGAATTCGCTCGGAAGGGCAGCCGGGCCGTGGGGCGAAACCCTCCGCGCATAGAGTATCTGCTGAATCTGTCACCGAAGATGGAATCGGAAAGAATTTACGGATGCTATATGTACCGCAAAAGCGAGTGGACTGAAATGGAATCCTAGAGTTTAATTTTGCCACAGATCCCTGAAATGGGGAATGGTCCGCAGAAGGGTCACTGTTACGTGGTGGAGAGGGATGCGGTGGTCGAGGTCAAACCTAACTTGGGCAACAGGCTCAGCGAGCGTTAAAAACAGCGTCTAGATTTTGACCATCAACGGCAGAGCACGGCGAGGCTTAGTGTGGATTTAGGTAAGATTTGCTGACTCTGGGACGGTGCACACACCCAGCGTCCCCTTCCTAATGGGGAGCAGACAATGTGCAAACGGGTACCACCAGCAGCGCCATTTCTGAGCATGAAACTCACCGCCGGCCGGTGGTGCTGTGAAAGTCCGTCCGTTAATTTTTCTACCAGCACCGACCTTTTGAGAGAGAACGGCCGGCGGGAAAATATCTCGCGGAACAACGGGCCAAAATATCGGGTGTTTTCATTCTCTGCTCCGACTTGCGATGCTGGGGCCGTTTTTCCCAATACCGTTAAATCTAAACCGCCCATCCCCAGGGGAGCGTGCAGATCTCGATCAATGGTGTTTCACCAGTTGTATGTACAAGGCTGTTTGTTGATGTGGGAGCCTGAGCGAACCAGCTCACAAAAAAATAACACCGTATTTTTCGGCGAGCGACACTGCCAGCTCTGGCCAGAAAACAGTGATGTAAGCCATGGGGCACCACGGATTAACTTTAAACGAGCTGCTGAAGTCATCTCATGAAATTTAGAGCATTTAAATCATTTGCGTGGGTGATATATTTTGTGACAAGATGAGGAGTTTAGTCCACTATAGACAGGTGGAAAGATAACGGACGGCGGGACACCCGACTTCGAGACGCAGAGCACCGAGATGGCGGGGCCGGAACCCAGCCTGCTCCGAGTTCCATGCATGTGAGTGTGTCCACTCTAGCACATTAGTGCAGTGTTTCAAAGCACGGAGCTATTGTAGGGCGAAATACGAGAACCCGGTGCTCGGGCTTTGTTTCCTTATCGACGGAACGCCCATGCTCTCGTGCGTGCATCATACATTTGCACCAACATCATCGCAGCTGCCATCGCAAGCATTGATGCGTATCACTCGTACAACATATTCTATTAATAATGGATCTGCCATCGCCTGATGTTATCCATTGCCGGGTTCATACCTCCATTGTGCATTTGTATCGATAGAGAATGCACCTCATCCTTAACGGCAATTTCGAAACACATTGTGCTGCGCTGCTAGTTTGTCGCAAAACCCTGCAGGTCTTGAGAGGGAATGTATGGTAACAATAGAAGCTCACAATAGGAGACGTCTAATAAACTGGGGGATGCCTTACTATTATGCTGCCTGAAACGTACTTGATCTGTAGGACCGGTCCACCATCGGACGGCTCGAATAGGGTTCTAATTAGTACCCGCAAGCCAAGCGTAAAGTCAATAATAAAGTTGGCCTGTTTCTCCAGTGTGGCTGTTACAGCGAGCAGGTGTTTAGAGTGAGACTAGATTCCGGTTGAGCCTGGGTGCGATACACAGAGGCTGTTGGTCGAGTATGGGGACACTGTCGGTCGTCAAGCCTGTGACAGTGGCGGTCTCAGGTGTGTCTGGCACCAGCCAGCTGTCACATTCCTCGAAAAAGGTTATCGAATGTAGTCTAGACTACATGCTTGCCTCCAGATCAGCGAGTATGTGTTTCAATCAGAAATCCGTTAAGAGCTACTCGTTGCAAGCCCAAAATCATCTTCAATTGTTACCAATATCCGCTAGCCTGAACAAGGTTGAAATATGCTCAAAACCTGCAGCGGCTGGACTATGTAAAACCCGTCTTGATGGCCTCTTCGACTATCAATCGGTAAATATTATTTAGTTTTAGAATTTAATTCCCAGTATTTTGTATGCACGCCCACCACAAAAATAATACCTTTTTCTTTCTTTATATTTTTGTCCTTATTTTATACTGGCCCCCTACGGTTGCATAGATAAAAAAAAATATATCGGTAATAATTCGAAACTAGTTTCCTTCTTGACGCTAGTTACAGGGCAAGCGCTTGCTAGACAGCGATCAGCAGTGGTAGAAACCAAACGTCTAGAATGGGGTACCTTGCCTCGATGTGCGCTGATGCATTCAAATCAACTGATCCAAATTACCCAATATCTATATATATATTTATTGAATTGCCCTTGATGCTTACAACGAAATTTCTGATTTCTCAATTAAAGTATTCATCAATATAAAACACTGTTGGATACAAAATAATTATTCTCAACCTCAAGCCCATTGAACCATATTAACCCCCAAAAAAAGATTCATTGTATTGTTGGTACCTGCTTAATTCGTTTAATCATTTCTTTCAGAGGCTTTTGCAGGCATTGTCTACACTCCAAGACCGTACTTGAATTTGATTTCACACGGTTCACTATCTTCAGATTGGAATTTGTTCTCCATACTTAAAGCCGTCAATTCCTTTCACCTCCGCCGAAGCTCATCATCATTTCAAATTTGTTCGTACTGAATACCAACCAGCCTTATTTGTTCTCGATCACCCCCTTAAAGAACTCGTTATAGACGTACAGTCTTTAGCAGCAAACCCATCACCACTTTCCCGATACACTAATATGACAACGTTAATGGCAAACTACAACAATATTCAACCACATAACCATCACGGCAGAACACATAGTCTCACCGAACCATTGGACCAGAACATAAACTCGATATCCACCCCGGTGGGCAACACCAGTTACCTCAATGCCATGCAAAAATCCACCTACTACCACACAAACAGCGTCTCATCGCCACCGGGGCTAGCACCGCAACAATACTACTACTACCAGCCCGTGAAGCCACAGCCGTACCCCTACACCTACTACCAGCACTCGGTGCCGGTGCAGGGGGTTCCGCCGGTGGCTCCACAGCAGGTGCCCTATCTCCCAGGAATACCGGTGCCGGATCTGCAAGGCCATGTGAAGCGCAAGTCGAAGCAGTCGACGACGTGGTCGCCCAAGGAAGACAAACTCCTTCGCGAGCTCAAAGAGATCCAAAAGTTGGGGTGGCGGGAGATATCGGCATTCTTTCAGGACAGAACGCCCAATGCATGCCAATTCAGATGGAGAAGAATAATCAGTGGAACTAGTACGGGGACCAGCATACACAATCTACAACGAAAAAAGGCCCACCAAATCAAGTTTTTGTTGAACTGATTCAAGAACCGACGAAAGATCGCCCGTCGTGGGTGCCTTCGAGGATGTTTCGCTTCCGAGAATAATTCTAATTCTGATAGTTCTTTTATGACCCTCCATATTAATGCATGTAAATAATATAATAACCTTAATGAACAGCACCTAAAAGAGATGGATATGTGGTATCTAATCAACGCACAAAGAAAATTTCAATTTTAGCCCATTTCGCACCTGAATTTCAAATGTATGGGCCGTCGGTTTAGGGTTAATCTAGAACCTTGATAGCTTAGCCCCGCTAAGGAACAAAAGAGCTAAAGTGGAGATAAGACAGAAAGCTTAATGCTCCAAGCCCAGAAGCCCGAAGCCCGGAAGTCATCTAACGATGTGGATGCATGGAGTTAAGATGGGCGTAAAGACGATAAATAACCAATCAAACTATAAGTTTGTTCCGCGCGGTATTTGTAGCTAAAATCGTCATGCCAGTCAATTCTAGAAATGCAAGGTTAATCCCCAAGGCTGGAGGCAGCATGCGTCTGCTTCCCCTTTTAGGTATGACAAGACGGGTTGGGCAGGGTTGTTGTCAGATTTCACCCTGCAAAACCTTAGTCGCTGTCGTGGTCTTGTGGCTACTTGTATTCGGTGCCTCAAAATCCGTGGGAGGAGGGGATTTTTCCCTCAGTTAACATATTAGACTTTCTGTACACATACCTATTGAGTTTCAATTATACGTGGCGTAAGGTTTTAATATTTCGCCCAATTGTTCAGAGGTGTATATCCGCTCGAATTAATAACTGCATTTCCGCTCCTCTTGTTGTTCCTGATGACCCTTGCAACGCTTTTGGAAGAAGGCCATGCCGTGCAGAGCGCATGAGATTTTCAGCCAGACTAAAACAGTGCCTGTAGCCGTCCTCGCTCTCTGGCTGAGGTTGCCTTCCACATACCTGATGTGCTCCACAATCTGGGTGCACATTGGTCTCGATCGTTTACGCGAGCTGTGATTACACATTGATACTCACTAAATAGGCCCAGTACTCTGGACAACCGTAGCCGGAGCGGTGCTCCGTTCTAGACTGAAACCTTAATGCGAAAAATGAACAGCCAACTTCCAAATAAGAACTAATGCCCATTATGTTGTACCGAAAATTCTTCTGCTACCTTTGTTATTGTATGTGCTCTGTTTTAGGGTATCCGTATTTTCTGCCCATCTTCGCACGCTTATTCTTATACAGCATGGGCTACATGTCGAGCCTGAATCCGGTTGTAGCTCGGGCAACACTTCCTTTCAACGGGTGACGTTGCTTGTAGATTACTGTGTCAACGAGGAATGCCAAAGCTGATACAGTGGGCGAATGCTCTTCAATAAGTTCGTCAATAATATGTAAAATACCAGCAATCATTTAGGGGCTTAGTTGGAATAATTTTGATAGAATTTTTCTAAAATGGCATGATTTGATGCAGAATAGCAGCCATGGGATGGCAACCATCACCTCTCGTAGAAAATAAGCCGGCAAATCGTAAATGCAAATCCTTCCCATATGCATAATTAGAGATGTTCATGTACCTTTGACCCAACTAAGGCTCAGGCAGCACTCTTAACCAGAAAACCAACCTTCTGAATCAGGGTATATCTCGAGCTAGATGTTGCTTCACAGGCCGCCCACCAGTCTAAATCTTACATATCACACCCATGTTGGAAGTCACCTCATAATTCTGTTGCACTCCCCCTTGCATACAATTGCTAGTGAATTCGACACATGTGCACTACACATAATAATGGCTTGATCCTACAGAATCTCGCTTGTTTGCTTCTCCTAAGTTCAATGATCTAACTTCTGATGAAAACCCTTCCGACAACACAAACTTTATCGCTCGAAATGTGTTATCTTATAACCTAATATCCACGCTTCCTAAGCGAACCCAGTACATTTCTGTACTTTAATTCTGGAAAGAGCTGCGTCAGAATGTTTAGTCCACTGGCTTCTGGCAAGATGACTTGATGTGCTATGCAATAGTTAAAATTCCGACTCCATCCTCCGTCTATTCTTTCCCTGCTTTCCATTTTTTGAAGGTCTTGGTAATCTCCACGGGCATACAGTAGACCGGGTCGATTTCCTTCAATCCATGCGTCTTGCTGTCTACCAAACTCAACCCTGTGATCCCGAAGCAGGTGTGGAAAATATCTGTCTGGTTATCAGGACGATCACTAATACCTCCATGCTCCAAATCTTGGCAACTAAGAACGAACTCCTGCAACTTATTTAAGTCGACCCAATGCTTCTTTCCAAAGATTGCCATGGAAGACAACACCCACCAGCTGTAGCACACGTCGGGTAACTTTTCCGGTCTTCCGTTGAAACCTCCGGTAGGAAGAACCTGCCTTTCGCTTAGCCAATTGGTCAATTTAGAGTCATCTTCAATCAAGTGCAACTTGTCGGCGATCGCCAAGGCACCTATGCATGTGAACACCTGTGCCGAATGGCTCTCGCTGTTGGGAACCATGCCGAACGCTCCGTCAAAATTCTGACATCTCATGATAAACTCCACCGCAGGCTCCGCTATCTCCGGGGTCAACTCGCCTAGTATCGACAACGACGAAAGGGCGGTGTACGAGAATCGTGTGTCCACTTCGCCAAACTGGTCACCCTGGAAGCTTCCATCCTCTTGCTGGAGCCCGGTGATGAACTGGACCACCTCTTGTTTCTTTGCGCCGAGACTCTCCACCTCTCCGTAGATGCTGAGCACCTGTATTCCGGACAATGTCGACAACAAATGGGCGTCGTGGCGCGGATGCGCCCCAAATCCCCCCAGCTTGCTGTCCCAGCAGCTGAACACGTACTCAAGCACCTTCTCCCGGGGCAAGCTGTCGAGCCTGTCCATGGTCACCAACGCGGTGAGCCCCCAATACATCCCGTTCAATCTGAGATGCTCGCTCAACCAGTACTCGTACGACTTGTGCGAGTCTTGCTCGATCACATACTCGACGTGTTTGTCCTTCACAAATGGAATCGCCATCGTTGTCGTTTCCCAGTGGATTTGGTCGATTTGTCGCGAGCGGAGTCGATCTGGAAAACGCGCCAGCGGGGCCCTCTCCGGAGTTAACGATCCGCCCGCGGCAGTATCTCCGCGAGCCAGACAACAAGCTCAACCGTACGCTAAACTCGGTATACAAGATGAATGCATTATTTATTAACCTATTGCCGTTTCACAACCACCATGGTGCCGCCCCGCCTCTTAAAAATACACTTCCTTGACCTCCACCCTCTTGCCTGCAGGGTAGTACTCCACGTAGTTTAACTTTCGTGACCCCGTCGCCAAAAGCAGCCCCACATTCACCACTTTGCATCCATTGTACGTCACCTCGAAATTCTCTCCACTGGTGTCGTGCAAAAACAACACCGTGGGCAACGGCTCGATTCTCAAGCTGTGTTCGTACCGTGAGTTGATCAACTTGAGATCCTTCAAGAATGGCTGCAAATTGCCCTGGTCCAAAAGCGTCTTCACCAACTTTCTCGCCTGCCTCACCTTCATGGGCACAAGGTTCTGCTGTTCCTGCTGGTTGGCATCCTTCATCGGGTTGAGAGGTTGGTCCTTGGGCGTGAGAGCGTCTCGCTCTCTTTGGGCCGCTTCCAACTCCTCGTCATGCTTGAAGGTGATGTCATTCCTCTTGAACTTGCCCATGAGCTCGTCTTTCAAAACGACAATCTCCTGTGACAAGTAGCTGATACGGAACGGGTTCCAGGCCAATATCAAGTTGCCTTTCGGGAGTAGCTTTTCCAATCGATTCACAAAGACCAACGGGATAGACTTCATCGGAATGCTACTCAAGTTTGAGCTTCCGAGAGAATACGTGGTTTGCCAGGGATCGTTCTTCCCCGGGACTAGCACAATCTTGCACTCCTTGACAATGTTTGGAAAGTTGGAAAGCAAGTTCACTAAGCTGTCAAAGTAGTTTTTGTAGTTTTCAGTGTTGGAGATGTTGGACTGAGCGGACGCTGTCAACGGAACGGAGGCAAACGATCCAACCATCACCAATGCCAACGGAGCTTGCACAGAGGGAATCGCTTCTTTACCTTCGATGATGGAGTTTTCGATTTTTTGGAACAATTTCTTGAGGCCATCCACTATCCTAAATGAATCCAAGAAACAGTCGGAGCCAAGCATGATGATCTTGTGGTCCACCAAAGACTTCTCTAATACCACCAACTTCTTTTTCCATGCTTTGTTGATCTTCAACGACTTGTCCGACGGTCTCTCGATACCCAAAAAGTCGATATTGCCGTAGTTTTCGCTACTTGTTTCTCTCCTCTCTGCTGGCGGGTGCCCAATAACACTGACATGGAATATGCCTCCGATGTAGTCGTTCGACCCGTTGGACGAGCCACCGGACGCCGAGTAGATCCCCTCGACGACAACAAACATGCCTGTGCAGTAGAACGAACCTTCGGCTTTGTATGTCTGCAGCAAGTTCAACTCTATGTAATCGGTAGAATCCTCCAAAATGGGATCTCCGTTGGCGTTCTTCGACAAGAGGCCGAAAAGAATGAATTTGGACCCGTCTCTGCCTAGCACGTTCTTCACCACGGTGATCTCGCTGGACTGCTTGAGCAGGTTTTCGCTATGCGATGTGATGGACGACACAAACGACGACTTCTGGAAGTTTTCGTGTCGAGAAAGGCGGTCGGATAGAACGTTGTACCGGTTGCTGAATAACTCAATGGAGGCCTGCAAGTTGTGGGAAAGCCCTGAGGACGCTTCCTTTTGCAAGCCGAACTGCTTCCTGTTGCGGTCGAAGCTGAACCGAGGCTGCTGGTTCGGATTGACAAACCGGAAGTAGTCCTGCCATGCGATCTGCTCGCTTTCTGCCACCCCGATGTCCGGTGTGGTGTCCGATCTCGCTGCCTTCTCCGGTCCAGCCGAGCTCTCGCTGCTGGTGATCTCTTTGAGCACGTGCTTGAGCCCCTGTCCGTCTATGAAAATGCCCCGGTCCTCCAACTTCCATATTCTGGCGATCTCCTCCATGAAGAGCTGCGACTTGGCGCCCTTCCAGTCAAACCCAAACTTGTGGCTGACGACGCCGGTCAATTCCTCGAGTGCATCTGTCTTTATGTTGAGGCCGTGCTTCTTCGAGAGGATTCTGTACGCTATCGGCCTGAGATTGGACGGCTGGAGCTTAATGGGGAGATTGTCCATCTTGTGCTGGGCCTGGTGATTAGCTACGCGTGTGAACTTTTCCATCATAGATGAGACATTACACGTCTGGGTGGTGGATTACGTAAGGACGAGCCGTATCGCGATATCGAATAATACTGTACATATGCTACTTACCGTAATCTGACTACGCTCAGATGTACTCCCCATCTACCTCCTGTTTGAGCCGCTTGTAGTCGTCCCCGCTGCAGCCGCTGTTTCTCATAATGGCTGAGTCCTCCTGTAGCTCGAACAAGACGCTCAACTGGCTCAACAAGGTGTTGATGTTCTTCAACTTGATTAGCAACCGATGCTTCTTTATGTACAATTTGCTCTTGTCGAACTTGGAGAGACTGTCGAGTAAACCCTCCGAGATTTGTCTCACTTTAGTATCCTTTTTTGTTTTCGAGTCTACCAAATGCCTTCTGAGGTCCTCGAAAAACTCGTCGTCACTGGTCGATGGGACAAACCGTCCGAGATTGTTATTTCTCTTGGCGTGCTCTATTTCTTCCTTGATCCTCTTCGTGAGTCTCCCGTGCATCTCGTCGGCCTTCTCGAAAAGCCCTAGTCCCGAAATTGGCTCTAGATTAGAGCTGTTCCTGACTCTGCGGTATTGCTCTTCGTTTCGTTCGATGTTCGCATCAATCTTGAGAGCCTCCTGTTTCAATTCAAAAAGCTCCTTTCCGTAATACTCTTTGACCGTGGAAAGCTTCCTTTTGATCTCGGAAGATATTTGGGTCTTCTCAAACGCTGCTTCTCGCTCGTCCAAGTCTTGCTCACGGAGCTCTAGATCGCTCTTCAAGTGCTCCAATTTTTCTTGCTGTGTTTCGAGTTCTCTGTACTTCCTGTGATGCTCCTCTAGCATGGCTTTCTCTCTTTCGTCAGACACTCGAATTCTTCGCTTCTGTTCCTGCAATTCGTCACTTCCACGCTTGAGCTCTCGTCTTGCAAGGTCCAAGTCATGCTCTTTTCTCACCACCGCTTCTCTTTGTTCAGCCATTATTTCTCGTTCTCTTCTGTTTGCGTCGACGAGTTCTCTGTTTAACTTTTCCAATTGATCCACCTTGCTTCTATGCCTGGCCTGGAACACTAACAACTCGGACTGATATTTGTCCCGTTCTTCTTTTATCTTTTTGTATTCTTCCAAATCAAAAGCGCTCAATCTCGGTTGCAAATCCCTCGATTCATTCAGACGGCTGATTCTTTCCGGAACGCGGTCACGGCCTGTTCTCCGCACGCTGTTGCTCAATCTCAGCTCGTACCCTCCGACCATGTCGTCAACAATGTCGTTATCAAGATCATCGTAAAACTTCACCTTCTTATTGGCTCCATTACCTGAACTTAATAAAACCAGGTTTGCAGAAGCCTTCAAGCTGTGCGCGGTCGGGTCCTCGAGCTCGTGTCGCTCCAAATTGAACTGGGAAAGGTAGGACTTCAACTTCGAAAAGAGCCCGTTGTTATCACGTAATTCTCTTTGCTTGGTCACCCTGCCTGGGTTCTGTCTGCTGCTCAAATAGCCGCGGGAAGGCGAGTTCAGCGTTTTGAACAACCCCGACGGTCCCTTCCGCCCGGTTGACGCGAGGCTCGGGATCTTTTTGATAGGAGACAAGAGGTACTTGTTACTGCGCCCGTATTCGGTCGTCGAAGTGTTCTCTTTGAGGCTGCCCGACCCCAGAAACTCCAAACCAGTTCTCTCGTATCTGTCCCTCGCGTCCCTGTCGCGACGGCTTCTGTCTGACGCGTCTTCCGCGAACCGGACAGGGCCCTTTAGAGATCCAGCTCTATCCCTGTCCACGTTTTCGCGGTACGGACTGTAATCTCGTGCTCGTGGCTTCGGTACATCGTACGACCTTGTGCCGCTTTTTTCGAGGAGATCGTCTAGCCTGCGTTCGGAATTGAACGTCGTGGCCCCGTGGGTCTGCCTGGCGTTTCCCACGTTTCCATCCAAGTACTTGTTCCTGTGAAGTGAGCCACCTCTATTCATTGCATTTGTGCCTAAAGCTCTAGCGATTGTGAAAACGCGTTTGTTTTTCATCGCACTGCACGAAAATCTCAAAAGTGCCACGGTCACGTGCACGCCGCCTCTTTTGGATATTCTGCCCGTTTAGGAACAACTGCTGTTTCCGGCGACATTTGCAGCATGTTTGAACCTTATTTTTTAGCCTTTTCGCAGTCTCTGAGAATTCTAGATCTACAGATATTTGTAAGTAAATGAAATAAATCTATCCGTTAAATAACTAGAAAAAATCGAATCATAAACGCATATTTTTGAAGCCGCAGGATGTAGCACCAGCACTATTCTCTCTCTGCGGCTTCCTCTGCGTAACCATAAGTGAGTTTCTATTTTTGCCCACTTCCCCCTAGAGTCTCAAGAGTTACTTCTTGGTGTCGATCGAGTGTCTTTCTCTGACAACTTCAAATTGAGAGCTTGCAGACGATTCCACGTCACGAGGAGTCTTTGGAAGTTCATCTATGCATCTCAATCCTCTGTCTTTGATGAAAAACGCGCCCACCAAGCAAACCCCGATGAAAGGAATGAGCATGATGTAGTAATTTCTGAGCGCATTGACATACATTTGCTTTGCGTATTGTGCCTGACTTGACGTTAATCCTTCGAGGTTGATCTGCTTGTAAATGTGCTTCTTCAAGTACGTTCTGAATTCATGAGAAAGAACGTCTTGTGCCTTTTTACTGTCCACTTCCTTCAACAAACTATTGCTAACAATAGTTGAGCCAAGAGCTATTCCAATACATCCACCCAATGATCTCATAACATTTCTAGTGGAGATTACAACAGCTCTTTCTGCTTTCTTTGCTTGCGCTTGGACAGCCACCATCGTAGGTTGGAATGTCCATCCAACACCAGTACCCATGATCAAAAGCGATACGATGTTGACAGCATCGTTTGCACTTGGAGTCCATAACAAGAGGAGACAGTTACCAAGTAACCATAAGGAGTACCCAGCTATGATAACAGGGTTATAGTGTCCACGCCAAGTGATTATTTGACCAGCAATCGCAGACATGATTGCTTGACATAACACCAAAGGCAAAACGAAAATGGATGTGTGAATTGAATCCTTGCCCTTGACAATTTGGAAATAGTATGGCAAGTAGTAGGTGAAACTGAAGTATGCTGCTCCAAAGAAAAAGTTGGAGAGCAACAAAATGCATAAGGAATAACTTTTGAATAAGTGCAATGGGACCATTGGCAATTCAGGAATCTTCCACTCGATCAAAAGGAAACCAATAAGACAAAGGCCACCAAGAATGAATAAAACAATGACGATTGGACTATTCCAATCGTAGTCGGATCCACCTCCACTTATTGGTACTAAGATGAGCGTCAAGCCAATGACGGCAGCAATTATTCCAAGGTAATCTATCTTCTTGAACTTCTCTTTCTTGGTCAACACTTCGTTGAGCTGTTCTCCACGGCCATCAATCAAAAAGTAAATGGCAAACATGACCGCGACAGACAATGGGGCCAAGAAGTAGTAGAAGTATCTCCAGGAACCTCCTTTGATAAAAGCAGCCATTATGAATGGGCCAACTGCATTGCCAACTCCGACGCAGGAACCCAAGATACCCTGATATCTTCCTCTTTGTTCGAGCGAGACAATATCACTAAGGATAACCATACTCAATGATGAGACACCTCCGTTACCAATACCAGCAAGGGCTCTGAAAATGTAGAACTGAACTCCGGTCCTGGCCACACCGCATGCTACGTCACCGATAGCTAATATGGCAAGACAGCACATCAAGACCGTTTTCCTTCCGAAAATGTCAGCTAGTCTTCCAAAGAGAACTTGACAGACAGTGTTTGCCAACAACGAAGCAGTTCCAGCCCAGTTAATTGTGTTTGCGGCATTCAAGTCATCAGCGATTTGTGGTAAAGCAATGGTGATACCAGTTTGATCGGCAAATGAGATGATACTAGCTAGCGATAATGCTAATAAGCAGATAATAACCTTCCTCGCTGGAAGTAAATTCATATGGGCGTCACCCAACTTGTTAGCCAAGTCGTCCTCGATCTTGGTTTCTGTGACGGTTCCAAGCTCACTCTTGGTTGGTTCAAACTCGACTTTAGATGACATCGTGAATCAAAGTGTCTATAAAGGGTTTACTTTGAGTTTATAAAGTGAAAGGCCTAGGTTCACTGTCACTATTCTTGTGAATATATTAAACACTTTTCAATTGCAAGGAAACTAGTAAGCTATATATACATGCAAATTGATTTGATTTCTCATGTTTAGTAATGAAATGAAGCCCTTGAATCGTGTTCTAGGTATCCGTAGTGTAACTACTTGGGTGCCATACCAAGAAAGAAAAGATTTTGATTGGCACTTCTGGACTATGTGATATCATCGCCCAGCTAGTATAACCGACGTTAGGCCGTGTACATTTTGCGCGTAACCAACTAAAAGCCTCGATGGTATGTGGATCCAGCATCTCTCCAACTGTACTTGACAAGGTTTTATTGTCCTGCCGTTCAAGGGCTTTTGGTACGCAAGCCCTCTGAAGGCACGCTTAGCTGCTACCACATGTGGCTTAGCGCCAAAATGATAGGAAAGGCTAGCGCATAGCATGAAAAATAGCTAGTAATTTTGGGGCTTGAATAATTTGCGTTTCACTCTGTAGCAATAAAAGAAAAAATAAGTCCACGGCCGGTACCGTGGTTACAAGATATGTCGTTGGTACTTCCAGACAATTGACGTTCCGTATCCTGCACAATCTTTATGACACTAACGTCAAATCTTTGCGCTTCTGATAAGATCGGAGAATTTCGGAGACGGATTAAGCTAGCAAAAGGAAAAAAATAATAATTGAACTGCACCCACGTTTAATACTGCAAACAAAACTCGTTAGAGTATGGCTTTGAATGTTCTCCATATTTCGTATCTATCCCGGCAGGTCAGAAGCCACCACTCAGGAACAAGAACCCGTTGGGCTCTTTGTCTATCACGCTCTTTGCTCTGGGGCTATACCGTGTAATCGTTACTTCGCCTTCGGGTCATCTAGGGTATTCCGTATAAGGATTTAAGGCCGTGCGTTTCAGGCGCAACTACTTGGCTGTTTCTCAACAGTTTGACTGTGAAATACGTTGACATATTAGATGAGTCTATTTTTTCTTGGTATTCCTATTTCCTGACAAGACCTATTATTGTTTGAGTAGATCAATTGGAAGGCGAGTCAATTTAGGCAAAAAATGTGGCTTATTTCAGGCATTGAAAAAATTGCGCATTGTCAACGATAGAAGGAAACTTTAAAAAGCCGAGTCGTAGGTTAACCAATAACAGGTTTCGACTACTCCGGTCACCGCACATGGCTCGAACAAGATGGAGAGCAGCGCGTGGTTCTTGGCACCTATTGGATCAAACGTCAAAAATATGGGACCTTGCGATGATATGATCGTGGTCCCCCATCCCTTGCAAACCTCGCTAAGTCCTGCAATTGCGTGCCAGACTGCCAACTTCTATTTACTCTCTCTACAAGCCTTCAAGTTACACCACGCCTTGATTCTCAGTACAGGATCCTAGATAAAGTTACGGATTAGGTCAATGCTTTTTCCTCAGAGTTAAAAAGTGGGCTCTTTATTGTTGCGCCTCGTCAAACAGGTCTCGCGAGCAGAAGAGATTGAAAGGCTCAGTCAAGAAAAAAAACTAATCACATAGTTAATAGCAATGAATCTAGACACGGCCACTAAGGTGAATAATGTAACGAGGTTGTAATTGATCGCCAATTGACTACGTGGTCCTACTATCAACAGTGCCAGCTCGCAAAGTTAGATGAAATTTGAATCTACATCGGTTTTTGCAGACGTCGTTATCGGACGTTCCACGAAAAATAGTTTTGACGTCCTTAAGGCATGCGTATGCAAATTGGTGCCAGAAGCAGAAGCATACTTTTGAGATACGCTAACCAAATTGCAGTAGAAAATAAACGAGCCTGCATACGCTAAATGAACGCTACTGCCAGCAGCTTCACACCTCACCTCCCTTTGACTATAACCTTCCAAGTTTGATCGAGTGGAGAAGCCGCACCTGTGTGATCCTCTTACTGGCTGAAACTGCCTATTCCCGAAAATGACCGGCCCTTAGGGTGGCCTATGACGTAGTTTCACGATTTGTCCTCGTTTCCATCTTGTCAACTGGCACCAAGGAGGAGGCTTTTTTGCTCCGTTTTTAGGCTTAACCCCTATGCGGCTACGACAGCGGATCAAAATAAGTTGCAAATAAGGAGTGGTTGATTCGTCAATGTTTGAAAGGATGCTTCCGTGCACCGGGATGGTAGGGGGGGTGCCATTGTGCTTGGCGAGTCGTGATGATAGTCGCGCCACACAATCGCCGTAGTATTTTTTGGCGCGGCTAAATTTCGCAGTCGCTGTATATCAAACATACCCAACGAGCAATGTCCGACCTCCCAGTAGGGTTTCAACAATAGATAGCGGTTGGACGTAAACCAATGGATCGTGGGTTCATATTTTCATACCGTCCCCAGCCTTCCGCTCGTTTCGGAGATCGCCCCTTGCTGCATGGCTCCACTTTAGTTGGCTTTTCCGTTTTGTCACGCTGGCGAATGGCACCAGTGAAATCCAGCCTTGTCTTTCAGGCACTCACCAAAAGAAGATGACCTGATTGATCTTTCTCAAACTCTGCTCTCGAGAGTAGTCGTCCGTGCATGACAGCAAAGTACGAAGAAATACCGGAAGCAAACATTGCAATCGGTAACCTGATTTCGAGAATGGATGTAGTAACCTAATTATTCAGACTTAAGCATCTGCACTCTCCAACAGCCATGTGGGGGGTCATGGGCCTTTTCTTTCCCCGAGAATGTTGACATTGTCGATTGCGTCAACTGTTGGGAAGCTTCGAACACTGTGAGCTGCTCGGAACAGTGACACATTGGTGGTACATGCAACACTTGCCGGGTACGTCTTGCAGAGCGTTAGGCACCCGCAATTGCCCTGTGCTCACCCCTATTATGCATCATGTGGCCAAGACACAGCAAAACTTAGATATTCCGGATTACCGAAACAACACAGCCAATGAGCCGAAGGCCCAAAATCTTGACACATAGCGCAATATTCAAGTTCTAGGCCGAGGCAAAGGCACTTTTTTGGGAATCAAGCACACTTCCCGTCATAACGAAATATAGCTTGTACAGTTTGCAATTTTCTCTAGATCAATATTACACCACTGATCTCTTCAATGTGAATTATCAGTCGGTTCATGTATCCGGAGATTTCAGATGAATCAGGATCTCGAATTGCAACGTTAGGATCCATCCACGTACCAAGCATATCATCCTTCACATCAATCAAAAGTTAACGGTATGTTGAATATGCAACAAGGCTGTTACCAACAACCCAAGAAAAGTCGATAACGTCGCCGGACTATCGTCAGCCACAAGGTCGAAGAAATTGTAGCAAATGGAGTCGTCGACAATGTTGGGCTTCTCTTATCTTTTTCTCGGCAACACTGTCAGGTACAAGAAAAAAGTGAAAGTCGTTTGGCTAGACCTTTGCGTCCTCAAATCACAAAATAACTGAGAAAACGAGCTTCAACACGAAACCTCAACAGCTTTTGAGCCGAAGCCAAGCCAAAGATCATACCGATCTGCGCTCAGGCGTCTCGCTCATGGAAAGTCGTCAAAGTTGTTAAATGCAATGCACGATTAGATAAGGTATGTTGCGAATGGAAGTTACTTTTCGTCGCATCATTATTCTTCTTGTGCTCGCTTAGACCAATTTTCTTAGCCTTTCTTCCATATTTCTTGGTCTTCCTTGTCAGGAGCTGCGCCCGGATAATTCTTGGGCACTCTTGGCTGACAGGTTCTTATCTGTACTTGCGCTTGATTGTGTGTCAGAGTTAACGCTTGGTTCACTTTCTCGCTTTGTTGTCCTTTTCTTGGGCAAAGATTGATCCGAGTTGCCCATTCAACTCGGACGTGCATGGATCCACTGCGCATATTGCGTGTGACTTCTAGACAAGTCCGTGGAGGACGCCGAGTGGGGTAGGTGGGGTCTAGACGACTGGCACCTTGCGGCCGATACCGGCTACATCGCCTTGTGCATTATGCGGGGGGGACGTCAAATATTCCCCACTTCCTACAACGCTGACCCCCAACGGTTGTTCAGGCACCTGCGTCGTACACAATACATGTGAGTGGGGAACATGCGTTGGCTTCCCGGGTTCATTTCCCTTCAAGGCCTGTTTTGAAGGTGGCAATAATTGAAAAGCAGCCTTAGTTGGAGTTATCATTCCCAGATAATGTCCAATTACAGACGCCCCAATAGCAAAGAAGGCGTTCTGTGTACAGGATAGATCCATTTTTGCAAGAAGTTGAAATTAGGAGGACCCTTTCATATTTCCGAGAAGGGCCCTAATTTTGACTGTACACACCTTGCGAGGGCTTCGTCGTATTCTTCGATAGAGTAATTCGGCAACGCACCAGTTCTTACTTTCATCCTCCGTTGAAAGCTTCGCTTGGTAAGTCAATCACATAGGCGAGCCGCCAGAAATGATGACTGCTCGTATCGCCGAGTGTCTGGGGCGTCGTATATGTCTTCAAAAATACAGGGCTTACATTAAATAATAATTCATTAGTGTACATTATGATACAGAATATCCTTTAAAGTCTGGCATGGGAATTCGTAAATGTCGAACCATTAAGTACTCATTCTGGCTGTCACCTGAATGGGCGTCACCACGTTCGGGGCGGTGTTGGAATTGACTGAAGCGGTCTCGATATCCAACTGCGTCAAAGTAGAGGATTTTTTCAAGTTCGAAGGACTTCCAGTGATTGAGCCATTCGAGTTATTAACATGCAAGCCTAAAAGGGTTGATTTGGAAGTATACGTAGATGGGGAGCCATACTTGTTCATGACGTTATAATTAGTGCTCAAGGGCGAGCTTGGTGTTTTGTGGATCGTCTTGATACTGCTAGTATCAGGCTGAATTGTTATTGAGGTGGTTGTGAAAGATGTGTTGGCAGAATCGAGTTTGCGGCTGGCATTCTCGGGCTCTTTTGAAAGCTGCAACGTTGAGAATGGTTCCATTAGGGACTCCAAAGTGTGGGCACGGCGATGGCCGGTGGTGATTTTGTTCATGTGCTTGTTCGTTAACTCGACCTGACTCTCAGGTTTGTATTTGGTGCTAATGACGTGGTCAGACGCAATTGGCGGTTCCTTTGCTGGAGCAGGCTCACTGAAGAACTTCTCCAACTTCTTGAATGCTTCTTCGGCATCCAATAACAATGCACTTTCAAAGTATCCTGGTCTAGAATCATCAATCTTCATGTTGTTCTTATACTTGACCCCGTTGATCAAGTTAAACAAGTCACTGCGGTATGTCTTGGGAAGTTTGTTTCCCGTGAGATAGACGTTGTTGAACTTCAGGGGGTTTTTAATGAACTGGAGCACGATCGGCTTTAAGGGTTGCATAGTTTCTAGATTGTTTCTTCTCAAATCGACTTTCTCCAAATTCATCAAATGTTCTAGGCCCGAAATATCTTCCAATCTGTTGTTATTGAAATTAAGTGCCGACAAAAATCGCAAGTTTCTTGGCAAGTTGTTCAAGTTGGTAATGTAATTATCAGAAAAGTTTAGGTACTTGACGTTAACCAATTGATCTAAACCTTCCGGTAACTCCTGCAAAAGGTTGTTGGAAAGATTGAGCTTTACGAGGTTGGACATTGGTTTGAAAATGAATGACGGGATGTACGTGATGGAAGTTTCGGTGACTGTCAATTGTTTCAAGTAGGACCATTTGTTTTCTGGAAGAATCTGATAGTCCTTAGCACCAGTTCCATGAGAAGTTGATTCTCCAAAAATGTTATCCTTCGGTAAGGAGCCAGCTCCTGAAGTAGTAGTTGCCCGCTCGCGCCTTGGGTATCTGAATGCATTGTTACCACTTTGGTGGTGGTAGTCATTCATATCCGTGAAGCTGTCATCTGCAGACATTGAAACGTTGGCACCAGCAGAGTAGAACATATCATTGGCTTTGCGGTTCTGCTTATGGTTGTTGAAGCTTGATCTACCTGATTCGTCGTCGATGACCAAATTGAATAGTATCTCGTGGATATTACTTATTTTCGTATTCTTGACAATCAAAATTCGCAATTGTTCACTCAAGATATGCCATCCAAAGATTTCGTTTGGTTCGTAGTCTATTATTTCCAAGACCTGAAGGTTTTTGAACATTTTCAATGGCACAGAGGTGTCGCATGGGTACTCTTCGTACGAGCTTATACTGTTCACTTTGGTCTTGGGGGTGAGGATCAAACAGGGAATTTTCGTGAAGGAGGAGTACAAGTATTTGATATCTTTGTTGATTATTTTGGGGTCTTTGCTAATGGCGAACGACCGCCAATAGACCGATGCGCTTGAAACAATTGATTTCATGGAGTTGATGGAGGTGATGGACTTGGTGTCACTGTCAAAGTGCTTGGAGGATCTGGCGTTGTTGGCCATGAAGGAGATGAAGGTCGGCTCGTGGTTTGGGTGGTCTAGTTTGACGTTGAGAGGACCGACGTCCACTCCAAGGGGGGACGACTCGATCCGCTCTGTGATGTAGTACAAGTGGTGGATGGTGAAGTTAAGTCGCAAAGGCTTGACCTTGGAGGTGGTGAGTCTGTTCTTGGAGAAGCAGAGCAAGCCGTTCGCCAAAGCCTCCTCGTTGCGCTTGATGTAGGTCGACAATCGTTGGATGTAGACGTCGCCTTCTAGAGAATTGTCATTGTAGCTGAAGGTGCTCATCATTGTCGGGTGGGCTGCTCAGGCCGGCGGTTGTAGTCTGGTTGAAGGGCCGAGACAGCTATGAGGGGAAGGGTGCTTGGGGGGGAGACGCTTGGACTGAGGGCGGTGGCAATGGTCCGGACTTGGGGCTTTCTAGCGTGTAAGTTTATTCACTCCCTAGCGGCACTGATACTCGAATCACAGCTAGTCAAACAAAAGGATGACCGGAGACTGTATTGATATACCAACAGGTTGTGTGTCACTAAAAGAGGTGGATGTAAAATTTTCTCTTGTTTATGTTTGGTTTGTTTGGGATAGCCTGTTGTGCTGTGTACAGGACCACACTGATAAGCCCAGCACCTTTTTCTACGCCTCGTACGCTGGCCCAGTAAATCTTCGCCCAATTTTTAATACACATACCTAAGAGATGATCGACAGAAATAAATAAATAAAGGTAAACAAGCCGTAGGGTGGGGGTACTGCTGGAGTGGTGGGGACCTCCGTCCGCCGAGGAGACTGTTGCTCCGAGGTGGAGGCGCCGCTGGGAGATGCATTTTGGGAGGCACACGCCCCCGGGGCCTCTCTATGCACTTAGCACGGAGCTGGTCTGGTCAGTGGGGTCGTACATGCTGCCGCTGGACGGGTCGATCTGGCTGGTGCGCACGCTGACGGCGTACGAGCTGTTTGCGGCGGTGGGCTGGACCGAGAGGCGCTCCATAATGGACGCCGGCGGAATGCCCGCCGTGCTGCAGTTGGTGTCGATGCTTCTTCTCCTTATTCTTCGCGACGAGCTCGCCAATGTGACAATCGACTCGCTGTCGCGCTCGGGCGCGGGCGTGGCTCCGCCAGCGGAAGCCTGCTGTGGCGGAGCGACCGTGTAGGTGCTGGTGTGTATGCTGGGCGCAATGGACGTCTCTGCCGTGGACGCGATGAGCGAGTTCTGGTCGTGCTTGGTGTCGCTCAAGATGGAGGGCGACTTGGTCGAGGGAAGCGACATGATCGATTTGAGAGGGGTGGTGCTGATGTTGTCGGAGCCGGTGGTCATCTGGTCGCTGTCGCTTCTCACGTCCTCTGAGCTGCCGAACGAGTATGCGCCGCTGCCGCTGGACTGGCTGCGGTGGTGTCCTTTCAAGCTGGTGCCGTGGCTGGAGTTGCTCGATATGTTGTCCCGCTGGCGACTGATGGGCTTTGTGCTGACCAAGCGGTCGCTTCTGTTTCCGGCCAAGCTGGGCTGCTGCCTTCCCTGGCCCTGCATCAATCTTCTCACCCAGCCGAACCGGTTCTTGACCTGGCGTCTGTCTGTGGCGTGTATTTGGTCTTTGCATGGTTAGTAAGAGTCTGTGGAGATGCCGAGGCTGTGCACAGAGGCTACGTACCGTTTCGGTGGTCGTTCAAATGGCTGGTGCTGAACGTGGTGTGAGGGGTCGACGCCTTTTGGACATCTCTGGATTGGCGCTGCTGATTGGACATGGTGCTGGCAGGGAGAAAGTGGTGTTTTCCTCTGGGTATGTTAATTTCACTTCTTTGATGGCTTCACATTTTTTCTCACGTCCTCGCGTTATGGATTCTGGGGAGAAGCACCACGCACGTTGGATCGACCCGCGAGGGCGGGGTTGTGACGTAACACATCATCGGGCAGCGCTCAAAAATCAGCCAGGTGAGGTGAGATGACTTTGTCTGGAGGACACGGGCTTGCAATCGTAGATGTAGACGAGAGCAGTGCTGGTTCAGCGGTCCAAAAAGAAAAAAGACTCCGCGACGGGGAATTGAACCCCGGTCTACCGCGCGACAAGCGGTAATTCTAGCCACTAAACTATCGCGGATGCTTGTTGTGATGCTAAGCACGGCTGCCATGCCAGCTTCGGTCGGAGCGTCCTCCACATTCTAGATCAGTCTGACACTTACTCCGGCAGAAAGTGCATCGTGGCTGGCAGTAACATTTCCCGAATCCCTGGTTCTAGTCAGAATGCAATTACGGAGATAATATTCGGCCGTTGACGTCACGTCGACCAGAGATTCAACATTTCAGTTGCAGCCAATGGCTTGAACTCAATCTTGTACGAGAGGCGTAACTCAGCCCACCACCTGACCGGCGTTATTTATTATGTCGTCCGCGAATCCACCTAGGCCCTCCCTGGTGGTACCGGTGAAATTAACTCCATGATGGTTTTCGTTCGCTCAGCCTTGATGTACATCGTTAAAAACGATTTTAGCATGTTGCGTACAGTTTAAGCTTTTCGCAAGGTTATAGTTTGAAACTAACTTGAGCCCAAGCCACGCACGTTTGGAGGGTCTCTCCGCACACTTGGCCCTAGAGAACGATCAATGTTCGAATCAACCCACCTTGGGAAATGCAACTGTCGCTCCCATGTTACATATTAGTAATGTCACCATGTCAGTAAGCCACCCCCAGTCTCTAGGATTTGGAACAACCGCAGAATCCCCCTTTTCTGAATCTTCCCTGCGGAGATTCATCAGGTTGCAGGCATCGACGACCTCAGGCAGAATGCTGGTCGTTACATTTGACGGGACCCTTTCACATATCAAATGGCTCTTTGGCCGAGTGGTTAAGGCGGTAGACTCAAGTTCTACTATCGTAAAGATGCACGCGTTCGAACCGCGTAGGAGTCATTATTTTTTTGATTTTGCAGACTATACACTCCTTTTTATTGTTTTATGATTAGCTAGCCTATTTGCGCTTCTACAACAAAGCAACAACCAATGCTGCGAGAGATGCACCAGCGGGGACCATGAAGCCAGCTCCGGATCCCTCTGAACTTGAAGCAGCAGTCGAACTTGACGACGACGATTTGGATGAAGAGGAGCCGGACGACGATGCCTTGGTAGACGATGCGGCCGCTCCAGAGGAGCCAGAGCCAGAGCCAGAGCTCGAGTCTCCGCTGGCCGAAGCACTGCTATCGTCAGCTTCGAGTCTCAGGCTGTACCATGGCAAACCGGTTGCGAAAGACTGCAATTGTGCCACGTTGATGCTGTCCTTGTCGATCAAGGTGGTATAGGAGTCGTCCTTGTAGGTCTGGACCTCGATGGCCAAGGAGGTGAACTGGGCGGGAACCGAGACTGTGGCAGTCTGGATGTACTTGAGGTAGTCTTTCTCGTGCGACTTGGCGTCCTCCACCAACCTGGTGACGAAGGCCACCTCGGACGAGTCTGCGGCAGCGGCGATTTTGGCGATCAAGGCAACTGGTATGAGGAATTTGAACATGGTTGAAGTATTTGAGTGGAGGAGGCGGGTTGCTGTGGAGAGAGCGGCAGTGGATGGTGAATTCAAATGTTTTGGGGGGATTATCACGTTGGTTTATATACCTCTACATCTTCATAACCGTTTCGCAACGTCGAGATTCCGATGGAATAGTCAGGTATTGTGTTTGGTCGAGGCATCCCCCAAAGACGAGCAGTGCCAATTGTAACTTCACGGTTCGAGGGTTCCAAACAGAACGAGCTACGCACAAAGTACAACGTTAAAGGACCATTTCCGTAGAGGGTAATTTTTGCTACAGCCAGTGCTGGTTATTATTAGAAGAGACGCACGTATGGCATAGTCTGGACAAATGATGAGGCAAGTGGAGGAGCAGACTGTGCCTCTACTGACGGCGGTGCTCAAACACCATTGACAGCGAGACTTCTTCTTAGCTCGCAACAATGCGACATCTGCACCTCGACAATTAGAGAAAACCCGGAATGGCCGTCAAGCTCCGGGCGTTACCCCACTCGTACATATGATAGAGCATGCCTGGGCACACGCACCCCCGCCAGCACAGCCATCCAGCTCCTGCGGGCGACCCCTTGGTCCATCTGCTTGTGACCGCCAATTTTTCGGACGTTCGGTGGTACCTGACTGGCCGCAAAGTGCAACAATGACAGAAGAATCTGATCGCACAATAGTCGATTGTTGGGCAGAGCACTCGCACTACAATCGATACAGTTCAATTGAGATATTACTAACATAAAATACAAAGGCTCCGGGTGCCCATGGATCATGGTACAGCCGCTATATGGTCAATTTGCGTAGGGCGCACTTGCTGGATTCCCCTGCTGGGTATATACTCGCGGGGCGTACTTGCTACTGACTCATTCGGACAGGCCACAACTCTGGTGGGACGGGGGTGGGGGATAAAAAAAACTGGGTAAAATGTAGAAGTAGATATGCTTTCGTTACAGATAGTCATTATTATTTGTGGATGGCTGGCGATCCCACTCTCATCTTGGTCAGAGGATGCACAATCTCCAAAGGTTTCTTGATCCTAGGAGTGTGCACTCTGGAGCTGTTGCCCGAGTTGGTGTCCTTGGCCGCCTGCGACGAGGCGCTGGCATAAGTGTCTTGTGAAGGCGAGAAGATGCTCGCGGTGTACGGGTTGAACTTCTTGCTGGAGGGACTCGACCCGAATTGCTGCTCCGGAATGTCGGGGCAGAACTCCATGTCGTCCTCAATGTCGAACGACTTGGAGAGGTAGTACCGGAGCCTGGGGGTGTGGAACGAGTAGTTCGACGACCCATGCACGCCGGGTCCGACGCCCACCCCAGAACCGCCAGCAGTACCTGTATTACTAGTGGCCCCAGTCGACACGGACGACCCACTTGCGGATGTTATCCTGGTCGAGTAGTCCGACCCTGTGGGGGATATGTACGACGAGGCGTTGAACAACGGGCTGTTGCTGTTGTTGTTCTGCCCTCCGTTGCTGCCCCCGCCGCTCGAGGTGCTGCTGGCACTGCTAGCGTTCCCAGAAAGGCTAGCGTGCCCGATGTTGGGCGAGAACTGTTGATAGTTGTTGTAGATGTATTGGTTTGTCATGCTTGGTTGCTTCAGTCATACAGCTCAGAAAAATTTCACTGTTTGTCCGTTCGGTGCTCGATGCTTATTCTGGTTGTCAAGGAGAATAAAAGTGTCGTGGATCTAATCTAGGATGATGTTCTGGGTGTTTGGAGATGGGTAGCTGATGGGAATCTATCGCTGCAATCTGGCCAAGGGGCTTGCGCATTACACTACCGGAATTGCTTTTTGCTGTTTGTTATGCGAGCGGAGTCACTCTTTTGGTCGTGCACGACTTCGGCGTCACGATAAGGCCAATAATCGCCAGCTTCTGTAAAATTGTCCTCGAGCTCCGAGTGGGGCCAATGGTTCAAATCCCCCGCATGGCCCCGCAAATCGCGCCTGCTATCTGAGCTTCCTGTGGTATCTCGCTGTCTGTACCAAAAGATAGAATCGGCCCGCTTGCAGGGCAGCGAATTTCAGGTCGACGAAAACGAAAAAAGAAATTCCGGTACCGGGAGTCGAACCCGGGTTTGCTCGGTGAAAGCGAACCGTGCTAGCCGTTACACTATACCGGAAGTTGATATAGCCTTAAGGTGCGCTGAATGTATACCCACACAAATATCCCGAAGCAAACTCATCAGACCTTCAAGGCTCACTTAACAAAGCTCTGGAAGTCTACGTATCCCTACATGACGTCCGGTAGCAAATTTCAGTATCCATTCCTCGTTGATTTACCAGATTTAAGTAGGTCCCAAATTTCGCCTTTAATCATTGGATATTCGAGAAGTTTCACATAAAGTCAACGAAACCTTTAAGCTTAGTCACTATGCCTTTCAACTTCGGCATGATATGCGTTTTCGAATGCCGGCACCGGCACCTAATGTCAGCACCTAATGCCAACTCTCTAGCACCGGCTTTTAATTTTGGATACTGCAGAATAAAGCGTGTCAGATATCTTAACAATTCGGACTTGATCGGCACTATATTTCGCACTTTGATTTTCCATTGCAACATCCGCATTAGGAAAGTGTGTTCCAGACCTCAACGATACTTCTGAGTCCATCAGGTCAAGTGCAACCTAACGGGTATGTCCAAGTATTTATCCACCACTACCTATCCGGTAACATTCAGAAAGCCACTTTGCAGCGCAAGGACGTCGTATCGCCTTTCAAGGCTCGCCAATGGTCTCTTGACGCTTCTAATTAGCGATTCATCGGTTGATATCGCCTCGAGTGCGATAGCAGTGGCGGCGGGCTCTCAACTTGATCCAGACAACATCAAGGGCCTAGCCCATCTATGCGAGCATATGCTATTCATGGGAACGAAAGAATTTCCTCTCGGTGACGACCTTTTGTCATTGTTGGATGCCCATGGCGGCCATGCCGATGCGTTCACCACCAACGAACAGACGTGCTTTTACTTTGAGGTTCCAGTCAGCGAGGCTCAACACAAGGGGGAGCTCGTGTTCGCTTATGCTTTGAGAATGTTTAGCAGTATGTTCAGGTCCCCCCTATTGAACGAAGCAAGCATACAGCAAGAGGCTCAAGCGATCGAAAATGAACACAGTGAAAATCTAACCAAGTTGCATAAGATATTCTATCACGGACTTCGTCTCCTCAGCAATGAACAGCACCCTTTCCGTAGGTTTGGTACGGGGAATATGTCCACCATTTTCGAAAGTCCTAAAAAAGAGCCAAAGAACGTACAGATTGAACTCGAGAGGTACTATCAAAAATACTACTCAGCCAACAGAATGTCGCTTGTCATCAAGGGTCCCCACTCGTTGAATCAGCTCCAAAAGTTTGCTATTACCAACTTTGCAAATATCAGAGAAGGGCAGCCAGAAATAGAGAAAAGAAACGTGGGAAAGAGCTGGTCTGGAATAAGAAGAGCAAGCGGAGACAGAAACAGTACGCATACGAGATCTTCCACATCCAGTAATACCAGCTGGAGAAATTCGACCCATTCGAGAAAGTCGAATACTCCGAGCCCCAGGGAGACTCGGGACAGCTTTTCTATTTTGGAAGACTTCAAGCCCGCAGCTTCAGGAAGACTGATCTTTGAGCCGGAGAACTTAAACAAGCTACTCTTCATTAAAAGCTCTCAGTTCTCGAGTCTACAAGTGGTGTATGCGATGAGGGGATCCGCGGAAGATGAATTCTATGAATCTGTCTTATGCAATTTGCTCGGAGATGAAACTGACGGGACTCTATGTCATTACTTGACGAATGTAGTTGGTTATGTTTCGGAAATGCTTGTGTCCACTTTGGCGTTGACTGTGTCCAACAGAGTGCTTATCATTGAGCTCACACTCACACACTTGGGTGCAAAAAAGGTTTCCAGCTTGTTGAGCATTTTGTTCAAACACATCAACACTTTGGTTAACCAAGCCAACAAAGGAGACCTAAAACGATATATGGAAGAGATTCTAACTATTTCCAAGCACAGCTTTCTTTATAAAGAAGGATACACTTCCAACATGGACGAGGTGTTGAATGGTGCCATGGTACTTCAAAAGGATTTGAATACGATTGGTTTGGAAAACATCTTATCAGGAAGAAGAGATATAGATGCAGTAGATTGTGGATACAGAAAAGATGAAGATAATGATGTAAACGAATTCTGGGAAACGCATCATACTTCATGCATTCGGTTTTTGCAAGATACGCTATCCATTTTCAACTGCAATGTAATAGCGGTCCTTCAAGATGCATCCTTTGCAAAAGATTTGCTAAGCAGTACTGCTTTGAAAGGGACAGAATCACCCGAGCCGTTGGCAAAAGACCAGTATTACAATTTCGAGTATCAAACATTTTCTTTAGATCCAGTACAATTCTTGAAAGTCAGCAGCTTGACAGTGCTTGATCATCTTGTATTTCCGAACTCCAATGATTTCATCTACCAGTCCCGAGACCAGCTAAACGAGATTATTGTGAATCTTTCCGAGAAAGGGTTTAGTTATCAAACAAAGAAAAGCTGGTCTTTGCAACAACCTAAACTCATCGATCACTCCAAGTTCCACGAGATTTGGTTTGCCCAAGAGCTATTTGATGATCTGAAATCTAGAATCCACGTATCGTTCCAGTTTAAAAGCCTTGCATCGAAAAGAAGACCCCTAGAGTATTTGGGAATAGAAATTCTATGTGAGCTAATAGGCAAAAGTTTGAGACCAAAGTTGTATGGCAGTGAGCTACTTGGATTCACGTGGGGAATATTTCCTAACGGTTCGGGAGGCAGTTCGATTGGAGTCAACGTAAGTGGCAACTCTGAGGGGATTACAGAATATTTGAAGGCATTTGTACAATGTTTAGTTCATTTGATGCAAAACTTTTCAAACGACCTCAAGTACCAAGATTTGAAAAAAGCACGGGTATCATTGCGGAGAAGATACGAGGAGCTTTCCAGAAGTAATGGCATAAAGCAGTGTTTAGCGGGCTCTTTAGTTTTCTTAGAGGAGAATGTTTGGTCTTTGGAAGAAAGATTAGCCACCCTCGAGACAATCGAAGAAGAGAGTGTGAAGAAGATATGTGAAAGGTTATTATCTGATACCAGGTACACGGAGATACTCGTTTCTGGGAACTGTGATGTTCTTACCGTGTTCGAAATATCACGAGTGATAAACTATGCCACCAATCACGAGAAGATACAGCTCGAACAAATGAATTATACCCAACCTTCCAGTTACTTTCTCGATGCTGGCAAAAAGTATACTTTCTCAACGGTCAACTACAATGAAGCCGATCCAATGAGTTCCGTATACTACTATGTACAAGTTGGACTTAGGAAGAACATTCTAGATCGATCAATTAGCCGTCTCATGGCGTACGTACTATCTTCCACTAGCAGCATTGAATTGAGAAGCAAGAGACAGTTGGGATATACGGTGCTGAGTGGCTTAAGATTTTGCAGAACAACTGCGGGAGTCTACATTACCATTTTAAGTGGTAGCCAAAATGGAAAGGTCCTCGTGGAACAGATTGAAGAATACCTATTTGAGTTGGAGTTGACTATCAGTGGCTACAATGATAACGAATTTTCAGAAATCATTTTGAATCCATTCTTGCAGTGCATGCTGCGAAACAACTATGACGAAGATATACCTGCAGATATCCTTAGCAACGCTGCTCCTTCTCAGAGCAGTAGCAACTACTCTGAGCCAAGCAAATCACACGGTAGTACATGGGAGAGTATCTGCAACAAGTCGTACCTTTTTGAATCCACTGATGGAACGAATGAAGTTGACCCTATTTACTTGCAAGAGATGACGAAAGATGCCTTTCTCGCCATAATGAGGGAAAAAATCTCAATAAAATCAAGAAAACGACGATTGCTAGTTATCTTGGTCGAGCCGCAAGCCAGTCAGGTCGAGGGGCCCGAGTCAAGTATGAAGACGCAGCTACTATACACTTTGCGATGCGGAGGACTACACATTGAGGAGGAACTTCTCGAGCAAATTTGCGTGAGATGTGAGGGAGACTCGGACCGGATATCCAAGGAGTTATATCTGCATTTCAAGAACCAGGGCCAAGTATTGAAGTACCTTCGAGCGTCGATAAAAATGAAAGGAAAATTGATGCTCGCAAAATCAGTGAGCAATACGAGAGGGCGTCCGATGACACATCAAGTTGACTTTGGCAAGGTGATGAAACAGTTGTCCAAGAAATTTGGCTCCGAGTATCTGAACTATAGCTCCGCGTTGGAGAGCCGTATCGTCAAGGACGAAGGGTCTTTGCACAAGAATTGTGAGACTGCCGAAGGCATGGGGGAGCAGGAGCTACACAGCAGGCTTTGTCGATATAGTGAGGAGAATGAAGGAAGCTGCTATTCCGAGGACTTTGTCTTAGATGACTGGACAAGCGATTAGCGAGTATTTAGAGTCTTTTGGTCGAGTGTACATATCGTAAGACTTTACAAACTGCCTATTACTTTTTGCACCCAACTCGCATTCGCCATTTGCTCATTTACGGTCGGCTGTTTGCACAGGGGCAATAAGCTTTTAACAACTTCCGGTATAGTGTAACGGCTAGCACGGTTCGCTTTCACCGAGCAAACCCGGGTTCGACTCCCGGTACCGGAATTTCTTTTTTTTTTGCTTCCGCGGGCTCTTTCGTAGAACCAAATCTTGCCGGTTGTAATTCGGCTCCTCAGTTAGTACCCCACAATTTCTCGGAGTTTGCGAGTTTATATAAGTACGCCAGATTTCCATCCCTTGCTGAGAGAGGAACCCCAGACAGGAATTTTGAACCATGACCACTTACCAGAATGAAGAGTCGCTTCCCCGCTTGCCGGTTCCGCTGTTGAGCTCGACCACGGCACAGGTGTTGGCGGCCCTCAAGCCATTGTTGAGCAATGCCGAATACCGAGAGCTCGAGGAAGACACCGAACTCTTCTTGAACAATGAGCTCATCGCATTGGTCCAGTCCCATTTAGTAAATGCCTCCAAGACCCCACAGCACTCTTGCTACTTGAATTCGATCAACGAGGAAACCAATCCCGGCATCTACGGAGAACTTCGAGGCAAGATCCTCCCCAGAAACCCGTACTTGGTGTTGGAGGAGGATCCGTACTCCAAAACGTTGAATCCTCCCAACCAGTCCCAGCGAGCAGCTAATTTGATCAACTCGTCGTTGAAGTTCATCATTAGTCTCCGAAACGAAACGTTGAAACCAGACATCACCCCCAAGAACAATAACCCCTTGACAATGACCTGCTACGAAAACTTGTTTGGAACCACTCGGATTCCTGACTCTTCCGACAATGCCAGCCAACATGTGAAGATCAAGAAATACCAGAACATCAACGACTCAAGACACATTCTAGTCATCTGTAACAACCAATACTACCGGTTGGAGGTGTTGACTGCTTATTCCGACGAAGCCTATCAGGAGCAAAAGTCGAAGCATAAAATATGGTTTAGTGATCACGAATTGTCCTTGATTCTTCAGGACATCATCAACGAGTCCGAGAAGGTGGACCAAATCGAAGCGATCAACAACTCCATTGGTGCGCTTACGACACAGGCCTACAAGGAATGGAAGGCTGCTAGGACCGAATTGGAAAGATCTAACCAGAAGCAGCTTCAAGCTATTGACGATGCGTTGTTTGTGGTTGTGTTGGACACTGCCAATTCTCCGGTGACGGATCAGGAAAAAACGTCTGCCATCTCTCATGGTTCATCTACCTTGTTACCTGGGTCTACTATTCAAGTCGGGTCCTGTACCTCCAGATGGTATGATAAGTTGCAGTTGGTAATTGCCAAGAACTCCGTTGCCGGTATAGTGTGGGAGTCCACTTCTATGGACAGCACTGCTATCTTGAGGTTCATCAGTGACATCTACACCGATTCGGTGTTGAAAATGGCAAAGAACATCAACGGGTCTGAATACACCTTGTTCGACAACAACGTGTCCTTTATCTCCTCGAATGGTAATAACATAAAGCCTGATCCGCAAATATTGGCATTCAAGAAATCACCGGAGCTTCTGAACTTGATCCACTTGTCGGAGACAAGACTTGCTGATTTGATCAACCAGCACGAGTACAAAGTGCTGACCTTGAATCTCGACACCAGGCTCATCAAGGAGTTTGGGCTCTCCATCGATTCAGTCTTGCAAGTCTGTTTACAGATTGCTTACTACTCGCTCTACGGCAGGGTGGTGAATACTTTAGAGCCAGTCACTACTAGAAAGTTCAAGGATTCCAGAACAGAACTAGTGGCGGTGCAGAATGAGGCTATCTCCAAGTTGGTTAAGCTCTTCATAACCAACGTCAATTCGCAGGACAAGTGGGACAAGCTTAAGGACTGTTGCAGACTGCATACCCAGCAGATCCACGATGCCATGATTGGAAAAGGGTTCGAGAGACATCTCTCGTCTCTCTTGCAGGTTGTAACCCGGCCCAAGGCAATCGAGTACTTGAACACGCTCAACAAGGACACATTGCCTCCGATTCCCGAGATCGCTATTTTGCAGAAGGTGGATATTCCTTTGCTTTCCAACCCTATGATCAAGCGCCTCTCCACGCCAGACTTGTTAATTTCCAACTGTGGTAACCCCGCCTTGCATTTGTTTGGAATTCCACCGGCAATCGACCAAGGGTATGGAATTGGGTACATTATACACTTGGACAAGGTGATTATCACAGTCTCGTCCAAGTATAGACAGACGCAACGTTTCTTGGATACCTTCAAACGGGTAGTGGATGACTTGAAGGCCATCTTGAAGCAACGGTCAAACATCATGATTCAGGACGGAGATACTGAGGCGGTCAAGTTGCAAAAGTTGAGAATCGAAAACGAATTGAGAGCTTCTGGATCCAAGTTCTCGATAGGATTGAAGAGCGGACGGGAGCTACACGAGAAAGCGTCGTCCGTTGAGCTCAATACCAACATTGGCCACGAGCTTAAGAAGCGGCCCGACGACGTGGCCACTGCTACCAAAGAAAGATCGGATTCGATCGAAAGTAACAATAGCGGGGACTACAATCTTCTCGGGGGCTACGGGTACTTTGACTTTGGGGAAGTGGACTCGAGATCGGCGGCCTTGTCGCGGAACGAGTCACACTTCAGCAGCCACTCGAACTTGCACTCCAGCGCCAGTTCCAGAAACCAGTCGTCTCTTGATCTTTCGCAACTACACAATGACATCAAGCAGAAGATCTCGCTTTCTGAGAAAATCAGAGACCGCTTGTCACGCAGCACTGACGTGGTGAACGAAAAAGAGGAGCCCGAGTTCACAAGACCGAAGGTTGGAAGACAGCTCACCGCCAAGAAGGAGGACAGCCGCTAGGGCTGGCTGTTGCAGAGTCATCAGTAGTGAATAGAGTATGTCGCATTAGTAAGAAATTAGCATTTGACTACGCTGGCGGCCGCATTTTTTTGCGACCTCACTTCCTGTAGCCTGAGCCCGTTGCACTAATCGTACGCAACTTGCATAACGAGAGCCACCAATGAAGTTTCCCACAAGCACGCTTGCCCCTTTGCGGAAGAGCTTCATCCGCGTGGCCGGCCAGGACGCGAGCAAGTTCTTGAACGGGCTCATCACCACCCGTTTGTTGCCCAACGTGGTGAAGAAGAAGCAACACACCATCAGCGAGTCAGAGAACCGCCATGCCCACTTGTCCCAGGTGATCGACATCCACAAGAACTGGGGCCTCATGCACGAAGACATATACGATCCGGACTACAACATCTTTGTCCGAAGAGACGGGCTCTACTCGATGTTTCTCAACGCCAAGGGCAGAGTGGTGAACGACTGCTTCCTCTACTCGAGTCCGTTTCACAATGTTGACAACCAGTTTGCCAGCGATCTCGAGACCCCGCAGTTTCTAATTGAGGTGGACTCGGGCTATTCGAGCAAATTGTTGCTGCTCTTGAAGATCCACAAGCTCAGTGCTCAGGTAAAGATACACAAGCCGGCCGATCTCCATTCTTACTACTACTACAACGATACGGCCGAGTTTGATGAGTGGCTTGACGACGTGCAATACCAATACTTCCAAACGCTAGATCCTGAAGCTGGAGTTGAAAGCGCTAACCAAGTCATACAAAAGGAGCTCTTTTTCAACAAAAACGTTTCCCAGCATATCATTGGTTTCGCAATCGACAACCGGATACCGAACTTTGGAGTCAAGATAGTTACCAACAAGCCGATCAGTAGCAGCGGGGAAGAAGAGTCCATAAGCCCTCAAGAGGTTTTCTCCAGCGAGTTTCAACTGCAATTTGGTATACCTGAGCTCTCCAACCAAGAGGTCATTACCCAGAGAAGATACATGAATGGGCTCTTTGAGACCCAAGACACTCCAAAAGACACCTCTTTATTGCCGTTTGAGAGCAATTTAGACTACGTGAACGGGTTATCCTTGGAAAAGGGGTGCTATGTTGGCCAGGAGCTCACCATCAGAACGTTCAACAACGGGATCATTCGTAAAAGAATTGTCCCCGTCCAGTTTTTCGATCTCCAGCACTACTCGGAAGGAGAACAGAGTCCCATCAGTTTGGACACCTCTGACCCGATCATCAGAGATCTCCAAAATATCAACCAATCTAGCATTACTCAGTTGACCATCACTCCATTGATGGAACAGGCCAGCGAACCGTCAAGCGAAGGGGGCAGTCCCTTCGGCACGTCTCCGTTCGGAGACTCGAAGCCAATGAGAAAGAGAAAGAGCTCCAGTGGGAAACTACTCTCGGTTCAGGACAACCTAGGGTTCATCTTGATCGGGTTGGCAGAGATCGAGAAGACGCAACTATTCAAGCTCGAGCTTCCGTGCTTGACGAACGGCATGAAGGAGGTGGGCATCAAGATACAAAAGCCTGAATGGTGGCCGGAGGAGTAGCGGAAACGTTCTGAGGCGATTCTGTGAGCAGTTCCGAGACACTCTGTGAGACGGCTCTGTGAGACGACTGTGAGAGCACTTAGATGTGCTGCCTAACAACACTTGTAAATATACGACGTATCGAAAGACAACACTTTTGTCCGTACTGAATAGACAGCTCTTCTGAATGCAGAACGGTGCTTATCGTTGTGTCGATGATGTCATTTGTGTACAGTGCTCTACGATTATTGTAACGCGCCAAAAATCAAACTCAACTTCATCAACTGCTCTTCACATGAATCAAGAAACACTTAGTGCCGGTAAGTACTCTCACTCGGATGCACGGTAGAAGCACGTACTGACCGTTTAGACGAGATTGCCCTCTATGACAGGCAGATCAGACTCTGGGGAATGGCGACCCAGTTACGATTGCGGTCAGCCAAAATCCTCATCATCAACATTGGAGGACTAGGCACCGAGATAGTGAAGAATTTGGTGCTTGGAGGCCTCAACTCGATCGAGCTTCTTGACAGCTCGGTAGTGAAGGAGGAGGACTTTGCGTCGCAGTTCTTTTTGCCGAACGATGACGGGATTGTCGGGCAGCCAAAGCTTCCTTTGATCATCAACCAGATCAAGGAGTTGAACAACAGAGTCATGCTCACCACCAATACCGCCAAACTCACCACAGTGTTCGAGGACCCTTCCTATTTCAAGAGGTTTGACTTGGTCATAGCCACAGAACTCAACAAGCAAGAAATCACCACCCTCAACCATCATACGAGAGTCCTCAACATTCCCCTCTACACGGCAGGATTGCACGGACTCTTTGGTTACATCATCACAGATCTTATAGAACATCACGCAACATCCAAAAGAGATGCTGGAAATCAGTTGAGAGTGGCAAACTCCAAAATCAGCAGATGTAAAACAATAACCAAAGTTGAGTATGACAATGATACGGAACAGGAAACAATCACCATATTGGACCAATTTGTCCCTATACACGAAATACTCAAGTCAAAAGAGTTATCGTCCCAGCTAAACAAGAGACAAATGAAAAGATTATCGGGAGCCTTGCCACTAATATTCTCGCTTTTTGACTTTCAAAGACCTGAGGATCCAGAACAGTTGGTGGACAAAGAAGCTTTGAGATCCAAAGCTTTGTCGATATGCGAGTCGTTCGAGATCCCATCAACGGTGGTCACCGACAAGTATGTCGAAATGTTGTCAAACCAAGCATTCACTGAATACTCCCCCGTTGCAGCAGTTTTGGGTGGTACCTTGGCTCAGGATGTCATACAATTCTTGAGCAAAAAAGACAGTCCTATAAATAACGTCTTGATCTTGGACAGTATCAAATCAGAAATGCCCATATATCTGTTGTGAGTCAAGCCATTGTCTATTTGTCAATATCTAAATAATTGTTTCGAATTTATATAATCTTGTAACTGCAATAAGCATATTGCCGTGGCAGTCCAATCTTCGACTCACTTGGTGTTGGGCGTTAGCCCTCTCCCCTTTCGCTTCTTCAAATGTGACGTATCTCTCAAGAACTTCAACCCATCGCTCAACTTGACCTTCAAACGTTCGTGCTTGGCTTTTTCGTTCTCAATAGCGTCGACCAATTCCTGCTTGCTTGAATTGAATTTCACGATTTCCGCTGCTTCTCCTTCTTCCACCTCTTGCAACCTTTGCCGACTCTCCGAGATCTGTGCTTTCGTCTTTTCGATCTGATCCTGGGATTCTTTTATGGAATGTACTGCATTCTGATATTCGTTACTCATATAGTTTTTCTCCTCATTTTTGGAGCGTATTTTGTTGATGCTTTTGTCGATACTTTCCTGCAATTCCCATATCAATATCTGGTTATTGATTTTTGCCACCAGCTCCTCGTCAATTATACCTTTTTCAGACACAAAGTTCTTTATACTCTCCTCCAATTCTTTACTCTCCTTTTGAGATGCTGCAAGCTCCTCACTTTTCTTGTCTATCAATCTGTTTGCGAGCGATAATCGTGACTCGGCATGGTCGATATCGTCTTGAAGCTTTGACAAGGCCTTGTTCATTTCCTTTTCTCTTCTCCCGTTCTTCTCCTGACTTTCTGTCTCATTGTATTTCTCATATATGGCATGCTCTCTTTGTGCTAGTTCGAGTTCAGTGTAAGCGTTGTTGAGCAATAGCATGAGTTTGTGGGTTAATAGAGACGGGTTGTGTTTCGCACTCGAACTGTTTATCGAGTCTCCATTTGAATGTATCCCTACTAGTTTGTTGTAGTCATTTTTCAAAGGATTTGTAACGTAGTCCAGTTCCAACCTTTTCATTTCATAGTAGGATCGTTTGTTGACGCTTTGTTTTTTGTCCGCTTCGTTGTTGATCATATCTGCAGAGTCGTACGGGGTGTAATGGAAATGAACTTCTGTAAGAAGAGATCTTTCAACGTCCACAGCACTAAAGTTGGGTATTCCTGGCAATTCCGGCAACGGCCATCTTGGAAAACTCGTTCTGGAGCTGTTTCGAAACACGTCGTCGAAAAAGTTGGCAGACAAGTATGTCAACTTTTGGTTATAGATGGGGAAAACGTCGGGAGGCAACTTGCCAATGAACTCTCGCAAGCATACAATAGCTGATATCAACTTGTACAAGTAGTTTGGTTGCTTGATATCATCGTGGTAGTATATTTTGCAATGCTCGATAGTTTTCATGGGCACCAATCGGATGACAATAGCCTCGCCCCTTCGGTTCTGGGAGCGAACCGACTGGAAGAAGTCGCTGGTGGTATCCACGTATCCGTCGAAGACTATCACCGCGTCGAACTTGACCAGCTGGAGCTGGTCCAAATCTCTCTGCACAGCGCCGTCGTCGGGCAAAAGATGGATGGAAGTCACGTTGGCCTTAGTCGCATTGGTCTTGGTGGCCTTTTTGGACTCCCTCTGCACGTTGTGGCTGACGTACCTCTTGATGCTTTTGTTGCCCGTGCAGCCAAGTAGCAAGGCCTCGACCAAGTCGAAGAACTTGATGTCGTTCTTCATCACGATGGCGATGCTTTTCAGCCGCGAGTCCTTGTTGTGGATGATGACGTTCATCAAGTCCTTGAGCACGGCGAACTTGCCGCTGGTTTCGGCCAATTTGCTCGACATGTCTTTCAGCGCCAAGTTCTTGGGCATGTAGTGGTTGATCAACAAGTAGGGGTGTGTGCTCACCAACATGCAGTTGTTGATGCAGATCTCCAAGGACTTGACTATCAAGTCCTTGGAGTCGTTTGTTTCGCAGTACTTCAAGATGTCGGGGTAGTGGAGCGAGACAATCTGGTCGGTCAATTCCTTCTGGAACTCGTACATGGGCGTTGCCAAATTGTAGTCGCCCGACTCGTTCCACTTCTCGAGCTGCAAGTCTATGATGGGCGGCTCCGGCGTGCCGTCCAAGATTTTCAATAAGTTCATGCTGTCTCTGCTCAAGCTGCGGAAGGAAGAGGTTGGGCCGAAGCTTTGGTTTCAAAACAGATGGCAGTGGTCTTGGGCCGGATTACAGGTTGGACGTATCAAGGCCAGACTGCATGTTGCGCCAGGTCCTTTGCAGGTTGGCGCGCCTATCATTTGTCCGCTTCGAGGCGCCAAATGCCCGCTCCCAGAAACTACGCAGGGTTCGCCCTCGCGGTCACGTGCCTACAGCGCCTGGCCCGCCGGCTTAGGCTCCGAACGTCCTCGAAACGTTCGGCGAGCTAGTTCGCCCGAAAAAGAAACCAACAGAGAACATTTGGCCACTCCTCTATACACTCCGCAGCGAACACCCAAACGTTCCAAGCGTCCCCGGCGTCCCAAAACGTCCCAGCCGTGCCTGCACCTCTCGCCTCTATACACGCCAGATTTTCACCGACCGGTCCCACCCGCTCGACACGATCGACCGGCCGTCGCCGCTGACGTCACAGCTCATCACCTTGTCGCTGTGGCCCTGGAGCGACTTGACGCGCGTCCAGTTGTCGGCCGACCACACGTTGATCAGCCCGTCGTACGACGACGTGACGAGAAACGTGCCGTCCGAGTCCAAGAGCTCGCACTCCTCGTCCTGCTCGTTGGTGACCGGCACACTCAACGTCTCCGCGGCCCGGCGGTGGAAAAACCGCACCTGGCTCACCAACTTGGTGTGCGCCGGGATCTTGAACGCGGCCCGTTCGAGCCTCCGGATGTCCCACACGTGCACCGAGCAGTCGCCGCTGCCGGTGGCCAAGTACTGCCCATGCGGCGACCATGAGGTGCTGTATATGCCAGATATATGCTCGTTGACCGTGGCAATCGCCCGGCCCGACCGGAGGTCCCATATGCGGGCCACCCCGTCCAACCCCCCCGACACGTACAAGCCGCCGTCGGGGTGGAACGAGCCGTCGAACACCTCCTTCGAGTGTCCCTCCTGCTGCAAGAGCGCTTGGTGTGGTCGCTGCACGTCCCAGAGCTTCCACGTCTGGTCAAAGGACGTCGACGCGATGTAGCCTCCCGAGGGATGGAAGAGCGCCGAGGTGATTCGCTGGTCGTGCGCACTCTTGACGGACGCCACCGGCACAAGCTTGGTGGTCTCCGCCTGGGGCCGCCAGATGTGCAATGCCCCCTCGTTTCCGCCCGACACCAACAACCCGCTTTCGGTGCCCACGTCCCAGTCCAACGCGCTTGCTTTCTCGGTGTGGTGGCCGTCAGCCAGCTGGTGCTTGGTGCTCATGTCCTCGCCGTCGAGAATGTAGATGTTCCCGTTCCACGAGCCACACGCTATCAACAGGCTGTCCCTGGAGTATCTGACAGCCCCCAACGCTCGGTTGTTCGAGGGGATGAGCTGAGTGCCCAAGAGCTCGTACCTGGCCAAGCGCGAGTTGATTTCTCTCCGGTGCTTCAACGTCTTGATGAAATCCTGCTTCTGGGCTCTGAGACGCAGCACACTCAGCCGGCGGGCGGCACTCTTCAAGGAATAGTCCAATAGAGAGCGCCTGGCCTGTTCGAGCTCCGGCGAGCCGGGTGTATAGAAGTCCTCGTCGTCGTCTTCGTCTTCATCGTCGTCGTCTTCGCTCGCGTCCATTGGCACGTCGCTGTCGTCGCTGTTGGCAGCTCCCATTGCTTGCACCAACCTGGCGCGGCGGGCAGCGTCGTCCTCGCCCACGTACACGACGGGCTCTCCCAATCTGGCAAGCTCCTTTCGAACGTGGTCGTCGTCGGTGGGTACATGCACGTGCGCTCTGCTCATATCATTCGGCCTCGGCACTGGACGGTCCATCTCGATGATGGCGAGGTGATGATGCACCGGGACTATTTATTCGTGCGCGCCTACACCAAATATCGCACGCTCTTCTATACAGTAAGGCATCGCAGCCCTCTACCGTGCCTCCACATGGCCCCCACTTGGCCCTCCACACGGCCCCCACTTGGCACCACTTCACCGGTGGTTGGCCCTCAAGATTCGGGCCGCGTACGTGGCAAAGTTTTCCTCGGCGTTCACCATCTCGTCTAGATCCGGCTGGCAGAAGACGGCGAGCGTGTTGCGCGAGAGGTGGGGGACCGTGGTGCCCTTGACGTAGTGCGGCACGGCCTTGAAGCGGCCCCGCGAGACCTCCTCCAACGCCGAGCCTGTCTGGAACGCCAAGCAGTCCGCGGGAATGTTCACCTTGGTGACGTTGCTGTTCCGGTCTCTGATGTACAACCCTGCCTGCGGGTCTGGGGACGCGCCCAATTCCTGCGAACGCGACTCGTCGGTGTAGAGCGCCGACGTCAAGCCAGTGACACACGAGTGGTCCACGTGCTCGCCACACCAGTCGTCGTCGCTGCCCGTGGCCTCGGCCGGGAAGTAGTGCAAGAGCCGGGCCTTGGTGCACGTCGACTCCAGCACCACGCGCCGGAGGTATCCGGCCTCGTAGCCGGGGTCCTGTGCACGCATGTAGGAATCGCAGTTCTTGCCAATGACGGCGGCCACGTCAATGATGAGGCTGATGAGCTCCTTGCAATCTTCCTCAAACGTCCCGAGTCCCTCGTAGTGCTTGGGCGGCCAGATGTTGGGTGTCGTGTATGCTCTGTGGTCCCGGAACTTGTCGCATAGTTCTGGTGTTGGTCCGCTCAAACGGCCGTCGGTGTGGAAAGCACAGTTGATATAGTAGGAGCCCTTGTTGAAGTCTGGCTTGCCTGAGTTGGCCAACACCTCCTTTCCACACGACCAGCCGGTTAGCCACATCGACTCCTCGCTCTCAAGTGCTTCCAACTCCTTTGGGGGGAGCGAGCTGAGCACCGATATCGACCGGAGAACTTTCTTCCTCAACTCCACATACTTTGCCGGGAGGTCTGTCACCAATATGATGCCAAGCGAGTTGGGCCCGAACGCCTTGTCCAACGTTTCGAAACTGAGTGCGTCCTCAAGCTCCGCGAGGGAAACTGCTACCGGCTCGGCCATTGGGTGGTGACAAAATAAACTTGTCGAGTGTCGGGCCATCGATTCTACATGCGTCTTGGGCTCCGAGAGACGCTCACGTGACACAAAACTCAAATACGTGGGGTAAGCAGTGGCTACGGGTTTATCGAACAACGAAAATGTCCTGGTGACCCGCCACCCTCGTCTCATCCTTCCTCGGTTAACAGCCTGCCTAGTTGAGCCCACTTGCCCGCCGTTTGATTTCTCGCCCTCGTACTCGGCCGTTCGAATTTTCGTGGTCAGCCCGTTAGCTCTACGGGCCGTTGGCAATCTCGCAATTCCGTCTGAGAGCTCCGCCGTTGTTGGTTTCCGCCAGTCTGGAAACGCTTGTCGTGCTGCCAGCCAGTAGTACTTGTAACTTCTTCGGCAACAGCAAGGACCAGATTGAGGTACTTGCACGACCACAGCTGCTGCTTCAGCACCTGCTGCGGCTCTGACCTCCTCTCGTAATCTTTCCGACTACGGCTACTAACAGTTGTGAGGTATTGTTCGGGTGCCAAGGAACTAAGAGCAGGTCGTTTGGTGTTGCATTACAATAATACTTTATTTTTGGTTGCGGCGACGTTAGAGAAGTTGCAAGCCAACCACGGGCTACAAACGGCTAAGCGTGCAGCATTGCACGATTCAGTCGAGTCAATTGGACGGTGGCCCACCCCACAACCAATCGGTCGGCCGAATAACTTCTAGGCTCGATACCCAGCACGATACTCGAGTCTTCTCTGCACGCAGTTTGGCCTCAAGTGCTGCCTACTTTGGATTTAACAGTTTTGGCAGGGGAATACGAGGCTTGAACTAAAAGAGGCACGAACTGAAAAGCGTGAAACATAAGCACGAGCTATACGTCCAATTGCGGGGTCTCGTATTTGTACGCCCGTATATCTGCATTGGATGATATCTCGCCATTGACCAAACGGGCAGTCGAGTAAACAATCCAACTCGAGAATGAAATAACCTTTGAAGGGACCCTCGCAAAATACTACAAGACGTTGCGAAACATTTTTATTTTCCATAATCTGTACATGCAAGTACCTAAATAACTTAAAAACCATAATGTGCTTATTTGATCATGCCGTTCATAGTTGCAGTCCAATCGTACCCAACCAAAGTTGACATTGAGACGGGCGACGCCCTTCTCAAAATGTCTCTATACACTTGGAGGTTGACAGTAGCTAATTTTTGTTTCCAGCTGTTCGCTATGAGCAGGCTCCAGAGCAGGCACAAAAGGTGCTCATCCGACCAGATGTTACCGACACGACATTTCCTAGAATGAGATTCCAAATGCCAATGTTGCCAACAAGGCGTAACCGAGTAGCCTCATGACTCCGCCGTCGTTTCCGCCCAAAACCAAAGAAACACTGCCACTGGTCTTGTTTCCTGTCTTTTCTGGCCCGTTGGTACTTCCGGTGGTGGTGAAATTGATACCTGGGGTGTCCGTAGTGTCGAGCGATCCGTCCCAGCAGTACTTCGAGAAGCAGCTCTTGCATTGGTCGGTTTGGTCAATACCAAGTCTCTCTTGTTCTCTTCTGATGATAGCACAGCCAACACATGCACGCCATTCGCTGTCCAAGGTGTGGTTGAGTCTACTTGTCACTTCGAACCCGTTTTCGATCATTCCTCTCTTTTCCTTTTCGTCGTACTTCATCTTGTACGTACTCGTGTTGGACCAGAAACTGAATGGTCTGTTGGCAGTGTACACGACTAAAGGCGAGTCGTACACAGAGCTTTTCCCAGTTCCATTCGTTGTCTTATCTAACAAGGAGGTCAAGTTTTTGGCATCACAGCCAAAAAATGTAGGTTTCGCGGTCAAGTTCAAGTTACGGAAAGTGGTCTTGTCGGGGACGTAAGGGAAGATTGTTCCGTTACCCTGGGACAAGAATTGTCTTTCATAAGTTGCAACCATCGAGGTACCGTCGGGCCAGTTGCCGTCTGTGTCTGCCGAGTTGTCGAAGGCAAACACAACGTCAACTTTCCGCTCTGGTTGAATCAAGGGCATCAACGGGATGTTTTGACCGTCTTCTCCCCCGTCACACAAGTACAACGATTCGTTTTTGGCGACAGTCGAAAGGGTTCCAACTGTCGTTTGGTAGAACGGGTTGGGCTCGTAGACCGCAATGTCGTCTTCTCTCTTGGAGACAATGTTGAGAAGATCCGTAATGATGTCAGTCACCGTTGTAGGAAGAGACGTGGTGTTGATTTGCAACACAAACTGGTTGAACAAGGAGGAAGAGGTCCCCATGACGAAGCCCGCGTTGTCGTATCCTCCTATGCAAGTGCCGTTGTTCTTCCCGTCGTCGGCCGAGGTTCCCAAGTACTTGATGTCTGTGAACAGATACAAGGAAGGATCCCAGGTTCCGAATTCGTAAGGGGTGGCCTCGAAGATGGTGGAGTTCCCACTGATGATCAGCGTGCCCGGAACCCTACCGTCCATGACGACGATGGGGTACGGCATCTCGTGCAGGGTGAACTCGTCGCTGTCACGCAAGGTGGACCAGGTCAACGCAGCGCCGTAGTTGCTGCTGTTGGCGAAGAACTGGTGCGACAAGGAGCGTCCCCAGATGTCTGTGATGGAGGTCTCGTACCCGGCGTCTTTCTTGTCGTTGATGTCCTCTCTGATGGAGTTGTAGTAGGCCAAGGTTTTGAAGACGTTGAGGCCGCCGTAGTTGATGATGGAGTGGCTCAAATCCCAGATCTGGCCGTCGTCGAGGATCTTCTGCACACTGGTGAAGTTGTTCATGGCGATCGTCCCGACCAACCAGTTGCCTCCCGACAACCCGACCAAGTAGGTGGATGCTTGCAACAACCCACCCAACCCGTGCTCGGCTGCTCCGCGGGTGCGGTTGTCCAACGCGGACAACTCGCCGGCGCCGGCCAACATGGCCCGGTAGCCACCGCCGGAAAAGGCCAAGCCGATGGTCAAGGACTTGTTGGCCTTGTTGTTGACAAAGTCCTCCGGGTCGAAGTCGGACATGTTGGCCGACTTGAGGAACTTGATGATGTTCTCGTCGGTGACCTTGTTGCGGCCCTCCAACCACGACTTTTCTTCGCTCGAAAGGCTGTCGGCGGACCTGACGAGGTCCGAGCTCGACGGGCACGACATCTTGCCCGGCGCGTACGAGTCGGTGGGCGACCAGCACGCCGCCCCCGCGATGAGCGCCATCAACACGAGCTGGAGCTGGAGCAAGTTCATGGCAAAAAGAGGGATGGCTAAACGAAACTTTCCCGCCGATTGTCTACAATATTTATACAATGCACAATGGCTCTGCTGCCTCGTCGCTCGTGATCGGGCTCGTGTATTTATAGTCAGTTTTCGGCGCGGGGGACGGTGGGCTCACAACACAATGAGCGTCTGAAATCGAACGTTCCGCTCGGGGCAAAAAAGCAACCTGGCTCGGGCCGTCGCAGCTCTGGCGAGCTCCTCGGGGGCTGCCTGCCCCGCCAGCACCCACCGGTCACGTCCGAGCTGGTGCTGGGGGCGCCGCCGTCGGCAACCCCGCGGGTGCTTTGGGGGGACCCGGAAGCCACGAGCCCCTGCTATATTTAGAAAAGATGAGCAATGAAATCTCTGCCACTTCCGAATCGATCCGAAGCTTCTGAAATCTCGCCGGCAGCGTCGCACCCAGAGCTCCTGCGCGAATATTCGCCGACGGGCGCGCACTGATGTCAGACAAGTTTGCATTGGCCTAATTAGTGAGGAGTGTCCGACGCTGATCCTCAGAATCTCAGTCTATAATCGAACGTTTTTTAGGTGAAGGAAAAATCAGCGTGCTCCAGCTGGAACACACAAATAACGGGTATGGTAGAAAAGCTAAAGGGGGAAGTGAAAGAACCAAAAGAGGCAAAAGAGAAGGTCTTAGATTTCCGGTACCGGGAGTCGAACCCGGGTTTGCTCGGTGAAAGCGAACCGTGCTAGCCGTTACACTATACCGGAGTCTAGATGTAGGCTAACGGGCTCATGCGAGCTTACCATCCCAGCAGTACTTGGTGAAGCATTGCTTGCACTGGTCCGTTTGTTCGATCCCCTGTCTCTCCTGCTCTCTTCTGATGATGGCACATCCGAAGCACGCGTTGATCTCCTGATCGTACGTGCGGTTGCCGCCACTGGCAGTCTCAAATCCGTTTTTGATCATGGCGTTCCGGTCGTCGTCACTGTACTGCATTTGGAAAGAACTGGTGTTGGAGTCGTAACTGTAGCGGCTGTTGGCGGTGTATATCACCAATGGTGAGTCGTACACCGAAGGCTTGGCGCCAGAAGTGCTGTTGTTGATCAACGACGTCAAGTTCTTGGCATCGCATCCAAAGAAGACAGGTCTGTTGTTGAAGTTCAAGGCGAGGAACGTCTTTTGGTCTGGGACGTAGGGGAAAATGATTCCTCCACCTTGTGGAACAAACTGTCTCTCGTAGGTTGCAATGATGGCAGTTCCATCGGGCCACGAGTTTGCGTCCGCGGAATTGTCGTATGCCAAGATCACATCCACTTGACGCTTTGGCTCAATCAATGGGCCGAACGGGATGTTCTGCCCGTCTTCGCCACCATCGACCAAATTGAGTTCTCCACTTTTGGAAATGGCTGCAGCAGAGCCGGTGGTCGATCCAAAGAATGGGTTGGGTTTGTAAATCGCAACATCATCGTCTTGTGCAACCAATCCAATGATATCGGCGAAAACCTGCACGACAAACAGCGGAAGGATATCCCTAAGCTTCAAAAGGAACTCGTTAAAAAGCGTGGACGACGTTGCGATGATGAAACCTGCGTTGTCAAAGCCACCAATACAGTCACCGTTGGGCTTACCGTTGTTGACATCAGTTCCCAAGAACTTGATATCGGTGAACGAGTTCAAGGAAGGGTCCCAGGAACCAAGTTCGTAGGGGTTGGCCTCGAAAACCGTCGAGTTCTCGTTGATAACGTGGGTGCCTGGGGCTCTCCCGTCCATAACAACAATTGGGAAGGGCATCTGGTGGGAGGTGAAAGGGCCGCTTTCCTGCAACGTGGAGAAGGTCAAGGCAGCACCGGTCTGGGGGTCCTTGGCGAATAATTGGTGCGACAACTCTCTGCCCCAGATGTCGGTGAGGGTGTTGGTGAAACCCGCTTCGATTTTGCCGTTGATGTCCTCTCTGATGCCGTTGTAGTAGGCAAGGGTCTCGAAGACGTTCAATCCACCGTAGTTGAAGACCGACTCGTTCAAGTCCCAGATCACGCCCTCCTGCTGGATCTGCTGCACGCTGGTGAAGTTGTTGTAGGCAATGGTGCCCACCAACCAACTGCCGCCCGACAAGCCGACCAAGTAGGTGGAGGCCTGCAAGAGTCCGCCCAAGCCGTGGTCGTTGGCCCCGTCGACACGGCTGTCCAAGGCCGACAACTGCCCAGCGCCTGACAACATGGAACGGTAGCCGCCTCCCGAGACGGTGATACCGATGGTGATGTCGCGCTTGGCCTTGTTTTTGATGAAGTCGTCGGCGTCGAAGTCCTTCAAGTTGGCCGACTTCAAGTAGGAGATCAAGTTGGGGGTGGTGACGGCGTGGCGGCCCTTGACCCAGGCGGCCTCCTCGCTCGAGAGCCCGTTGGCCTCTCTGATGAGGCTGTTTTTGCTGGGGCAGGCCAACTTGCCCGGCGCGTACGAGTTGGTGGGCGACCATCCGATGACGCCGACAACGAGGCCCAAGAGGGCGAGCTTGTACTGGAGTAAGTTCATTGGCGGGTGGTGTGAAGTGTGAGGGGGGCCGGCAAGGGTGGTCCAACGACCGGCCCTTTATTTATACAATCACCACCCCGGCTCGCTAATGTTGTCACTTGCCTTGTCTATTTGCAGCATTTCAATACGCGAAACAATGCTCGGAATCCAAAGAATGAATTTTGCCCTGTTTTAGTCCGCGCATTGTTGCCTATCAAGACCTGCACACGGCGCTGGTGCAGGGTTTAGAGTGGCTGCCGCCCGGTATTTTTTGCGGTGATGGGTTTCTGTAATTAGAGCACTAATTAAACTTAGTCCCGAGAGCACCACGGAGGGGGTGCTTTAGGGGTGGGTGGCAACGCCCGTGGGCCGGGGCCCCGGGCAACAAGGGCACATGGAACGGCCGTGTCCCAGCGACCAACGGCGATGCACCCCCCCAGGGCACGAGGGAGACTGTTGCTGGAAAATAAACCTAAACCACGCGTTGCTTTTTTGCGACGGGCCCATCGTTCTTTGTTAGCCAGACTCGACTTTTTTTTGCTCTGGGCTTCTTTGTTGCGGCCAAACTTGGAATCCATGATTCGCAAATAACCTTTGAAATTCCCACCGATCGGGGTCTGTCGTAAATGCTTGGGGCACCGCCGGGCTGGATTGGGACTATTTTCGATCGGGCGGCTCGCCCAGCCTGGCGACGGCGTCTGCAGCACTGGGCGGCCGGTGCCTGTGCCTGGTGGGGCGACGATCGCTCAGATACGGCCTTCTCCAGCGGTGCATTGACGGCTGGGTGGCATGCGCCTGCGTGCGCCCAGTGCCGATCCCGAGCAGTGCCGATGAAATCAGTAACGCTGGATCTAATACATCGCTAAGCCGAATGCGGTCTTTGTTGCCCGGCGGACGAATTCCTCCATCACCACCGGCCGTGCATCCACTGCGTGCGCCATTTAGGTCGCCTGGCTCGAAAACGTGTGCGGCGAGAAGCCCACCGGGGTTATGATCCGGGCGACCACGCGGGCTCTTGTAGTTTCCGATTTCGCCTTGCTGGAGGCCTGGCCGCTTGTCCCCGTTAATTACATACATGGAAGCCCTCTGAGCCTTCAATTCTATACCCTAATGGCCCGCACGGATGGCCCTCTGGCTCGCGCCAGTTTCTTTTTCCCCGATTGTCGCAAGCCCTTTTGGATGCAAATTTCGCCCAGCGTGAGATTCGACCTCGGGTCGCACCATGTGTCGCTTGCTGGGCCCGCTTTCCGGCGTGGCTTCTCCGGCCCAGCTGTCCTGTTGCTACGAGGTGCCTCGCCTGCCAGCCTTGCTTCGCCGCGGCCCCGCTCCATTTCATCTCGAAACTCGGCGGCGTGGGCCCCGTCGTTGGCTCGACGGCCCGCACGCAGAGGTCCTTTTTAGCGGCCCCCGGCGAACGACCGAGGTTGCTCGCTCCTCCCTGAAACATCCCACAAAACGTCCACCACAACGTGACGACGCACCCGGCACTGCTGGCCGTGCTGGCGTGGCGTCTCGCTATCGGCGGTGACAGATAGGAGCTGGGCTCGGTCTCCGGAGCTGCACCTGGCTGCGTCCCGTCAACGCTCGGCGAGCCCCAGCGTCGTGCCCACAGATAAACGGCACCTGCACGCTGCACCGGCCCTATCAGCGTGCCCGAAACGGCAACCCCGTTTCCTGTTTGAACCTCGTGCCTGATCCTTCGGTGTCTCGGAGCGGAGCTGATCGCCGTGACGGTTGACCGGCTGACACGCAGACGTCCCTACAACGCACTGGTTGCCCAGCACGCCAAGTCCGTCGGGCCAAACCCCCACGGCCTCAGCCTCTCTGGCGCTTCACATGCGGGAAGCTCCGCGCAGCAACACCCCCCGTGATACTTCGCTGACAATGGCCATCGGGCGGACGCTGGCAGAAATCATCTGCCACTCCCGCGGGATCCCAGCGGTTCCACCCACACCCGCTTTTGCGTTCCCCAACCAGGTCGCTTGCACCGTTGCATATATTCGCTTATCAAGCAGGCCCGGCCGCTGAGTGCGACCCGCCAAAATTGACACTGTCGAAATGCGCCCAAACACCACCAGCCCGCCACACGCCTTCCAAAGCACAGGCACCATCCGACCTCCTCAGGATCACATCCGCCGCCCACGATCTTTCCCGTCGCTCTACCCACCCCACCAGTAACCCTGCGGCTCCGGCGACCATTTTTTGTCTCCGCTTTCCCGACGCCCATCGAATCGCCACCGAGCCTTTTCCACCATTGGGACTAGACCACGGCCGCCCTTGAAAACAAAACCCACCCGACCCAATGAGTGGAATAGCACTCAAGCTCACGTCGTTGTTGGTCAGAACAGTAGCAAAGCCATTTGCCACCACCCTCAAAGCACAGGCCAAGGAACACGAGTTGTTCAGAAATGCATGCATCCGGGTGGCCCAGACCGTCCATTCGACAGACCTCCGTCTTCGGATGTCTCTCCTCGGCGAGAAGAAGATCAAAATCAGACCCTTGAACGACAAGAAGGCGATCGAAAACGGGGCCAACTTCCTCTCCGAGTTCTTCATCTTCAGCGTGGCCGGTGCCTTGATTCTCTACGAGAGCTACAGAAGCAGGAAGAAAGCCAGCGACCAGCGCGACGCCATAGAAGACGACATCTCGGTGTTGCAGCACGAAATAAGCTACTTGAAGGGGAAAATGGCCGAGTTGAACGTGAGGTTTGACGACTACAAGGCACCAGATGGGGTCAAGCCAAAGTACATAAAGTTGGACCAGTTTGACAGCAGGTCGCCCCACCCAGAGCCAACTCCCAAGGAGGGCGTCAGCCCCAAGGAGAAGGAGACGGAAACCACGGTTTCAAGCGCTTCCGCCCAACCCCCCAGCTACGCCAACGTTGCCACAGTTGCCGGGGTCAAGGTGTCTCAGCCGAAAAGCGAATGAGCATAACAGTTGAAGGGTCATTTATTCATGTACATAGCCGAAACCCGTAGAGGTTTAGAATACACACATCTTCAGACTAGCTAAAACTAAGGAGATACTAATAATAAAAGAAAACGAACAAAAAGCATACAATTATAGTACAGTGGGGGGTTCCAACGGGTAAACATCGGACACGGAGAGGGGCGGTGGGACAGCCGAGCAGGGAGCGTGAGCGTTGCTGCCGGGCTTACTTCTTGGTCTTCTTTTCGACCTTCAACAACAATGCCTTGTTGATGTGGGGCAAGACCCCACCAAAGGCGATGGTGGCCTTGATCAAGTTGTCCAACTCCTCGTCTCCTCTGATGGCCAATTGCAAATGTCTGGGAGTGATTCTCTTGACCTTCAAGTCCTTGGCGGCGTTCCCGGCCAACTCCAACACCTCGGCGGTCAAGTATTCCAACACGGCGGTCAAGTAGATGGCGGACTTGGAGCCCACTCTAATCTTGCTTTGTGCAGTTCTCTTCAAGTATCTCTTGATTCTTCCCACGGGGAACTGTAAGCCGGCACGGGCCGAGTGTGAGGTCGATGACTTCGCGGAGTCGGAGGACTTACCCTTGCCCCCGTGAACTTTTCCTTTTCCAGACATCTTGGGGTTCGATTGAAGGTTGTGTTTCGAGTGGTGTCTGTAAACAAAAGAGTATGTGAACAAAAAAAAACAAATCACCGCGCTCCCGCATAAACATAAACATTGGCTGCGAATGCGCACGTTACCCGGACACGACGCGCGCCCGATGCCACCGCCGCCGCCGCAGGCCACCACCCCCCAAGGGGACCCCCTCAGCTGTTGACCAAACTGTAGGAGCCGAGCTTGCCGATCATGAGCTCCACCTCGATGCGCGACTTCTGCAACTCGGTGCAGATCGAGTCGAAGTGCTGGTAGCCCTTGAGCATCTTGATCAAGTCGACCATCTCCTGTTCCTCTGCGCGCTCGTCGGGGTCCTCGGGGTCGCTCTGGTCGTCCTCCGACACGAACAACGAGCCGTCGCTCAACACCTCCTCGTCGGACGACTCGAGGGCCATTTCGTTCTGCGGGCTGGCCGAGAGCCGCGGCTTCTGGTGCCGCGACAACGACGAGAGCGAGCGCGACTTCTGGCCCTCGCTCCACCGCTCCGTCGTGGTGGCGTCGTCGTTTTCGTCGCTGGTGTACTCGGAGTAGCCGTCGTCGGAGTCCGCGCCGGCGCCGCCCTTGAAGGTGGCCCGGTCGAGGTCGCTCTCGCTGCCGCGCACGGGGACGCGTTTGGACATGCCGTGGTAGTTGAAACTGACCTTGCGGCGGCCCTTGGCGCCGTTCCCGGACGTCTTGAGCGTCTGCTCGTTGACCCGTGTCTTGAGCAAGGTGTTGTCCTCGGCGCGGCTCATGTGGAACGAGCTGCGGTGGCTCCTTTTCTTGCCCTCGCGGCGCTTCTTCTTCATGGTGTCGATGATCGAGTCGTACTCGTGCGGGTCGGTGCTCTCGACAGCACGCACGATCAGGTTGAGAAACGGAAACGAGTGCACGCGGTAGATGATGCCCCGCAAGATGCCAAAGTGGATGAACCGCCGCAAGTCGATGTTGTCGAGGATCCGCCGGTGCTGGTTGTACCACTCCTTCACCGTCTGGCCCTGGTTGAGCGAGCGGTACAAGTAGAACAACGTGGCCTTGAACGGCACCGCCACCGACGCCCCGTTCATCCCCATCACCGCCGACGGCGTTTTGGGCGACTTGGACAAGTACGAGCCCGACTTGGTGTTGGGCGACACCGAGCCACGGGCTCCGGCCATGAACTGCGTCATGGGGTTCGACTTTCTCGCCATGATTGGCACCTGTGGCGAGTTGATCATGCTCGACCCCATTCCCGAGCCGGACGTCGGCGTCTGCGGGTAGGTGGTGCTGGGCGTGGTCGCCGTCGAGTCGTTGTTCTTGTCGCCAGTAATGACGTATGCCTGGCACTCCTCGGCCATTCTTCCGTTGGCCTTGAGAAAGTTGCCGATGTGGTTGGTGGGGGCGTAGATGTTGCTGAACTGGAAGATGTCGCTGATCTCAATGCACTTGTAGTACATGAGGTGCTGGATGCACTGCTTGGTGAGTAGGTAGTTGGCGTTGGCCAACTCGCTGATCTTCTTGATGGAGTTGACCCCGTTGATGTACGGAAGAATCTTGATCATCGTAGGGTCCCAGTTGACGTCGACCAACGAGTTCAACTTGACCGACACAATCGGCACCTGGTGGGCCTTGATATTTACAGGAGGCGGCAAGATGGGGAATAACTTGATGTCGACCGAGTTGGAACTGTCCAAAGGAATGCAACACTCCAGGTAGTTGTTCAAGTCCTGGAACACCTGTTGCACCAACGACTCGATCGACGAAAGGGTGATTTTCTTCACCTTTGAGTGCCCGGGCGTGTTGGACATGTTGATCGGTGGATGGTTTCCTGCGGCTTCGTGCTGTTTGACGTCGGGCGTGTTGACCGTCAAGTAGTTGAAGTCAATGCTGAATGCAAAGTTGTCCTCGGCATCCTTGACTTCCTGGGCCACCTTGGGAACAGATCCAGCCTGTTGTCCAAATGCGGCGTCCTTGAAGAATGAATTGTCCTTGTCCAACTTGCTGAGGATGAAGTTCTGCTCCTCGAGAATCTGGAACATCTTCCCCATTCGTTTGATCGCCAGCTCGTACGGTGCCACGTCGCCCAAGTCGTACGGGAACACGAAGCAGAAGTTGAAATTGAACGAGTTCCGCGAGTACCGGGGGTTCTCGATGTGCACTGGATATCCGATCACCTTGAACTTGTTGATCTTGAAAGATATCATTTTGTTGCAGAGCTGTGGCTTCGGGATGATGTAGTTCTTCACCGTGTCGAAACTGAAGAGGAAAGTTGAAGACGTATCGTCCAAAGCGTCGGCATCCAAGTGGCTGGATACGATGCCAGCATCACTGGTTGTCGACGGCTCGACGTCTTCTTCCAGACTGGCGGTTTTTATGGTAGAAATTGAGCCTTCTGGAACCTGGTGCACGATTTTGGTGCCTTCTGTTGGATGGAACACTGCATAGAATATCGCTATTATAGGGATAAACCCACCATCCGTGTTTTCCATGCTGGCGTGCTAGTTCGAGCTGGAGGTCTCGAACATGTCTTGATAGCCTGAATAAGGTCACGTGACTAGATAGCTGTTATGCAACAAAAAAGGAAGAGCTAGCACTCAGGTTCGAACTAAGGACCAACAGATTTGCAATCTGCTGCGCTACCACTGCGCCATACCAGCGTCTTCTACATAAGATGAATATCGTAATCTAATATGTTGCTGTAGCCTAAATGTATGACTAGGCGTCATACTTCTTGTTCACATGGACTCTACATAAGGGGCAACGTATTATATATTCTATGTATGGTCGAAGAGCTTATTGGGATGGGGGTGGGGGAGGTTTGGAAACTTTTGCTGCCGGTGGGGGTGGTGCGGCGGAGGTCGGTGGTGGGGCATTCACACTTGGTGGTGGTGGTGGACTTATACCTGGCGGTGGAGGTGCTTGAACTCCAGGAGGTGGGGGCGCTTGTACTCCGGGTGGCGGAGGTGCTTGTGCTCCGGGTGGCGGAGGCGCTTGAACTCCGGGTGGAGGAGGTGCTTGTACTCCGGGAGGTGGAGGTGCTTGTACTCCAGGAGGTGGGGGCGCTTGTACTCCAGGCGGTGGGGGCGCTTGTACTCCGGGCGGTGGAGGTGCTTGTACTCCGGGCGGTGGTGGCGCTTGTACTCCAGGCGGTGGAGGTGCTTGTACTCCGGGCGGTGGAGGTGCTTGTACTCCTGGTGGTGGAAGTGCTTGTACTCCTGGTGGTGGAGCAATTCCTGGCGGAGGAGCAATAGAAGGAGGTGGGGCGATGGAAGGAGTTGCTGAAATATCATTTGCAGGCTGCTTGTTTCCGAGAGCCAAGCCGTTGCTACCCGATAATTGCCATGGCGGCAAAGGTACCTCGACCTTTCTGCTCTTCCAAGGAGGAACAATCTCGTTTTCCTGAGGCGCTGGCGAGGGCTCATAAGAATCGTAACTTCTCTTGTTGATACCCTGATCCCCCTGTTCGCGGAACTTGCAATCTCTGGCGTAATGGCCCACGGAGCCACATACCTTACAGACGATCTGGGATATGTCCATTCTGTTTCGCTGCTGGCGGTTCTTGTAGGCTTCGGGGTCGTACGGTTTTGTTTCTCTCAAGGTCCCGTTCAAGACGGCAAGCTCTCTCAACTGCCCCCTCTTCAACTCGTTCTGGCCCACGGGCGAGGAAATCGCCTTCTCTATGACCTCGTTGGTCAACTTGACGGCCATGGCGATTTTCAGTTGTGTGTCGGACGTGATAAGAACGTGCAAGTCGTCGCTGTTGGCTCCGAGCGTGGGGTTCAAGAAGGAGGTTGCGGCACTGCCGTTGGAGTCGTCGTCGTCGTTGCTGGGGGCGGTGGACTTCCCGTCCTTGACGGAGCCCTTTCCTCTGATCGCCAAGCGGGCGCCGCTCTGTTCCTGGAGCTGTCTCAAGGTGTTGCCTCTGGGGCCCAACAAGAGCCCCACGAAGTTGATATCGGGGTAGTCCTTGACGGGGATGTAGATCTTTTCCGACGTCTTGATGGGCTTGTGGTAGTCGGGCGGCGGCATGTAGTCCTTGACGCTGTTGACGGCGGTTTCGACCAAGTAGTGTCTTTCCTTCTCGAGCGCGGCGGTGACACGGGCGTCTCGTGTGTTGGTTCTGTTCCCGTTGTTGTCGTACTTGGGCGGAGGCGATGGGTCTCTGTGGTAGTTGTCGTGCTTCTGGCCCGACGGCAAGAGCGTCAACACCGACTGGTGCTGCTGGTGCGCCATGCGCAACGTGTTGGAGATCTCCTCCACGCGGAAGTACTGCTGGTAGGCGTCGAGCTGCTCGTGGGTCAAGTGGCCGGTGATGATGGTCTCCAACTTGGAGGCGCCGATCGTCTTGTAGCGCGATGGGGAGCCTGCCCACTTGGTGGTCTTGCCGCTCGCCGGCACGGGCCTGTCCGTTTCCGGCGCTCTGCCCCGTCTTTCGTATCCGCCGTAAGACATTAGTGAGTGGAGGTGGTGGAGTGGAGGTGGTGGAGGTGAAGTGGAGGTGAAGTGGAGGTGGAGTGGAGGCGGAACGGTCTACAGATTTTACTGATTTTCGCTAGAGCGCGCAAGTGCACAGTACAATTGTCTATAGGTCTATGAATGTGTCTATGAATGTAGCGTCTATGGATGTAGCGTCTATGGATGTAGCCACGAGAGTGGGGGCTGCCCGCTAACGATCGCTCTCCTTCTCTTGGCCCTCCTCTAAACTTTTCTCCGGGAGTCCCGTGGCTCCGGCCTCCTCCTTCTCTATTCTCGTGAACCTCATCACCGAGAGCACCTCCCACGCGGCCTTGCGGTGGATGACCTCGTCGACGGCCCAGCCGCGAGCTCTCATTTCCTCGGCCACGAGCAGCGGCTTGTTGCGGGCACAGAACAAGATGTACGCCACGCCGGCCGGGGAGAGCGTGGCGTCGAGCGCATCGAGCACCTTCCAGGTGGTGACCATCCCGTCGTGGCCGCCCAACAAGGCGAGGTCGAGCCACGTCGGGTCGTCCAAGGTCTGCGGGACGGCCGGCACCTCGGAGGCCGGCACGTACGGCGGGTTGAACACCAACAAGTCGATGCTGCGCCGCCTGACGCCGGCGGTGAGGTCCATCTGGAGCGAGTCGAGCGGCGCCGGGCGCCCGTGCGGGACGCTGTTGCGTGCTGCGGTGGCCAACACCGTGCGGCACGCGTGCGGGTTGATGTCGGTGGCCAAGAAGACCGCCTGCGGGAGGATGTGCTGGCGGAGGAAGGTGGTGACGACCCCCGAGCCGGCGCCGATTTCGGTGGCTAGCGGGACGAGGCCGGCGAAGCGCCGCAGCAAGTACGGCTGCTGCTCCTCGAAGCAGTCCAACAACAAGAACGAGTCCTCGGCCGGCTCGTACACGTTTTCGTCGAGGTGGGCAAAGTCGGGTGTGGGCAACATCGGGAGGAGAGCAGTCGGGTGGCCCGCCAGATGGCGCCCCAGCAGGGTGTTCCATTCACGTGAGGGCGCGCAGAGGTCGCACTACATCAGACGTTGCCCACCGCCGCAGTCAGCGCTGCAAGTCCCACCACCACCGTCCCCCGCCCACCATGCAAGTCAAAGTCAAAACGTTGACCGGTAGAGACATCCTCGTGGACATCGAGCCCTCGGACAAGATCATCCGCATCAAGGAGATGATGGAGGAAAAGGAGGGCATTCCGCCCTCGCAGCAACGGTTGATTTTCAACGGGTTCCAGTTGGACGACGAGCAGACCGTCCAGGAGTTGGGCATCACTGCCGGCGCGTCGCTCCACTTGGTGTTGACGTTGCGCGGCGGCCGCCGGACGGCGTGCTAGCTGGCGGAGTCGCTGGACGGAGTCGCTGGACGGAGTCGCTGGAGCCGGGAGTTCTCGTACGGCCTGCCCGCACGGCCGGCCCATTGCCCGTCTAGTGCGCGGCGAACGGCACCGCCTACGGGCAACCGCACCGCCTACGGCAACCGCACCGCCTACGGCCACCGCCAGCCTGCCGCCTGAACATCTCTGATCTTCATTCCACTATATAGAACCCCTATACAATACAAGCCATGGCCCTTGGGCTCCCGCGGGGCCGTCCCCGCCCGCACGCCTACGCGGCGCGCTTCGCGGCCCACTTCTTTGCGTTGGCCAAGAACTTGCTCATGCCCGGCGTCTTCGTCTCGGTCTCCGGGAAGAGGTAGTCGACGTACTCGGTGGTGGCGCCGGCGGACTCGCGGCGGCGCGTGACGAGCGTGGGCATCTGGGCGTCGACGGCCGCGAGCGACGCGGCGTCGCCGTGGGCGCTCTCGTAGCTCTTCCACGCCTCGAGCACCACCAACCGCTCGTGCTTCTGGGCGCGGTCGCGGAAGAAGGCGTGGGCCTCGCGGAACACCCGCCGCGTGTTTTCGCAGTGCGCCGCGGTGACGCCAAACTCCACCTCGCCGTCGCGGCTCGCGTGGTACTGCTGCAACTGCTCGTCGCTGAGGATCGTCGACTCGAACAACGCAAACGAGATCCACACCTTGGGCGTCGCCTCCTGCGCGACCAACTGCCGGTACAACCCGCGCGCCGCCTCGTACTCCATCTCCTCCTTGTAGAAGTCGACGAACGCCACCCACAACCGCGTCGCCGCGTCGCTGCGGTCGCTGGCGCCCGCGAGCCGGAGCCCGAGCCGGAATAGCGACACGCACCGCTCCGTCTCGCCGAGCGACTTCTCAAACTCCACGTACCGCAAGAGAACGTCCACCGGGCTCTGCCCGTGCACCATCACCACCTCGAGCCACTTCTCGTACAACTTTCGCACCCGCAGCCACTCGCCCAACTGCTGCTCGAGCCCAATGTAGTGCCGGAAGAGCTTGTGCTTGGGCCCGGTGGCGCTGGTCTGGCCAATCGCCCGCCCCAACACCTTCCGGGCGCCGGCGAGACCGCCGCCCGCGCGAAGCTCGAGCTCCGCGTAGTGGATCCAGAGCTTGCCGGAGCTGAACGCCTGCGGAGGCACGCTCGCCACGCTCCGCGCCCACACCCGCAGCGCGGCGGCGGCGTCGCCGTTCTCCATCTCCTCCCACAACGCGTACCGGATCCACAAGTAGACGTACCGCTTCCACCGCACGGTCTTGGTGGCGTCCCGCGGCGAGTGCGACACCGCCCGCTCGAACGTCTCGCGGGTCTCGCCGGCGTTGCCCGCCCGCTCGACGACCCCAAGGTACCCCCACCACGCGTCGTGGTCGCGCGGGTCCTGCCGGAGCTCCTCCTCGTACTGCGTCCTGCGGTTGCGCAACACGCTCGCCTCGATCGTGTCGCGGTCGCCGTGCACCTTCTCGAACTCGTTCAAGCGCTCGACCACCTGGCCGCGCTGGGTGTCCAGCAACTGCACCGACCCCGAGTCGAGCAAAATGGTGTAGATGGCCCGCGCGCGCTCGTACTCCCCCACCGAGGTCTCCCAGTCGGCCCAGCGGCCCACGATCTCGGGGAGCTCCGCGTCGGGCGTCCCGGCGATCGAGTCCACCGCCGACTCAAACAACCCCCGGACCCGCTCCACCTGGCGCGCCCCGCTGCGCCCGAGCTCGAACTTGAGCCACTTGAGCCACGTCGCCCCCTCGCCGTGCACCTGGACGTACCGCACGAACACCTGGCGGGCGTTGTCGACCTCGCCGTACCGCCGCTCGAAGCCGACGTACGCGTCCCACGCCGCCGCCTCGGGCCGCCACGACATCCACCGCTCAAACACCACTCGCACCGCGGCGTAGTTGCGCAACATCTCCTCCGTCTGCGCGTACATGAACCAGAGCTTGCTGACCCGCGGCAACGTGGTGGTGGCCCGGTCGAGCAAGTTGCGCGCGTGGTTGACGTTCTTGTGGGAAAGCTCAAACTGGACGTAGTGGGTCCAGAACGGCACGTGCTGGACGTTGACGTCCAACGCCCGCTCGAAGATGGACCGCGCCCGCGGGAAGTCGTGGTTGTGCTCCACCTCCCACTTGGCGTACCGGAGCCATTGGCCAAAGTTGAGTCTGTTCTTGTTGAGCTGTTGCTCGTACTCCCGGCGCTTGGCGAGCTGGAAGTTGCGCAACTCGTCGAGGTCCTGGATCGACTGCTTGGGCCGCTCGAGCGGCCGGTCCTTGTTGTCGAACGCATCCCGGAGAATCTGCTCGCTGGTGATGTTTCCCTCTATTCGCTCCATTGCGTCGATGTGGTGGAGCTGCGATGTAGCGTTCGCGGTGTAATGAGCGTTCGCGATGCGATATCTACATAATCAACGAAAGCGATCGATGAGCGAGCTGCGAAAAAAGGACCATTCGTAGGAGCCTCAACGAGAAGGCCCTAATTCTCGGTACACATTAAAGTAGCAGCAGAGTTGTGTGTTTGGAAGTGGAATACTCCTGCGTACGGCCAGAGTCGATCTCACGAGCCTTACGGCTTTACTCTAGATCTGCTCCCCAAACCCCGAGTTCCCCAGGCTCCCCGAGCTCCCAAGCTCTCCAGCTTCCAAACGTAGTGCTTCTCTCACAGCGGTCAGCACTTATGCATAGCAGCTACGCATAGCTCGGGCCACCACCCATATAACTGAGCACTTCAGCAGACGTCATTTTTATCGGCCACCTGACTGATTCAGTTGAAGCTCCGTCACAATGACACCAATTTCGACGTTTTTCTACAAAAAGTATGAATGTCACTCAACTTACCATCTCCAATACCGATTTCGAATAAGACTTTATTAATTGTATTTAATTTACAGGAATATGAACTACTAGCATTAGTCACAGCATCATAACGCGTGCTAGTATTATGTGAAGATGATCGTCGAATGGCGGAGTTCATCGTCGTAATGACTGGAGGGTGGCATTGAGCCAGAAAACACCGATCGGCCCCGTTCTCAAACAACTTTGAAGGGTCAAACCATCGAGGCTGTCGTGCTCTACCGCTGTCTCTGAAAATGCCGGGGGCTTTCCAGAGCTGGCTCGGTGTTTACTTAACCAAGTCCAAGTTTTCATACACAGAACCCGAACTCTTGTACAAGTCGGAGGCGGTGACACCGTCCTTGGTTTTTTCGTTGTCCTTCAACTGCTGCAACATGAGTCTGGTTCTTTCTCTCTCCTTGAAGCCGTGCAAGCATTCAAAGTAATCGTCGTACATTGGGGTACATTCCTTCTTGGTGGAGGTGTCGGCGGAGGTGTAGCACGCCACCAACGTTTGGAACTCGTAAAAGCACTTTCTAGTGCCGCCAGATCTTGAGTATGGTTGCATCTTATTTCACGACAGTGTCACTATGGCCAGCTAATAAAAGGTTGGTCTGAAACTGATCGTTAATTTTCTATTTCAACGCGCTAATTGGTGGGACGAACCCAGCGCCGGTTTTCGCGCGCGCACGACCCAATATCGTATGGGCTGCCTCCCAACTTGATCCATTTTGCTGCTATTACACCTTCTATTATACATATCAATATACATAGGCCAACATCTCCCGTATGCAATCCTTGACCTGGTAATAGAGGGGGCCCACGCCACCTTCAATCACAATGTCCCCGGTGTCGTCTCCCTCGATCGAAGTGTACGCAACCTTACGGATAGCCACCTTGTCGTTGACCACAAGAGTTCCCTCTCCCTTGAACTCGGCGTTCAAATTGCGGCTCAACAACTTCTTCTTCAACTCCGGCAACCGGATGTTTCCAATGGCCAACTTGGGCCCATTTTGCGTCGACGAATGCGTTTCAGTTTGGGGATACAACTCCAACTGCTTCTTCAAGTAGTCCTCTCTCTTGATCTTTTTCAACGTGAACAAGGTCGACGAGCTGAGATAGTCGTTGATGTCTCTCTTTCTTTTGTTCTGGAGGTTCGGGTTGTGTATTTCCAACTCACCGTACACTCTCACGACACGGTAGCTGCCATCGATATTCTGCCAACTGAGGTTGTCGAGAATGCTGTCGTCCAACTTGACTTCAAAATTGCTCAATCCTATATTGCCCTCGTCGCCCTCTCCACCGTCTCCACCAATCTTGACTACGTCATCGCCCAAGGCAATCACGTTCATCTTGTTGTTAGCGTCAAGCGCCGAAGCCGCAGTGGCGAGTCCGCTTCTGATGTTCGACAACGACATGTATCTTGACGACGTGAGCAAGCTCTTCTTGTTCTCGTCTCGTTTCTGCTCGTCCTGCTGCTGGGCGAACCAACTTTGGGTAGCCACGAGCCCGTTTAATTCTGTGTCGGTGGGGTCACTCACCGTCAAGTCAGGCAACAACAACAAGTTGTACGGCTTGAGCGACGAAACGATGATGCTCAACGACCGGATGTCCACCAACCCAGACAAGTCCACGAAGGAGAGCCCGCATCTTATACGCAACTGCGAGCTGCCGGAGTATTTGGAGGCGGCCTGCAACGGCACCCTTTTCCGTGGGGTGTTGAGGGTTTCCAAGTTCTTTTGCAAGAGCTGGTTGTTGAGAATCTCCTGCGGAGTCAACTTGCTACCCTGGTTTTTGTGGTTCTTCTTGTCGTAGTTCCGTCCGTCTTTGCCTCTGTCTCCTCCATCGCTCTCCCACCGTCTTCTCTCATTGTTTTCAAACTTTCTCTTTCCTTCCATGATGATCTTGCTGTGTGAGATTTCATCGGTTTTCTGGAAGTCCTTGATGTTGATGATCTCCCCGTAGTCGTCGAACTTTTGCTTGTGCGAGTTCATAAAGTAGGGGAACATTGCTTGTCTGGGCTTCAACTTGTGGGTGATTCTCAAGTCCAACGGCTTGTTCTGCTCCAAAGCTTGCTTTATATGGTCGGTGATAAACGCCTCGTGGGCCGCAAGCTCATCAACCACTGCGTTGACGACCACAGGGGCTTTTCCGTTGGAAGCTGGCGGTACGATTTCGGTAGCTGTGCCTGGGTCCTCGGTAGACGGAGCGAGAACTACAGGCTGCGTAGCACCACCCTCGGCGGCGGCATGTGCCCCAGCTCCTGCACTGGCAGCCGCAGCGGCAGCAGGAACATCGTCGTCGTCATCATCTGCATCATCGTCGGTGGAGTCGTCGGCATCAATGGTATCCGCATTCAACAAGTTCTGGTTCTTGCGATCTCTCACTTTGGCAAGCATCTTCTCCTTTCTGCGAGAGCTTATTCTTTCCTGGAAGTCCTGGAGGTCTTTGCCGGCCAAAGGCTCTTCCCGAGTCCAGTCGTTGATGTTGATGACTCTTTCCAAGGGCACGGCGATCCCGTCCTCTACTTTCCCCCCATTCTTTTGTTTGGTCATTGTGTGCCATTCTTTATACAAGGTAGAACTTATGGTCTGGTCCACTCCGTACTGCGAACGTTCTGTCAACAATATGGTGGTCTTTTCGTCCTGGCACAAGCTACGAAAGGCTTCTGACGATAGTTCTCCGTTCCTCAAGTCGTTCCCGGAGCAGAAGACGATCTTGGGGCCGCTCAACTGGATCAACTCGCTTGGCTCCATCAATAGGTCTACTTTGGATGGATCGAACGGCAAGTCGGTCAAGTCGTCTCCCAAGTCTTTCATCAATGCTGGCGACATCCAGTCCAAGAGATTGGACGCGTAACTCAACACCTTGGTCCCGGAGTACGACAAGAAGTACACCGGAATGGGTGCACCTTGAAGATGCTCGTCAATGAGCCGGAAGAGCTCAAGAAACCTCCCTGAAAGAGATGTCGGGAGTAGCGCGGCTCCCCCGTTGGCGAGAGTCGCATCCACCAACTGCAAAAACTTCTCTGTTCTCTTCTTGTGGGACATGGTGGAGCCCATGTCCGAGCTGGTGATGAGAGCCGTGGGACGCAACAAGCTCGAAATCGGGTTCCCCGTCGAGCTCGACAAGAAACCGGCACTGTTCAAGAAGGAGTCTTTGGAATGGTTCCAGGCAGGCGCATAGATGATCTTTTCTATTCGTTTGGTGATCAACCAAAAGGTCCCTCCGAGCGAGTGCCCCGCGTTGTACGGAGTCAACACCATTTTGTTCTCGAACAAGTTGGTGCTTTGGAGATACTTGACGAGCGTGATGCGGTCAAACCACTCATCGACGTCGTCCAACTCCATGAGGGCCGTGTTCACAGGGCCAAGAATCCCGCTGGCGCGGTAGTACTCGACGGTGGAGATCCGGCCCAACTGGTTCACCGGGAGCGTCGAGTACACCGCAATCGTCGACATGATGTTGGGGAACTTGACACACAACAACACGTACCCGCTGAGGAACTCGGGCGCCGAGTGGGAGAGCAACACCGCATGGACCTCTCGGAGGTGTTGTTCCATGAAGTTCACGGACTCGGGGTCTTTTCCGTTCCAGGAAGGATCGGCAAGAACCTTTACCTCCCCGTCGAACATCATCAAGGACGCCTTGAAGGAAAAGTCGCCCTTCTTGGGGGTGAGTAGTGAAAACGTAAACATCCTTGGGGTGGAGTACCGGATGTAGACCGAAGATGTTGAAAAACACGAAGCAGGTCGGTCACGTGACCGCGGCCGGTGGATGCGAAATCGGGTCTGCACATTTCACAACTACCGTTTAGTTTTCACTAATGCAGAGATTAAAGCTGACCAAGACAACTCAGCCGCCCGAGAGGGTAGAACTACAGTGGCATCGTCCTGTCTATCAATGACGTATTTTTTTATGAGTTACAAATGAAATATAGAGTCTGGAACGTAGAGTGAACAGCAACCGACGAGAAGGCTGCGTGGCATACAAGTGAGCCTGGTTTTGGGCTGCAATCCCTCAAAAGATGGTCGAGGGGGTCGAAGGTTGAAACGGTTGCACCGTCGGGTCTTTTTTGGTGTTAGAACAGGGCCGAATGTCAGTCTAGCCAATTAGTTGATTGCAATGATTATTTCGTCTAGGGTCGGGTTCAGCTCGGGTGGGTTGGTCATTATTGTGCCTGGACACTATTATTGCGAACAGAATTAAACCCGGGGAAGGTTGATACTGTTTCTGGTGTGATACGAGATTAAGGTCTCTGCTTGGGTCAAGCCGGGCAAGTCGTGCGTGGTGTTGATTCTTTCCAAAGAGTTTGCATTGGCAGTCTTGTACTCACCAGTCTGGATCATGGCCCTTCTCAAATCGTTGATGTTGATTGGCTGCTTGAATGTTTCATTGATGGTGGCTTTTCTCGATCTGTTGGCGGTCGTGTTCCTTCTGGACCTACTGATAGTCGCCTTTCTCTTGATCGACTTGAACGTTTTGGAAAGAGGGTTGTGTGCTTCATGCAGAGAAATTTGGCTGAGCTTCTCAATATCGGAGTTGTTGTCCTTCTCGAGTTGCTCCAACATTTCTGGATCGTTCTCTATGATCTGAGTCAAGATTCTGCGTCTTTCAATATCCTCTTGGTCAGTTGGATCAAAGCCCTCTGGATACTCATCGAAATCTCCTCTGCGGACCATTTCTCTGACGATATCAATATCTCTGGGCTTGAAGTTTCTTTTCAAGAAGTCGTACGTGAACCTTGGAAGCAAACAAACAATAAATCCAATGAAGATAGCACACCAACATCCCAAGGTACCCAAAACTTGTGCTCCTGCTTTGTAGTATTCACCAGCCAGGGTAGAAACTGCACTCCAAGCTCCAGTCCAGAAAAAGACTAAAAGAATGGAAATACTGTCAATCAACAATGTAAGCCAATCCCATCTGTATTGTTGCAACAAGACGTAAAAGTTACATGCAAGCACCGAAATGATACAAGTAACAGTACCGATCCAGAATCTGTGGTCCAATGTCATACCCTGAGGGTTTTGAAATCCAACAAAGAAAAGTAAGTATGGGAAAAAGAAGGAAACCACAGATTGATAGAGACCATCAAACATGTACCAGACGAACTTGTACTGCGACCATTCAACACCCAAAATTCCACTTCTGTATAATTGAGGAACGAGCAAAGAAACGGTGTCGGAGACATCCTGATCCAAAACAGCCATCACAATCACTGGTAACGAAGTAAATGCCAAATTGAAGAACATCAAAAAGGTATATTCGTAAAGGTAGGAACCATCAAAGTTGGTGAAGATACCGAACCAAAAAGCAGTGAAACAGAAAACAATATTCTTGTAGAAGAAACATGGCACCATCTCAGCCAATCTTTTGTAAGACCATCTTCCATGAACCAATAACAATCTCGTCAAAAATCTGAATTGTCCAATTGCGTAGTCCGACGACATTGCTGCTTGTCTACCTTCTTCTCCAGCAATTCCGACACCAACATTAGCAGCTTGGATCATAGCAACGTCGTTTGCTCCATCACCAATGGCTAAAGTCATCACACCCAAATTGCTCTTGACTAACTTGACAACTTGAGCTTTTTGAGCAGGAGAAACACGACAACAGATCACAGACTTACATTGCTTACCCAACAACAAGAACTTTTGTTGCAAGGTACGAATGGAAGGGTCTTCGTGATCAGAAAGATCCTTGAAGACCAAACTCAATGCAGCGCCATCAATGATGAGCCCAAATTTAGGGTTAGGAGCAGAGTGGTCTTCCTTTGCAGCGGCAACCAATTCATCCACCTCCTTCTGAGTGTTTCCAGGAAGCATACCAAAGTTTTCTTGCAAGTACTTGGTCACCAAATTATCAATATGCTCAACGTTTTCAATATCATCGTCTGGTGGTCTGACCACCAACAACTGCATTTCATTCTCCAACAAATTGCACGAAAAACCAATATTGATAGCAGTTTCAATTCTGTCACCAGTCAAAACCCATAACTTGATTCCGGCTTGACTCAATAACGAGATCGAATCAGGAACCCCAACTTGGAGTCTGTCTTCAATAGCAGTTCCACCCAACAATATCAAATCTTTCTCGAGTTCCTCGGCCAACTCTTCTATAATTGCCTCTCTCGAATCACTGATTAAAGCGTGGGCGTCTTTGTTGCGAATGGTCCACTTCTTGTAAAATTCAAAATCAATCTCCTTCTGTGCAATACATAAGGTTCTCAATCCTTCTTTCGCATAATCCTCAAGATGTAATGCGGTCTTGTGAATGACATCATCAGAGTTACCTGTGGAGGCCAATCTTTGAAAGATCACATTATCAGCTCCCTTGGCAATCAATAAAATTCTGTTTTCTGGTGTTCTTACAACACATGACATTCTCTTCCTAGCAGATGTGAATGGAATAACGTCCAAGAGCTCATACTCTTTTTCTTCTCCGTACACAACCAACAGAAGTTGCTTTCTGAAACGGCCCTTGAATACAATTCCCAAATCGCGAGCAACAGAGACTAACGCAGCTTCATCAGGCGACTCAGCCTTCATATCACGAAGCTGTGGATCATTGGCATTTGGCTCTGTAACAACAGTGTGGCACAAAGCAAGAGCCAACATGAAGTCTTCATTGGCCTTCTTTTGACCTTCAAGTCCATCACTCTGGTTTACGAGTGTGTCTTTCACATAATCATTTGACACAAAGGTGATCACATCTTCACGTAATTGGTCGTTTTTGCTGTATTGGGCAAGGTTATCAATCATGGCTTCTTTATCCTTAGCGATTGCACGTCTCCACTTTTCACTTTCAACGATAGTGTCAACTCCCGAACGTTTGTCCAAACCTTGCTTGGCTTCCGTATACGCCAAACCGTAAGAAACACCGCCGATTGTGCACTTTTTGAATTCCATTACATTCTGAGTAAGAGTTCCTGTTTTGTCACTGAAAACATACTCGATTTGGCCAAGATCATCAGAAATGTTCCATGCTTGAGGAATGCAGGCAAAATCCAACTTTTCATAGTACATCTTGATGTCTGAAAAGATAAAGAAAGCCTGAAGCGTTTTGATAATTTCGACCGAGATGTACAAGGAAATAGGCACAATAGTTTGGTAAATGATCAAGGAAACGAAGAAGGCAACAGTTCCGTTCGCGGCGTCAGTTTTAGCATAAGGAGCAAATTCGTAATACCTTCGGGAGGTGTGTTCTTTGCGGTAGAAAAGACCATTGACCAAACCCGAAACAAAACAGATGATGAACAAGACACAAAAGTTGATCAAGACAGACAAGTTCAACTCGTTAGAGATACGTGATGACTTGGAAGGAGTGATTCCTGAGTTCAACATAATTTTCGTCTCTGAACCAGTGTATATCACCAAGCCAATAGCCCATTTGGTGTTTCTTAAGGTACATCCTCTAAGTAAGATGTTGTCGTGGGTGACTGGTTCTTTTTCGTCGGGATTAACCAAGTTCCTGTCATCATCGTAGTTCTCGTAATGGATGGTTCCCCTAAAAGTGTACAAGTTGGGGTTTGGAGCATCACATTCGACCCAAAACTTGGCGTTCAACAAATCGTCCGAGTGTTTCAAGTTGGTGGAACCACCACTGGCAAGGGCTGATTTTGTTTTCAAGTTGGTCTCTCCGTCCAAGTTCTTGGTTTCCACGTAGCAGGTTCCCTCGATGTCGGAGGTGGAGAGAATGATAACGTCCGCGGGTATTTCTTCGTTCGCTCTGATTCTGATGACATCACCAACGGTGACGTCTTTCCAGTGGCGGTTTTTGAACATGGCGTGTCTGTCGGAGCCCGCGTTTTCGTCCTGGAGCGCCGGGTTGAGGAGGGTGTTGGCGTGGGGAACGGTTGGAGCGCGGTGGGATCTGGTCGAGTACTGGGACTTTCTGACCTGCTGTCTGTTGGACGTTGTGCTGGGTCTACCGGGGAGTTCGGCGTTCGAGTGGTACGAGAAGTCGGATACCACGGTGCTGACACGGTGGAGGGCGTAGTCGTTTTCTGCAGCTTCCTTTCTGACCAATTCGGACTTTGCCTTCTTGGAGGCGAAGACGAGGATGAAGCCTCTGCCGATTTTGCGCAAGGCCTTGGCCGAGATCCTGCTGCAGGCCTTTTTGAAGCGTCTCCACTGGGACACGTCGTTGACGAGCGCGTTGGGGTTCTCGACACCCTGGAGGAGGTGGATGGGGGAGTTGTTCAATTCGGAGTCACTGACGGTTCTGCGGTAGTCTTCGAAGGCGTCCTTGACGGCGGTGATGCAGACAATGACGATCAACGGCACGGCGGCCAAGCCCGGGGAGGCGACCCCGAAGATCTGGAAGGCACCCAAGATGGCCAACATGAGGAAGTAGACGTTGGCGATGTTGCGGAACTGGATCAAGAGGTTCTTGGGGATGAACGAGATGGGGGTGTACTTGGAGGTTCTTATCTTGTTGCGGGGGTAGTGCAACACCGGGATGGCGTTGCCGTCCTTGTCGACGGTGGACATGTGGGGCGCGAGCGGCTGGTTGAAGTAGATCTGCCGGGGGATGTTTTCGTAGATGTGCTGCAAGTAGGGCGGGCGCGAGGCCAAGTCCTTGGTGAAGAGGTAGCGATGCACCTTGTCCTTGAAGGAGGGCGGGCGGGCGGCGACCAAGTCGGGCACGGTGTAGCTTTCGGGCTCCGGGGCCGCGGAGCGCTTGGCTGGCACCTCGCGCGGGGTCTGCTTGGAGTCGTTGGAGGTGTCGGACAAGCTGTAGGCGGTGGTGGTGTTGTTGGCGTTGGCGGTGGTGTAGGAGGTGGCGGTGTTGTTGGCACGGGGGTTCACCTGCGAGGACGCCGAGCTGGCAGCGAGCCGCTGGTCGTCCTCGTACACCAGCGAGGCGGTCCGCTCTAGAGACGACATCGGCGGAGGCGACGGTGGGGAGGCGGTCGTAGCTGGCGGGGAGCTTGGCTACAGGCGCTGTGGCGGGGGCGCGGAGACTGCTGCAAAAGACGGGCGGGCGCGGACACTCGGGCGGCAGAACAGTCGGGCAGGAGGGGGCAGGCGACGGATGCTAGGGGTGGTCCACGGCGACGGCGGGCAGGCGGTGGAAAAGGTGGTGGTGCTGATTACTAAATTTGCGGCTCGCTATCCTTGTTCTGAGAAAAAAGTCTCAGAAAGATTACTGTTATTGTTTACGCTTGGGGCGCAGAGCCGGCGGTAGTGGCTTCCGGCCGCGAAAAAACGGGGGGCCGGTGGCCGCGGCGGGCCGGGCCGGGCGCCGGGGGCGATTGCCCGCGCGGGCAGAGCGGCCACGCCGCTGGCAGCGCCCCCGCTACGGGTGCCGTCGCTGCTGGGGGCGGTGGCGGGCCGGTGCTGTCGCCCTCTGCGGGCCATTCTCGCGGCTGATGGCCGGCCCCGAAGAGCTCTTCCGCATCCGCACTAGCCGGGTCGTGCGCCGGAAGCCAAGCCAGGTGCGGTCCAGCAAGCCGGTTGAGCAAGTCGGTCGAGCAAGTGCGGGTTGGCCTGGGTGCGGGTTGGGTGCCGACCGGCACGTGACGCCGGCGATTCTGCGGCTGGCGTCGTCGTCCGCGAAAATTTGCCAACACATTTTTCAGGTCGTCCACTCTTTACCTCAAACCACACCACACCATGTCCATCGAAGAAATCCCCCAAGGCGCCGACGTCAACGTCCTCCCAAAGAACGAAAAGAAGGCCAGAGAATTGATCAAGAAGTTGAACTTGAAGCAAATCAAGGGCATCTCCAGAGTCACCTTCAAGCAAAGAGGCAACTTGATCTACGCCATTGACGGCCCCGAGGTCTACAGATCCGCCTCCGGCACCTACGTTGTTTTCGGCGAAGCCAAGGTCGACGACATGAACAAGAGAATCGCCGAGGCCCAGGCCCAACAAGCCGGCCAAGACGACCACGCCGGCCACGACCACGCTGGCCACGACCACGCCGGCCACTCCCACGACGACGACAAGTCGCCAGAGGCCATCACCGCCGACTTGCAGGCCGCTTCGTTGAGCGAAAACAAGATCGAGGAACAGGACGACGACGAGGAAGTCGACGAGTCCGGCCTCGACCCCAAGGACATTGAGATCATTGTCGACCAGACCCACGTCTCCAGAGCCAAGGCTGCCAAGGCCTTGAAGGACCACAGCGGTGACATGGTCAACGCCATTGTCTCTTTGTCTTAAATAGCTTAATTGCACGCGATTGACTTCGTTTATTGTAGGTAGTAATGCAGAGAAGAAGATAACCAGAGCGGTCCCTATCGCGGGGCTCCAAAGGCGGCCCTAGATGTCCAAGGACGGCTGGCGCTCCACGCCGGTAGCGTGTGCCGTGGCCAGCGAGGCAGAGTCGCCGACGCTGCCTTCAAGTTTGACCTCCGGCTTCACCTCCACCATCTCCTCGACGTCTTCCTCGGGGCCCTCCCCCAGGTCTTCCCCCCCTTCCTCCTCTGCGTCCTCCGCTCCGGCTCCCTTCTCCCCCATCATCTCAAACACACTGTTCCCGTTCATCGCCCCACACTTCCAGCACACGTACCTCACGGACTCGGGGGCGGAGCAGCTGGGAGACGCCAAGCCGTTGTGCGTGAAACACTTGTTGCAGATCAACGCGTAGCGCTTCTCCACCGACTCGTTGTTGTCGGAGCCGATGAGAAGATCAAGCAACCGGTCCTGCATCGTCCTGGGTGCTTTCGGGGCAGCGGGTGCTGCGAGCGCAGCTGAGGGCTCCGCAGCACGCGCCTCGGGGGCGGGCGACAACTGGAGCTTGGCCAATTCGTCTCTCTGCGCCTTGGAGAGGTTCGCCGGGATCCCCGGGATGTTGACCGGTCCTCTGGGCGCCTGTTTCGCCACGCCGGGCGGGCCTCGCGGCGGCTGGTGTCCCTGGGGCGCGGACTGTGGCGGCTTCTCGCCCGCTCGCGGGGCGCCCGCCTCGTACTTGCTGAGCAACGCGTTGGTGGAGTTGAAGTTGGTGATCTTCTTCAACTCGTCGATCTTGGCCGCGTGCTTCTTCTTCAACAGCTGGAGCCGCGAGGTGCGGTGCTTGACGACAAAGTCGAACGTGTACTGGACCAGGCGGACCACGAGCCACGAGGCCACGGGGTAGAGCCCCACCACCATGAGCTGCTGGCGCGAGAGGCCGCGCACGTACGCCAGGAGCCGGTTGTGGCCCCTGCCCGGCGCCACCTGGCTGTAGTAGTAGACGTTGACCAACACGTAGATCATGGCCAAGTACAGCCACAAGGTGCGTTTGGTGGAGCGGGCCCGCGAGTTCAAGCGGGCCACCTGCTGCTGCGTGACGGCGATGCTGTCGGAGAGCGAGTTGAGCTCCCGCTCGAAGGAGTCGTGGTCGAAGCCCTTTTTGAAGAGGCCAAAGAGCGACATTGGCGGGGTGTTGTGGATTGGGAGTGCGGCGGTTGGCGGAGTGCGGCGGTTGGTGGGGTGCGGCGACTGGAAACTAACGGCTCGGGCTACGGCTGGCGGTGCTGTCGGCGGAAGTCTGCTTGTCGGGGTGACGTGTGGCGGAACGGTCGATTGCTCGATTTCGCACTCGATTTTTGACAAACGTCTCATCGTCAGACATCCACCCACACCACGCAACCAATGCCGTACACGATAGGCGACCGGAAGGTGACGCTCAGCGGCGGGCTCCTGGAGGCGGACGAGCGGCTTGTGCTCGCGCACCGCAGCGTGTTCCGCTACTGCTTGAACGGCGCCGTGTTCCAGTACCTCGGCAAGGTGCACCAGATCGTCCAGGTGTACGCCGACGCCATGACCATCTACGCGACGCTCTTGCGCAAGGTGCCCAACTACGACGACGTCACCACGATGGCCAACGAGGTCAAGCTCCAGGTGCTCCGCTTGGAGGACGACATGAACCGGCTCTTTGCCGACCGGCTGCACCGCCACTGGGAGACCCGCAGCTACGCCACACACACCCGCCGCATAGCGACGCTCGTGTTGGACTCGTGCATCGACACGTTCGGCGCCGTGTGGCGCACGTTGAACTGCATCGAGTTGTTCTTCGACAACTTCAACAACCTCTCCAAGCTCGTCATCCCCAACTTGACGCAGCAGATCAAGGCGCTCCGCGACAAGCTCACGGTGACCCGCAAGATGTTCCGCATGGCGACGGTGGCCGACGAGCTCGGCGGGCTCGCCGACTTGTCGCCGCCGGTGCTCGCGCAGTTGGCGCTCGTCGAGGACATCACCGCCAGCATCGAGTACGAGACCGCGGTGTTTGCCAGCGCCCAGCGCTTCTTGGACCAGACGCTCCAGGTGTACACCAAGATCCTCTTGGGCAAGGCCATTCTCAAGCGCACGTTGGACGAGAGCGAGTGCCAGATCATCGAGCGCAGGGAGGTGTGTTTCCGCGCCGCCGAGAACGTGGGCGCCATTCCCTTGGAGGAGGACCTGGGCGACGAGTGGTCCAAGCTGACCTTGACGCTCTACGCCTCCTACTTTGTCATCCTAGTCATTGCCATGATCAGCTTCGTTGTCTATAGACTCTTGTACATTATACTATCCAGCAAAGGCTAGCCGGAAATACACACAAAGAACCAGGCAGTAGGCGCCGGCTGGACGGCGCCATCATCGCAGCGGGGCAGAAGTGCGTGAGGGACAAGTGCGGTAAGTGCAGAGGAGCGACAGAGCGATGAGAGCGCTGGAGCAAGCACAGATCGCCACGGAGACACCGGAAACGCCCGCTGGACGTCTCCAGATAACGATGGCCGCACTTCGCCGCACTTCGCTAGGAATAGAGGCTAATCGCATACATGGAAGCAGACACTAGAGAAGACTCATGCAGTGGCTACGCGGACGGCGCAGCGAGAATATATGTCAGCGAGAATTAATGTAGCAGCGAGAGCTCTCGCAACTCCGATGTCTTTGGGGGGAGGCGCCAGGCGTCTCCTGTCACAGAACCAAGGGTTGTGTCGGTTGTGTCCCCTTAGTGGGTGCAGCAAGGTGTGGCCGGCGGCTCTGACCAGCCTACCGCATCCGCGACAAATTGCTCGTGCTGATTTGTTGCCCAGTCTCCGTGCCGCTATCGCTATCTCTCGCTATTTTCTCCAGCGACTCTTTTCTGCCTCGCGCTACCTTTCGCTATCGTTTTCGCAGCGTATGCCGAACCACTTCCTCCACAGCCTTGCCAATCTTCTTGTGACACACTTGCCCTTTGATTTATACCCGCTCTCCCGCTACTCTGCCACTACTCTCCCGCCCCCGCTCTCTCACCAATCTCTCGCCCTCTCACCAACCTCCCACACCCAGCCCTCCTCTACACTTCCTTCGCGCCAGCGCCGCGCTCACCACGACCCCTGCCTCCTGCACACACCCGCGCAACAAAACAACAACATTTCAAGTACGACGCTTGTACTGGAACCAAATAGATGAGGCATTATCACCATCAGCTAGCCATCTAGACCGTGAATCCATTGGACCAAAACACTAATTGCCCCACCAGAGCCGTGCGAGAACCCACCACCAACACAATCAGCCCCCTCCTCTATACTCCTTCCTGCCCCCATCCGTCGTGCCCGTGATTCACCAACCTCCCCCTCATGAACACCCAAATCTACTCCGCTACATACTCCAATGTGCCGGTGTTTGAATTCGTGACGTCCGAGGGCCCCATAATGCGAAGGAAGCTGGACTCATGGATCAATGCCACCCACATCTTGAAAATCGCAAAGTTCCCCAAGGCCAAACGAACAAGGATATTGGAAAAGGACGTCCAGACAGGCATCCACGAAAAAGTCCAGGGTGGCTACGGCAAATACCAAGGCACGTATGTGCCTCTTGACTTGGGTGCCGAGATAGCTCGCAGCTTTGGGGTTTTTGAAGAGCTCAGGCCCATTTTCGAGTTCCAGTACATCGAAGGCAAGTCCGAAACCCCTCCGCCAGCCCCGAAACACAACCACGCCTCGGCTTTGAATATCGCCAAGCGCCAGGCCAGCGCAGGGGGCTCTTCGGCGTCCTCAACTGGCCTCGCAGCCGCAAAAAAGTCAAAGAGCATGAACTCCTTGCCGGGAGAGCCACCAAAAAAAAGAGGCAGACCCAAGCGGGTCGTCCTCCCCGACAAACCTGTACTATCACATTCGGACACAACACCAATAGAGCCCGGTCCGAGCATTGGAACCTTCAACAACAAGGGCTCCTTCATTTCTCCGCAACATACTCCCAAGCTCTTGCGACAAGACACAGAGCAGGATACGCTCCAGGTGATGACCAGCAATATGAACTTGAAAAACGACGACCTCGAATTGGTAAACAGTGATGGCGACGACGATGACGACGACGATGACGACCATGGCAACGGTCACCGACTACACGGCAAACCCAATGGCATTCCTGGCCATCTCTCGGTCCACTCGCAAACTGGCGATGAGCTAATGAATAGCAAAGAGCTATTTGGTACTCCCAGGGAATCGTTCGAAAAAATCATGCGTTCCAATCACACAACTCAATTCAACTTCAATATCGCCAATAATCAGCCCTTGAATGGACATGGAAGCCAACTCTCCCACGACCCCTACAGTCTCCTGCAATACCACCAACCTAGCATCTCGAAAATGAACCCGGACACAATGTATACCGAGTATTTCTCAAGCTTGTTGACTTTCTTCTTGGATGACTCGAAAGTACGATCGGTCACTATCCCAGACCGTGTGTTGAATCCACCTCAGCCAATATCAAAGATAAACATCGATCAGCCTATAGACAACGAGGGAAACACCATATTCCACTGGGCGTGTTCAATGGCCAACATTCAGATGATCGAGTTCTTACTTAACAAGTTTGACACAAGCCCCGATGTAAGGAACAGCAATGGAGAAACACCCTTGATGTTCTTGATAAAGTTCAACAACTCCTCGCAGTTGAAGAACTTCCCCTCGATATTACAGTTGTTGTTGGAGTCGATGCTCTCGGTGGATAACAGCGGCAAAACGGTGTTGCACCACTTGGCAGCGGTTGACAGCGACAAGAAGAATAAGGAACGCTTTTCGAGGTATTATATGGAAACCATATTCGACAAGTTGATCGAAGCACTGGATGACGACAATATCGATGTGGATGAGAACGTTGGAGTAGAAGGGATTCCCAATAAAAAGGAGTTGATAGAGAAGTTCACTAACCACCAAGACTCTGATGGAAATACGGCATTCCATATCGCTGCGTACAATTTGAACAAGAAATGCATCAAGGTGTTTATAAATTACCACAAGTACATTGATTTCAGCTTGAGGAACTTGGTATCCTACACCGTTGAAGACTACTTGGCGTCACATAACTTTGTGTTGCGGTTGGGCGTCGAGGACCAAGACGACGAGCTGCAATTGACAGAAGGATTAATTCCACACGATAGTTTGAGCACCAAGAGCTTCGAAAGCGAGCTTTACAACTCCAAAATGGCTGTCAATCTTCAAAACACCACTTCCAATTTGGTGACCGAAAAGTTGACGGAATTGGCGTACACGATTGATAAAGAGTTGAGTGAAAAGGATGAGGCGATCCTTTCGTACTTTAAGATTTTGAAGGTGGTGAACCAAACCAAGTTAGAGACTCAGAAAGAGGTGCTTTCATTTTTCAAGCTTGACTACTTGATTGAAGAGCAAGAGAAGGCACTCAAAGAGGGCAATTCTCATGATTTGGTGATCGAGATCAACAAGGACCGTGTAATACAGGAGGAGATATACCGCTTGATGAACGATATCAGTTTCCAGGTGCTCAGCAAGAAGAACGAGTTGTTAGAGCAAAGCCAAAAGTACAAGCAATTGGTGGAGAAGAGCCAGTTGAAGCAGATCGAGGCGCTAGTGCAGCAAGAGTTGTACCAGAACGAAAAGCTGGAGCAGGTACTTGGAACGGACGCCAGCGGCGGCGACAGGTTCGGGTTGGCCCGTGAGTTGACGCAGCTCGTGATCCGTCGCCAGCAGCTCCAGAACAGCCTCTTTCAAAGACAGCTCGAGGTTGCGCTGGCCAGTGAGATCCCCAAAGTCAAAACCGAGCTCGATTCCACGGTGCGGGCCGGCACCAAGCCGTTCAGTGTAGCAACACCCTCCATCGAGGGAGCGGCCAAGGCGGGGATCGTTTCGCGCTACCCGAACGACGACAAACTCCACAAGTACTGCAAGCTTATATCGTTGTGCTGTGGCATGAACATTAACGACGTGGAGGGCTCGATCGACATGATCGAGCAGTCGTTGCTCAAGAGCACCAAGTGAGATGGATAGCCGCAGATATCCGAGCCGGTGAGCCTCATCTTGAGGAAAAAGTAATTTTTCCAGCGTCCCCCGCGAGAGATCTCCGCTGGTTCCCGTGCCAGCGTTCACGGTCCAGCTGGGCGTGTGCAGGACGGAGGCCCTAGCCAACTTCCCTGCGGCGGCTAGCCGCGGATAGCCGCGGCCGCAGCGCCCTGCGTGCAGGACCGGCGGGCTAAAAGGGTACCCTGCCCTCTGTTACAGTAGTGTATAATGATAACGAAATGTATTTTTACCTAGCGAGCCGTGCCCGTAGGGGCGGCAGCGCGCGCAGGAAAAATAGCGAGAGCGAGAAATAGCGGGCAGCTTTTAGGTTTTGGCAGCTATGCGCCTGCACCCAGAGACGTGTCAGCAGCCTCCCGCGCCGAGAACGCCACGAACGGCTCGCCTGCGGCAGAAATTTTCAGTCCTGCAGCCGCTGATTGCCGAGAATGTCCCTAATAGTTGCAAAAAGGGCTCAGGCAGGATTGCATCGGCAACTAGTGTGGAATTCCAAAACCCAATACGCAAATATTTATAGCAAGCGGGCGCCGGTGTTTCTGGGGCGCCAATTAGACTCTCCGCCAGCAAGACCGTGCCATGAGCTCTCTCGACAAAGAAAGCGCCTTGAACTACTCGCGCGAGGACCTCACCGAGTCGTCGTCCCACGAGTCCCGCGCCGTGGTGCCGCTCGACTCGTCCCACCGCGAGACAGCGACCCAGGCCTGCGCCGCCTCCCGCTCGCGTCGAAACTCGGCCACCTCGCTCTCGCGGTCCTTCCACGCCATCCGGCGCAGCTTGAACGGCGAGCGCCGCAGCGAGCTGCCGCCCGACGACGCCCAGTACTCGGTGCATCACATCTACGGCGACATCGACCAGGACGAAATCGACATCCAGCGCACCGCCACCAGAAACACCATCTTGGGCGAGTTGGCCCAGCGCGACTTTGTCGACGAGGAGTCGACCTTCGGCTCGCACACCGACCTTGAGAAGGGCAAGCCGCCGTTCGTCGAGGCTGTGGCGTGCACCGACGCCCTCGTGCCCGACTCCACCATCAAGAACGGCGGCGAGGAGTTCAACGCTGTGGACCCGGAGCTCATCACCTGGAACGGGCCCGACGACCCGGAGTCGCCCCGGAACTGGTCCACCTTCACAAAAGTGTACTTGGTGGCGTTCGTTTCGATATATGCCCTTGTAGCACCCATGTCGTCGTCCATGCCGTCCCCCGCAATGACCGAGATCACCAAGGACTTCAACATCACCTCTGACACCATCGCTTCGATGGTCATCTCCATCCAAATCCTCGCATGGGCCCTTGGGCCCCTCCTCATCGCTCCGTTGAGCGAACACGACATCTTTGGCCGCAAGTTGGTCCTCGACGTCTCCATCTGGATGTCGCTCTTCTTCAACTTGGGCTGTGCATTTTCCCAGAACACCACCCAGATAATGGTCTGCCGGTTCATTGGTGGGTTGTTTGGGTGTGTGCCCTTGAATGTCGGCGCCGGTGTCATCTCCGATCTCTTTGAGGCCAAGTCGAGAAACGCGGCGTTGGGTGGCTACTCGTTGGCTCCAGTGTTGGGCCCCGTCATTGCTCCCGTGGTGTCCGGGTTCATCGTCCAGAACATGCAGTGGAGGTGGGTGTTCTACGTGTTGTGCATGTTCAACGCGTTCGTGGCCGTCACCGCCACCATCTTTTTCAAGGAGACGTACACACCAACATTGTTGAAGAAGAAGGCCAGAAGGCTCAGAAAAGAAACAGGAAACAACAGCTTGCATACCATCTACGAAATCACCGACGACCAGGGCATCGGCAAGAAGATGTGGACCACCCTCACCAGGCCGGTCAAGATGTTGTTCACCCACCCAATGATTGTTGGGTTGGGCTCGTACATGGCATTTGCCTACGGGTTCATGTACTTGATGATCGTCACCTTCCCCACCGTCTATGGGGAAGTTTACGGCTTTGGAAAGGCTGGAACCGGCTTGATGTATATTCCAATGGGAGTCGGGTTTATTTTGGGAATTGCGTTCTGGACATACGCCATAGACAAAGCTTACAGCCACTTGACCATCAAGAACGGCGGCGTTGAAAAGCCCGAGTTCAGGCTTCCGTGCTTGATCGCTTCGTCTGCGCTCATTCCCGTGGGCTTGATCTGGTACGGGTGGTCTGCCGAGAAGAAATTGCACTGGATCATGCCCGGTGTGGGGTCTGCGATTTTTGCCTTTGGGTTGATTTGTGTGTTTCAAAGCACCCAGGGCTATTTGATCGACATGAACCCGAGATACGCTGCATCTTCTGTCGCGGCTGCGGCCTTGTTCAGGTCGTTATTTGGCTTCTCGTTTCCACTATTCGCAAACAAGATGTACGACAGGCTAGGCTACGGATGGGCAAACACCATGTGCGCCTTCATAGGATTGGTTTTGGGGGTTCCCTTCCCGATCGTGTGCTACAAGTACGGGGAACGCATCAGAAAATGGATCGACGCAAAGCTCGAGAAAAAGGAACAGGAGGCGAGGCAAGAAAAGCTCGACACCTTGATGAAGGAGTCGAAGAAGACGTTCCAGTAGCATTAATATCTAAGTAACGAATATATGGCAGGGTAATATTGAGGTGTAGGAGCGAGTCACGAACGTGGAGTGGCCCTCAAAGGGGAGACATGTCCGGACCAGATGCACTATTTCGCAGCCATCAACGCAAGCGGAGAACTGCTGAACATGCATTTCTCTTCGGCCGACTCGTTCCTTGATCGTTAAACTGGCCATTGCCCGAGGAGCCTATCGGGCTGTCTGCGCTATTCTCTCTCCCCGCCTTCGTCACGCTCGAAACTTGTCGCCAAGCACGCCTCCGTTTTTGACGTCCTCCTGGTTGAGGCCCGACCACCGCTCGAGGTCTCTGTGACGTCAGACAGACGAGCTCATCGCCACAAGTAGGGCCATTCGGAGATTAGTACGTGTGACTTAACTCCCGCCCTTTTATCGAGGAACGGCTGCACGATAGCGCAGTACGTCCAGAATTGTTCTTTGTGGTATCGTGGCCGACGGGCCCATTTTATCACCGAAGTCGTTCGCAAGCACCAGGGGCCGAAAATATGACCGCGTTGGAGGACAACATTCGACACGAACCATTAGGATGAGCCACCGCGAGCCCATCAAACCGATCGACGTCCAGGAATTGGGGTTGTTCCCACTTCCCAAGCACATCGAGTCACTCCCGACATCGCTGGTGGAGGCCTTCGTGAGCGACCCCGTTTTGGTTGCTGGATACGTCAAGTCCTTGGAAGCATACAAGGCACAGAAAACAAGCGTTCTCGACCGGTTGTCGGTGATCGAGGGTCTACACGGCGAGGCAGCGCAGCTCATCAAGGACTACGTGCAGTTGAGCGACACGATCATCCAGCAGATCAACAGCATCCAGGCTCTCTACAATGAGTTCTCCAACTTGGAGACAACGCAGTTCCGTCTCTTGTCGAACAACTTCCACCTCGAGTTCTTGATCAAGAACAAGTTTAGCCGCTTGATCGAGACCAACAACCAGCAAGCGCTCGACTTGGTCAAGCGGTTCAACGAGTCCGGCGGGCACGATTCAGACCAGTTCACGGACTTGATTGCCAAGTTCCGCGCCAGTAGGAAAACGTACCATTTGCGCCGCGAGAAACTCAATCGCTGGAACGAGGAAAGAGTCAGCGGAGCCATCTAGCGGGAGAAAAAAAGGGACGAGTATCCGTGGAGTTGTAGCCATGGGTGTGGTTGTAATTGCCGCGTATCGTCGAGGCCGCCTGCATTACCGATCTAGGACACTCAAAGTTGGCCAATCTCCAGAGGGCGGGATCTCGTGACTCAAAACCCAAAAGTCGCTCACCGGTGTTGACGGAGTCGAGCGGCGAGATCGGTCCGGACGAGCCGGCAGGCCGGACCCAGAACCCTGGCGATGTCGGAATGCGATGCTGCTGCTCGCCCCATCGCGCGCTGGATTGGTTGGTTGCTCTTTTCTGAGCCTCCATCGCCTTGCCACAATCAGCAATTTTGTATCGGAGGGGTACCTTCGGTGGGTTTAACTCCGATGGTCGTGCACCGCGAGGAAAATTTTAGCCTCCTCATATATAATAGAAACTGCCTGAGCCAGTCGTATGCATGTAGCCGAAATAATCACCGCTGTTTATTCAATTGGCCCCTGATACACCGCCCCGTCTCTCGCCATGATGATAAACAGGTTTGCCACGAGAAGATTGCTCTCTTCGTCTGCGAGAGCTTTCGAGTCCAAGCTCCCCAAGACTCCGGTCGCCGTTCCCGTTCCGGTTGCGGCCCCCAAGCGCAAGAGCACTTTTAGAAAGGTGTGGAACTACACCGTCGGCATCACCGCTTTTGCCGTGCTTGGCTCGGCCACCTTCATCGGGTACAAGGTGTACGAGGAGTCTGTTCCCGCCAACCAGCAGAAACAGGTGCCCTTCTTCGAGAACGGCCAGAAGAAGAAGACCTTGGTCATCTTGGGCTCCGGCTGGGGGTCCGTTTCTCTCTTGAAAAACTTGGACACCACCTTGTACAACGTTGTTGTTGTTTCTCCTAGAAACTACTTTCTCTTCACTCCTCTCTTGCCATCCTGTCCCACCGGTACCGTCGAATTGAGATCCATCATCGAGCCCGTCAGATCCATCACCAGAAGAGCACCCGGCGAAGTCATCTACTTGGAAGCCGAAGCCACCAACATCGACCCCACCAACAACGTCCTCACCATCAAGCAGTCTACCACCGTCCACTCCGGCCACTCCGGAAAGGACACCTCTTCGTCCAAGTCGACCGTGTCCGAGTTGACCGGGGTTGACGAAATCGTCACCACCTTGAACTATGACTACCTTGTTGTGGGTGTTGGTGCCCAGCCATCCACCTTTGGAATCCCCGGTGTGGCCGAGCACTCCACCTTCTTGAAAGAAATCAGTGACACCATCACCATTAGAAAGAGATTGATGGACTGCCTCGAAGCCGCCAACATCTTGCCAAAGGGTGACTCGGAAAGAAAGAGATTGTTGTCGATTGTCGTTTGCGGTGGTGGACCCACCGGTGTCGAGATTGCCGGAGAGATCCAAGATTACGTTGACCAGGACTTGAAGAGATGGATGCCGGAAGTCGCCAACGAAGTGCAAGTCACCTTGGTCGAAGCCATGCCCAACGTTTTGAACATGTTCAACCACAAGTTGGTCGAGTACACCCAGGAGGTTTTCAAAGCCACCAACATCAACTTGCGTACCAACACCATGATCAAGAAAGTCAGCGACAAGAACGTTACCGCCCAGGCCAAGAACAAGGACGGCAGCATCGAAATGTACGAGATTCCCTACGGTATGTTGATCTGGGCCACCGGTAACGCGCCAAGATCAATTACCAGAAACTTGATCTCCCAAGTGGACGAGCAAAAGAACGCCAAGAGAGGATTGTTGGTCGACGACAGATTATTGGTCGACGGCTCGTCCAACATCTTCGCGCTCGGTGACTGTACCTTCACCAAATACGCTCCAACTGCCCAGGTCGCTTTCCAGGAAGGTATCTACTTGGGTGAGCACTTCAACAAGTTGCACGAGATTGAAAACGTCAAGTACACCATCGCCAACCCAACTCCTTCCGACAACAAGGAAAGATTGGCCAAGAAGTTGGCCAAGTTGGAAAGCAAGTTGCCGATCTTCAAGTACAACCATCAAGGCTCTTTGGCCTACATTGGTTCCGAGAGAGCAGTCGCCGACTTGGTGTGGAACGGGTGGTCCAACGTCACCTCCGGTGGTACCATGACCTTCTTGCTCTGGAGATCTGCCTACATCTACATGTGTCTCTCGGTGAAAAACCAAATCTTGGTCACTATGGACTGGGTCAAGGTTTCCTTGTTCGGAAGAGACTGTTCCAAGGAATAAGCATCCAATTTTAGTTTCTCGAGTACTTCTTACTGATAGATTTATAAAGCCTGTTTTACCGTGTAATCCCTGCCGCTCTTGTCGCGCCGGAAATGCTGCAAAATGCTTCTGGCTGCAAAGTGTCAACCTGGTGCGAATCTACCGTCCTACGCAACTCCAACCGCAACATGTTTTCCGTCACAGCTCGGAAGTACTCCACTTTCAGAGTGCAAGAAGCGTCGTGGTTCCACTATCCTCAGCGGTCGGACATCTCCGTCCACTTTTCCAAGCTCGAGTCCAAGTCGGAAATCACGATCAGTGTCTTATGGAAGGGAACCTTGCTTGTATGTTGGAAAGTACCATCAGCCATCCCAGGACTAACAACTCTAGGACAAGATGAAGATCGAGGAAAACACCAACGTAACGTTGGCTATAGCAAAGTTTCCCTCTGTAGGCTTCAAAATCACCACCGTATTTGGCAAATTGTTGAAACGTTTCCAAGTTAGCCTTGCCACGGTTGCGGAATACGATAGATGCTGTGCCTACATAAAGAACCAGCTAGGGGTGCAAATCTCAGAGGTGACCGCTTCCGATCCAGCTTCCCAACGAAACACCCAGTTGTTTGAACCGCTGCAGATTGCCGATTTCGCTAGCTCCTTCTCCAAACAGCCGGCGCTTCCACCAATACGCGCTTCCCAGCGACATTCTATGGTGTATCCAAGCTTTGGTACGCTGCAGCCTGCTTCAAATTATACCAATTATCCTGGTGCAAGCGAATCGAACTTGGGAGCATATCTTGGGATGGACTCTCAGTTCAATACTCAAGTACTTGAAGACACGTCACGTCCACATCAAACATCAACTAGGGTCACGATTGGCAATCCTCTGGTGGAATGCGAGGCGTACGCCCTAGATGAAGCGCAATTGAGAGCCCGAATCAAGACGCTCCTCAACGATCCAAAGTTTACAGAGTTTGTGCTAAGGGTTGATAAACTATTGGAGAACGAGTAGTTTACATTCTATACCGTCAGTACCTACTATGTACTTGCATTCACCTTTAATTCGTGAATGTTCTATTAACTTTGAGCCATCGTTTGATGATAAGCCCATCCTCTTGCAGAATATCTTCCGAGACTAGCTCATAATTGAAAGCTTTTGGAAGTACCATGAACTTGACGAACCAAAATAATACACATGCAAGAACACATACCACACCTACCAACGCACACGATGGCCAATGCTCCATGCCCTTTGGATTGGGGCTTTCCAGAGATATAAAAGGCGAGATCACGAGATAAGAGCTTATCATTATGGTAACGATAATCCCCACTGAATTCGCTCTTATGGGAGCCTTTGTTGTCGGGTATCTTCTCCGAACCACGAATATTCCAATTGCAGTAGCAGCGATGAATATTTGATTAGGAAATCCCTCCAAAGATACAATGTAGCCATAGATGTCCCCGGAAGGAGCAAGGATAAAGATGGCAGTAGTGATCAGAACACTTAATAGCAATGCTGGCAAGGGCGCTCCAAATGGCCAATTCGAAGACATCACTTTTGCAAATGGGAGATAGCCTTCACGGAACGCTTCCTGGTTCACCCTTGAAATGGTGTAGATGACAACAAAGATGTTCCCTGCTGCGCATAGAGCGACAGCAAGGGTCAAGATTCTTAGTCCAATTGTATGCCCGAAAACTTTTTGAAAGAGGATCGAACCGACCAAGGTACTTCCGTTCGCCAACTCATCTTCGGGAATGACGATCAAGTAAGCAAAGTTGGTGAATAAATAGGTGATGGAAATAATGATGAGTGACACCGGACCAGCTATTTTGAAAACACGAACGGGGTCGTCGATTTCGCTGGAAACAGTATGAACCAGGTTCCAGCCAGAGAAGGCAAAGCTCGCTTTGATAACCGCCGCAGCAAAGGAAGACGAGGAAACCAGTTTCCTGATCACAAAAAACTTGGACCAGTCCAAGTTTGATTCGATGTGTGTAATTGAAGTAGGGAAAAATATCACATAGATCCCAGTTCCAGCCATGAAAACCATCAAGCCTAGCTTCAATGCGCCAATAATGTTCTGCACCTGAACACCATGGTGGACGCTCACCCCGTGAACTCCGGCTGCAAAGTATAAGAACAAAAGACCAAACAACCTGACATTGAGATCCGATATCGTGAGGCCCAATGCTTTACAAAGATACTCTCCAAACACCAAGCAATTCGAGATGGTGAACCCAAAGACCACGGAATAAACCAGAAATGTGACACTGGCAAGAAGCTTGGGTCTCTCATAAATAAACTCTAAGAAGACCTTCATTCCTCCGCTCCGGGGGACCAAGGAGCCAATCTCAAGAAAGACAAACAAGCCACAGAAGGCCGCCAACGCTGCCGTGATCCACGCCAAAAGAAAAAGAAACACAGACCGCCCACAATCCTCGAATATGCCGCTGGCCAAGCTGAATATCCCCGTTCCCAATATTCTGGACACAAACAAAACCACAGTCGAGAATAACCCCAAGTGTCTTCCTTGGGGCAAGTCCTCCAAGTCCTGCAAGTAAGATACCGAAGAGAAGGGTGGGATCAACACCGGTCCTTCATCCTGGGAACTCAGGCTATTTTCATCCTCGACTATCTGTTGAGCACTAAGCTTTTTATATGCAGCTTGGGTCATAAAGAGAGTGAAGACAAATGTTTCGATTTCACTAGCGATCAAGTCTGGCTTTATTTGACGTTGTTGTGGAGGCTTTAGATAAGATAAAGTCACGAGATCCCATCCACACTCGCAAAGGAACATTTTGCGTAAGCGGCGCATTACCAAGCAACTACAGTGCGTGTATACTAATTGATCATATTAATGTTGGACTGAATCATATCATACAAAAGGAAGGGTGTCTGTTGACACCACCGTACAACAGGGCTGTCTTGTAACACAAGACCAGTATCCCAAACAATGCTAACCTGTAACTCTAAATGGTTGGAGACCTTCACTTCTTGTTCGTAGCCAGGTTCTTCTTTTTCACATATGCTTCCTTGGCTAACTTCACCAAAGAGTCCAACTCTCCACTGTTCTCACACATGCTGTAGAACAAGGATTCCTTGTTGGTGATCAAAACATATGGATTTTCGTACTCAACAACTCTACCAGCATCCATAACCAAAATTTTATCATAATCAATGATAGTTCTCAATCTGTGAGCGATGGTTAAAATAGTGGACGAAGAAAATTCTTCTCTGATCGTAGTCTGAATCATCGTGTCAGACTTGTAATCAATGGAACTGGTTGCTTCATCAAGAAGGATAATCTTAGGGTTCTTAAGAAGGGAACGACTCAAGCAAACGAGCTGTCTTTCACCTTGAGATAAGTTGCCACCACCTTCTGTAATGGGACCGTCCAAGTTGAAGAACTTGTTCTGGTTTTCCCCTTCAATCACTTCGACTGTTTCTTCTGCTCCGATCAAGTTAACTCTTCTCAAAGCCTGAAGGATTTCGTCATCGGTGAAATCATCAAAAGGATCCAAATTGCTTCTGATGGTACCAGTGAACAATGTTGGGTCTTGAGGGATGATAGTGATGGCTTGACGCAAGTTTTTCAACCCGATCTTAGAGATGTCAACACCATCAATGGTGATAGAACCAGTTTCAGGGTCAAGGAATCTGAAGAAGGCAGTGATGATGGTAGATTTACCTGCACCAGTACGACCAACGATACCAATCTTATTGTTGGACTCAACTTCGAAAGAGACATTCTTGATGACTCTTGGTAAAGAAGGATCGTATCTCAATGAGAGGTCGTTCACAGAAATTCTACCAGCTTCCGGCCACGATGCAGCCGGTTCAGTTTCAGCAATTTCATAAGCCGGCTCTTGTTCAATCTCAGTGTATTCTTGCAATCTTTCAACCGAGTTCATGTTCATTTCAACCATGGCGTAGAGACGGACAACCCATAAGGCACTTTCAGAGAATGCGATGGCATAAGACATGGATAAACCAGCCAAACCAGCATCGATCCTGCCAGTAGACAATAAGACGAAGATACCTGCGAACAAGGAGACCAAGGAACCAACTATATCGATACGCAATGCCAACCATCTGTTCGCTACCCACAAGTAGAAGAATGGTCTATTGTTCTCATCGATAAAGTTCAAGTTTTGTTTCATGAATCTCGATTCAACACCGTAAGCTCTAATAGTAGTAACACCTGTCAATGATTCAGAAAAGTGTTGATGGATTGGAGATTTTGTAGTAGATTCGAATCTCTTCAATTCTCTGGAAAGAGTAAGGTAAAAGATACCTACCAAGTAGTACAAACCTGAGATAATGATGGCAAAAAGCAAGAAACGAGGAGTGATGAAGGCAATCAAAACCAAACTCGAAAGGCACATAATGACACAAATGAACATTCCTTCGGCCATTGGAACAATTTCCTGATCAACAGATTCAATATCCTTGGAGAATCTGTTCATGATTCTTCCAATTGGAGTCTTGTCAAAGAACCTCAACTTTGCTCTCAAAACAGTGGTCAATACTTGCTTGAAAATTTTGTTAGCAGCGCTAACACCGTAGGCAAAGACAAGATAGATTCTCAAAGTGGCAATAATACCGTAGGCAGCTCCAATGAGGCCGTAAACAGTGATGTAGTACAAGGTAGTACTGTCATTCTTGAGTGCTTCAATTGAAGCCATACCGGAATTTGCCGCTTCAGCTGCGCCAGCCAAGTGTCCAAGGAATGGTACACTTCTGATTCTGGAAACGACGAAAATATCACTATCGGATCCAACAGCCAAAACATCGAAGGCCCTGGCCGCAATACTGTGAAGAGACCAATTCTTTAACCACCAAGTTTGGTACATGTAGACACCTTGGGAAAGGGCAAAACCAGCCACGACAACTATCCAGGTGGTGTAGCCACCTAAGCATTTGGCGTATTCAGAGTAAACCTTGAAACCAACAGTACCGGTAGCTTTGCCTTCCTCTTCGACCAATTTACCATCCGATGGCTTGTTGACGGTTTCTGGGGTAGCATCGCTGATTGCCTTCAATTTTCCTTCAATGACAGCAGATCTAGCCTTCATGTCGCTATTCTTTTCTTCCAATGAAGCCAAGTTAGTGGACGACTGGTTTCTCGAGTTGATGACAGAACTCTTAACCAAGTCATCATCACCAAGATCACCAGAACTCAAGACAGTTTCAGGGGTACCTTGATTCTTGACCTTACCATTATCCATAACAACAATCCAAGCAGCGTTCTGAATAGTTAACGCAACATTGTGGGTAGCCAAGAGACAAGTTCTGCCTTCCATCAAGGGACCAGAAATACAGTTATCGTAAATCCATAAAGCAGTGTGAGAATCAACAGCAGACAAACAATCATCCAAAAGGACATGTCTAGAGTTGGAATACAAAGCTCTAGCCAAGGAAACTCTTTGCTTTTGTCCACCAGACAAGGTAATACCCTTTTCACCAACTTCAGTAGAATCACCTGCTGATAAGATTTCAAAGTCACGGGTCAATCCACAAGCGTCAACTACCTTATCGTAACGATCTTGGTTAAATGGAGCAGAAAAGGTAATGTTGTTTCTGATGGTTTCGTTCAACAACCAAGCGGCTTGAGAACAGTAAGCAACAGATTCGGTTAATCCAGAACGAGGATCAACCACCAAGTCTTCTCTAGGGATAATACCTGGCAAGAACACACCACCTTCGGTTAAATTCATCTCACCCAATAAGGCCAATAACAAGGAAGTCTTACCTGATCCAGTTGGACCGATAATAACATTCAATTTACCGGCCTTGAAGTCAATGTCCAAGTTTCTCAATTTGAAGTCAGAGTCATTTTGAGTCCAGGCAAAAGAAGCCTTTTCGAAACCAATGTAAGGGGAGTTTGGACCTGGTTCTTGGCCCAATTGATCGTACTTTGAGGTTTCATCTTCATCCAAGAATTCTGCAACTCTGTCCAAGGAGACCTTGGATTGAATAAGGTAAGCGGTCATATCGGACAATTGATCTAATGGGGCTCTCAACAAGGTGAACAAAGATAAGGCGGTGAAGGCAATAGGCGCAGTCAACGTGTTGCCTTGAACAATGGTGTAGCAGTAAAACGATAATAAGGAAATCAAGGTTGGGGTGATAAACCAAACCATTGCACCCAAACACCAAGCACTCATTCTCAACTTCAAAAGACGGATTTCGTCGTTTCTGATTTTCATGATGCTATCGAAGAATTGATTTTCCCAAGCAAAGAATTTGATAATTCTGATACTTTGGAAAGTCTCGTTAAGTTTTTGAATTCTCTTGTCAGTGACTGTCAACATGTCCTTTTGCATCTTGGCAACGAACTTTGCGACAGTGTAGTTCAATGGGAACAAGGCAACGATGGAGAGAGAACCAACCAAGGCACTCCATCCCAACAAGCCGTATAACAAGAAGATACAGATGAAGATCATCAAAATCGAACTGACAAAGAAATGTAAGTAACCACAGAGTTCGGAAACCTTGAATGCGTCGATAGCCATCAAGTTGATAATGGCACCTAATTCGGCGGTTTTAGTTGAGCCTTCGGTGGAGTCAGAGTCCTTTGATTCTTCTTCGGTGTTTTTGTCCTTATCAGTTTCTTCGTCGGCGGCAGATGGTTCTGAAACAGTAATTTTTCTTCTCAAGGCCTTGGCGTAAATTTCACCAATAATGATAGCTTTCATTCTGACACAGACTCTTCTACCCAAGAACAAGGACGAACCGGAGGTGAGAGAATCCAAGATTTTGAAGAACGGAATCATGAATACGAAGGTCCAAGCCAACATTCTCGAGTTTGATTCTGGCTTTTCGACGTACTCCAAAAGTCTCTTCAAGATAAGGGAGGGGACAAAGATGAGGAAGGACTCGGAAACCGCCCAGAAGGCTTGGATTGCGAACAACCCCTTGAAGTGGGTGAAGATCTTGATGGTGAATCTGAAAGTGGACTTGGAGGCTTCGAACGATTGAAGAATGGCAAGAGCGTAGTCGTCTTCTCTCAAGCCCCAGATGTCCTTGTTTTCCAAAGGCTGCTTGTAGGCTTTCCAGAGCATTTGATCTATCCAGGAGTATGTGGAGAAGGAGAAGAGACTGGAGACGTTTTCCGGGGAAGGACGAACGCCATCGCTGGTGACGTATAATCTGGCGGGCTTGTCGCCTGCGGTGGAGGTGATGTTCAAGACCCAGAGCGTCAAGGATGCTGCGAATTCGGCCAAGTAGTATTTTCTCACCAAGGAGTTCGAAATATGGGTGCCGACCAAGGCGGACCGGAAGGTGATCAAGGAGGGCACCAAGTTGAAGGTGTACAACAAGGTGGAGTGGACCCACAAGTTGGGCAAGCGGATGTTGACCTTGTTCAAGTTGATGACTCTGATGGAGACGATCACAAAGATGTAGGCCCAGAAGAGGGCCTTGATGAGGGGGATGGGGGCGCGGAACTCGTGCTTGAGGCCGTGGACCAAGAAGAGCGAGACGGCGAGGCCCAACTGGAAGATGACGATCAAGTACTCCAAGGAGACGCGCAATCTTTCGACGGGGGACTTGAACACCTCTTTGGTTGTGCCGTGGATGGTGCCGTCGGGGGTGGTGTTGGAGAGGCCGAGCAAGTCGAAGTGGCGGTCCTTCAAGGAGCGGACGGGCGCGCTGCCGGCGGCGGCGGCCTGCGGGTCGGTGGAGGCGATGGCGCCGTACGCGTCTGGGTTGGCGAGCAAGGGGCGCGATTCGCCGGCGGCGTCAAGCGAGATGGCGCCGCTGCGTTTCTTGAGGTGGGAGTTGACGGACTTGATCACGAGGACCGCCAACGAGACCGAGCCGACGATGAGCGGCGGGTACGTGTTGAGCTTTGTCCGGGCGCACTTGGTGAAGTCGTCGTAGTCCCATAGGGGACACAGCGCGGGGGCGGTCAGGTTCGACATGTGAATGGAGGAGAGAGGCCGAAAGAAAAGAGCAGGGGCCTGGCCAGCTATTTAAGCAGGCACCTCAAAAATGTGCCGTACTAGGTGCGAAAAAACACAAGTGGCACAAAACGGGCGATAGGCAGGACGGGGAACGCCAGACGGAACCGAGCACCGGCGGCCACGGGCGCCAGCACACACCCAGAGATCGCGGCCGGGGCGAGGGGGCGAGCGCACGGCTGACGTAGGGCAGCGGTGCCATTGGCGGTGGGCCTGCTGCGCGTGCACCGCCGCCGCTCACTATGAGTCATTTGCGGGCGGTTGCACGCGGGGCCCTTTCTGGTCGCGCCGCCCCCAAGGGTTCTTATCGGGCTCGGCGGGCGATGCCTGGAGGGTGGCTTTGGCGGTGTGCGCAAACGCTGCGCTCGCTGGCTGGACACGGTGACTAATTCTGGGCCGGCGGGACGGTCGCCGCTGGAGGCGCCGGAGATGTTCGCTTCCCGATTAGTGTTTAGTGCCGGGCCGCAAGGGTGTACTTCGGCGGGAGTCTGTGCAGATGTGCCGGCGGCTCGGGCTCCTACGGTTCGTGAAATAGCGGCGCGAGTCTGGCGAGCGCACGGTGCTGGGAGCGGCGAGAGTCCAGCGCGGCACTCCAGCGCGGCACTCCAGCACTCGCCGCTCCAGCTCTCCACTCAGCACTGTCGCTGCGTGCTCTCTGCTACGGGCAGCCCGACGCCCCACGCAGCGGCGACTTCCTTCTCTCCGTGCACCGCAGCGCGCTGTGCTTCCAGCCGGCCACAACTGTCGCTTCCGCCGGGGCCGCGTTTTTCGCCAATTTCACTGCGATGGTGCGCAGGCAGCCATCGCGGGACACGGCCGCCTGCAATGGTGACGAGCACCACGCCGTGAAGCTGTTGCGTCGGCCGAACACCCCCACAATGTCGTCCCGGCTCGCTGGCGGCGGCACAGGCGCTCCAGCAACGGCTTTGGCCGCCGGGCACGCCCAGGCGCTCTGGAGCTTCGCTGGCCGCCTGTCGCTTGGTCGGTGCCGCTCGTCACGTGGCGATGACTGCCGCCGTGGAGCGCTCCAATCGCTGTGCTGGTGAGGCACCATTTGTAAGCTGGCACCGCCTAAGGCGTCGCTGCCTCCCGCCGTTTAGGTAAGCACGACATTTATGGCCGTTTCCGCCGCGGCCGTTTTCTCCGTTCACACCACCGCCTCTACATCCTACTCTTCTCTCGATACATAAATGTATATTAAGTAATGCACAAAGTTTTGTTTGTTATCTCTAAGAATACAAAGCTCAGGCTACGGCCAACGGCCTTGCACTCCTACCAGAATAATACACTAAGCATGTCGCTCCTTCCCCTGGTATATTCAATCTTTATACTTAATCGGAAGTCTTTTGAGTACCACGTAATAAACCGGTTCTTCTGGCGGCAATCAAACCAGCCTTTTGACCGGAAACAGCACCTCTAGAAATAGTAGAAGCCTTACCAATATGTTGATGGTTACCACCACCGTGAGGGTGATCAACTGGGTTCATGGCAACACCTCTGGTCTTTGGCCAGGAGTTTCTCTTGACCTTGTACTTGTGGAATGCTCTACCAGCCTTCAACAATGGCTTGTCGATTCTACCACCACCGGCAACGACACCGATGACACCTCTGGCAGAAGAAGAGATGATCTTCTTGGCACCGGATGGCAACTTGACTCTGGTCTTACCTTCGTCAACGTTGTGTCCAATGATGATAACGTAGTTACCAGAAGTTCTACCCAAAGCACCTCTGTCACCAGCCTTTTCTTCAACGTTGGAGACAATGGTACCTTCTGGACAAGAACCCAAAGGCAAGATGTTACCGACGTTCAAGGAGGCCTTCTTACCGGCGTAGATGAATTGACCGGTGTAGACACCTTCGTTGGCAATGAAGGTTTCTTCTCTCAACTTGTACTTGTATGGGTCACGGAAAGCAATCTTGGCTAATGGAGCACCTCTACCTGGGTCGTGGATGATTTGCTTCACAATACCACGGATGTATCCGTGACGTTCAGCATAATCTAAGGTTCTTAACTTGGCAGCACCTTTTCTCAATCTGGTGTGAGAGGTGAAGATTGAACCAGCACCTTTTCTTTGGTTACGAATAACTCTACCTGGAAGAATATGTTAGTATTTCGTTCATGAAACATTGACTGGGACATTAATTCATCCATGGGTCCCCCTCCACTCCCTTAACCCACGGACATCATTCGGGCCACGCTTCCAACGATCAACATAGTCTCTCTCCTGTGTCTCTTTCGTCTCTATCTGCTCGTGGTGGTATACGTGTGGCCATCCTAGTGCTCCAGACCTTCATTTTTACATACCCATTTTGCGATATTAAAGTTGGTTAATGACTTCAAAAAATCACCTTGTAAAGTTTTTTGGTATGAGGATGGTAAATTTTTCATTCTCGCGAACCATCTCGGTTTGTGTCACTTTTCTCAAAACACCCTCAGTCTCACTACCTAAATCGCATGTCCGGCACATAATACGGTGCCTCCTGCACGTGTAGCAAGGAGTTCAACAAAAAAGCAGTCACTCGGTCACGTGACTGAACAATTTGGTGTGTTCGTCTCCACCGCTACTCGGGCGCAAGATCTCAACTCCAGCATTCGATAATGATTGCAAAATCGTTCGAAGCCTCCCTTCCATCTACTATCAGTTACCTCGAAAATTTAATTGTATTATACTATGCAAGAATGCCTAACCACTAAAAAGATGATTCAATTAAGAACTCCTTCTGCCCGGCTATACAACTGATACATCAGAACTTGGATAGTCAGTGAATATCACCCCGCAATAGTCTCTTTTCCATTAACAGAAACTCCCCAAATCGAAGGTTTGGAAGGAATAACAAGATGAATAACGCTAAACGAGAAGTAAAATCATGAAGAGAGCGATTAATTTGGAGAGCACAATTGCTCCTGGCGGTGATCATAGATTGAAAGGTTCCAAAACTTAAATTCTACTCTTCTGTCTCTTCCTTCTCGGCAACCTTGACTTCATCCTCAGCTTTCACTTGAGCGTCTGCAACTGCGTCTGTTTCTGTTTCTGCAACTTCATCAGCTTTTGCTTCTGCGACTTCCTCGCTCGGCTGTCCATCCTTTGGTTGTCCCTTGGCAGCGTGGTCTCTGGCATCAACTGCTACGTCGACCACGATTTCCCTGCCGTTGATTTCCTTCCCGTTGAACTCGGCGATGGCTTGTTGTTGGACTTCCTCGCTGGCGAACTTGATGAAAGCAATACCCTTGTTGAGCGGGGTTCTCTTGGCCTTTGGTTGTTTCTTCAATAAGTGAAATGGCACCCTTCTTGTTGGAACGTGTATCCACTTGGGCTTCAATTCTTTGAACAAGGCGTTCAACACCTTGATGTCAACCTTGTTGTCCAAGTTTGTGACAAACACGGTATCCTTCGACTGTACGCCTTCTGGGACCTTGCTCTCGCCGTTGGCTTTCACTTTGGTAGGTTTTTCAACGGCCTTCTCGGCTTTCTTGGCCTCCTTCTCTTCCTTCAAGGCAGCCTCCTTCTTGGCTTTGTAGGCTTCGATCCTTTCCTTCTTTTCTTCTTCAGTTGGAGGGGGCACGGCCTTCTTGATGAAAATGTTTCTCCTTTGGAACTTGGTGCCGTTGTAGTCCTTGATAGCGGTGTCGGCGTCTTCCTTCGATTCAAACTGCACGAATCCAAAGCCCAAGCGTCTCTTGAGAACCTTATTTGGGTTACGAGAGATCTCCTTGAATGGGATTTCAACGTCAACTCTGTCATGTTAGTAAACTCGGATCTACGGCACAAAAGCTGTGGAGTCAGGCCCGTCGATCAATCAATCAATCAATCAATCGAAGTCTCGGTCGATCGCGGATCAAAGACCACAAATGCTCGTCTATACGTACACCTTCAAGCCTTGGAACAATTCCTTCAATTCTTCCTCGGTGGCTCTGAAATCGACATTGGCAATGTAGATTCTGTCTTCGATAATGGGTTTGATGGTTTCAGTAGACATGCTTTTAATTCGTTCTCCTTGGGGGGTCTTTACTTCAATTGCGTTCTTGCCGTTCTTCTAGCTCGTCACTTCTAAACAAATGATGGGGATCGTTGTTAGAGGCTGTAATTCGGTTTGATTGGAAATGTCAATAAGGGCGTTAAACGATGGCAACTCGCTCGTTCTTAAATGTTTTTCTGGACTGGGTTTACCGACAATAATGTGGGTGCGCACGCTGGCGGAATTTGTGGGACAATGATGTGTCATCCCCAATGGGGGGCACCAGCAGCTGGCGGTGGAGCAGAGGCTCGAGAGGGCCGCCGGCGGCGCCTGGCGAAGCGCACGGGGGACGCTGAGTCGCTGCCTACGACGGCAGCCGTTGTGGCTTCTTCGTCCTCCTCTTCAACGGGCCCTGGTGGCTCCCAGCTAACCCCGATTCTCGAATATTCTGCGGCAGTGTCAATCTGATTGTTCGGTATCGTCACGTGAAAGAGCTTCTCCAGCTCGGTGGTGTGACATTTCAGCAGATCAAGAGGCACGATTGGGAGACGCTGGGAGAGAGTCTCGCTGCGGGAGAGCACCTCGGTGTGGCAAGCGCCGCCCAAGTTGCCTAAGAGCGCTCATTGGTCGCGGCCGTCTACCGCGATGTGCGTGGTATTCGTAGCAGTAGTGTTTTTGGACTTCTGACTGCGATCCAAGCTGCCCCAATACTCATTTTTCAGTCTCTATTCACACCCATCACCAAACACCGTAACCCCATACCTTCTGGTCCTCTCCAGCGGAATAGTACGCTTCACCGCTATGACTGCCATAATTGACTGCCGTGCTTGGCTGCCATGCTTGGCTATCCAAATGCCTCTTTTCCTTCTCGTCTCTTTGCGTCTCTTTCTTAACGAACGCAGTTCACTACACCACTTTTCAGCGCCTTCTTATCTACACCCTTACAAGACAGTTTTTTATTGAATCACATACTAACTCGAGCTTTCTTGAATTGAGCCCCCGAGATACAAACCTGATATATGCCTACAAATGCACAACCATTTACCGTATGATTTCTATGGTAAAGAAGTAAAGGTTGATTATTTCAATTTGTAGAACAATCTAGGAGCAACACAGTCGTTGATACAATGTTGCAAATGGAAGAACTCTTCCACACAGTCTTCCTTGTAGTGCTTGTGTTCGTAACCTTCTTCTTCTTGTTCCTTGGTGACTCTTTCGACACATTCGTGGAAGTGGTGGTCGAATGGCTTACATGCTGGAGTGTTCAAACATTCCTCACGCATGGTGTCCAATGGATCGGAAAGTTCTTCTTCGTCTTCGTCCTCGTCATCTTCGTCTTCGTCGTCTTCGTCTTCGTCGTCGCCAGCCTCGTCGTCGCCAGCAGCCTCTTCTTCGGCATCTTCACTGGCCTCTTCACCAGCATCTTCGGTAGATTCTTCACCGGCATCTTCGGTGGATTCTTCTTGTTCTTCAACTGGTTGTTCTTCTTCTTCAGGCTACAATGGGGTTAGTAATCTCGAGCTCCAATGCCTGGTTTCCCTATCGTCGGGTGCTTTCAGGGGACCCTGTCACTAGCTTGCTATTCGGCCCAAAGCACCCACCTCGGTAACTTGTTTTCAACTTACTTCTTCAGCATAAGCAGCTGGCACAACAGATTCTATTAAATCCCACAACAAAGACATGATATATGATTATTTGACAAGAAGCGGACGTCTGGTACGGGTATGCAGGTGGAGATATCTATGCAGATGATCTGTTTATATATATATATGAAAGATATATAACGGTAAATATGTTTCTGCGTTCAAATTCATCACTGTGTGTGAACCATTTCGTTAACTATGGGAGGAGCATTCAAATGAGAAAAATCAATTTTTTAATTGGTTGGAATCAGCGCACGTTACCCGGACGAGGTGGAATCGAACGGTCCTTATGTAATGGGCCGCCTATTGGAGGTCAGTCACGTGACAATGACCATACCGGTGAGCCGGTGGCCTCTCGGCGATGCCCCCAGCCTGTCTCCACCGAAAGACGGGGCTACCACCTATCGTGGCCTCCGTTCACCTGCCGCTACGTCTTACTTATATTGCACATAGTATTATTATTATTAACTAGTAATACACAAGATTCCCTTTCATTAATAACAAATTTAGTTAGTTGGAGCAACATCGAGGTTTTGGATTCTCTTGGTCTTCTTGTCGTTGGCCTTAGAACCCATGATACCACCACCCCAGTGTCTTCTAGAGTCTTCGTACTTTTCGATGAAGTTAGCGTTGATGGTAGAGACCAACTTGGCTAATTCGGATTCGTCAGCAGCGTTGACTTCGGTCAAGGCAGCGACGGAAGAGGTCTTCTTGTGGACCAAGGTACCTAATCTGGCCTTACCCTTCACAATGGCGTATGGGACACCCATCTTCTTACACAAAGCTGGGAGGAAAACAACCAATTCGATTGGGTCAACGTCGTTGGCGATCAAGACCAACTTAGCCTTCTTGTTTTCAATCAAGGAGACAACGTGGTTCAAACCGTACTTGACGACGACTGGCTTTGGGGAAGCGTCCTTGGCGGACTTACCTTCAGCAATAGCTGCGGCTTCTCTGGTCAATCTTTCCTTCTTTTCAGCAGAGGTTTCTGGTCTGTACTTGTTGAACAACTTGATGGCTTGAGCAGCAGTGTTCTTGTCCAAGGTGTTTTGGAATTGGGCAATTGCTGGAGGAACCTTCAATCTCAAAGACAAGATCTTCTTTTGTCTTTGCAATCTGACGTATTCAGGCCATTTGACGAATCTGGACAAGTTTCTCTTTGGTTGGATGGATTGACCGATACCAAAGTTCTTTGGGGTAGATTCGAACAAAGGGTTCTTAGAAGAAACAGCCTTCTTGGTCTTGGTAGCTAATGGAGCTGGAGCAACCTTCTTTCCTGGAGCCATCTTTAATATCTAGTTACAGTAACGTCTAGGAACAAGAAATCGTGAGAAGCTTTTTTTTAATCTGAGTTTTTCGCATGTCGGCAGCCGCTGGTGAAAATTTCTGGAATGTCGGCGATGCTCGCGACATTTCCCCTACTCCTCAACGAAACATGCGCAGCGTGTCACGTGTGTTCTGTGACTGCTCTTTTAGCTTCGTATCCAACTCGAGATGTGTCTCTCGGAGAGATCCGAACTATTCATGCACCCCACAGGAGTTGCATCAAGTGGTATCCAAGTGATCCCACCCGCAATAATACGCCTTCCAAGGTGGGGTCTGCGTGACTCGTGGCCTTGCTGCTCTGATTGGACCGAGAGCGACGATAAAGGCACAATGGACGAGTTATGGGGCCACTACCAGGTGACTGAAATATTGACGATTGTCGAGGTTGGCAATTGAGTTCTGGGACAATACGTACACAAAGATTGTGCCATACCTTAAATTTGCGGCTACGAGATAGAAGATGCTTGGTAGCGAGATGGTATTAATTTAAAGTGCCCTGTACTGGAGGCTCTATGAACTGTGTGCCTGTAAACGTGGCCCTCTGTACGAAGCTCCCAAGAGATCATTGGCGAGGGCTGTGTAGATAATTTTGAGAACTGAAATATGACATGTGCTGTTTTGTTGGCTCAACCTGGGGTGCCTTAAACTTTTGAATGGTCTAGCCATCTGGGATTGCACCATCCCTTTACTGTGAACTGAGTTTTGGTGACGCCAGAACTAGGAGCCAACCCATTGAGCTGCACTTTGCTGTTTTCCAAAACTCCGGCCGGCTTGAAGCTTGTTTTCGGCTTTGTATCCCACGGGAGGAAGTTCTTTCCGGAAAGGCTGATGACCGAGTTCAACCTTTCCATATCTCCAAGAAACACGTACTTGTCGCTGTCTATGGAAAGTCCTGGTGAATTGTCGGATCTGGGAGGCAAGATGACACTGTTCCAAAGCTTGTCTCTCGAGAGTGACGAGATGCGGTACAAATTGTGGTTGTAGTGGAAGGTCTTGAGAACAGGTGACGACTGGAACATCCGGGTTAGTTCATTGCTTGACTCCAGGGTGAGTTGCTCGTTGCTTTTGTAATCCTGGCCGTAGCCTGTGTTGGGTAAGGTTCTGGAGGAGGTTCTGGCGTTGTAGTCGGCCGCGTAGAGGCGAAGAAATGCCGAGTTGATTCGTTGGTCTCTGTTCTTGAACGACTTGCGACACGGGATAGTTGCATGTTGGTCGTCGTCTGCGGGCGATTCCGGTGCCGGGGTGTTTGACTTGCGGTTGAAGGTGGTTAGTTCCTGGTACGGGCCCTTGGAGGCCTTTGGATCTATCGCGGGCTTTGGCAACAGGTCGTCAGTCATTCGTGGGGTCAAGGAGATCAACGAGTAGGTGAGCAACGCTTGGGAGGACCTGTGGATGGAGTTCTTGAAGCTCTTGAAAGACGACGACAAGTTGGAAGCCAAGGACGCCCGCCGCTTGCTGCGGGGGAAGTCGTTGAGGATGCCAATGAGGGTTTCGGTGGAGGTTGATCTTGTGAGCTCGGCCGGGGCAGTCCACGGCTGGGAGGCCGGCCTGGGCCCGTTTGGCTCCGGAACGTACTCAAACGACGAGTGGGAGGTGGAGGTGATGGGCGTGGAGTTGACTGCGGCGTGGGGGGGCGAGAACGATAGCACGAGCGAGCTGGGGCTCGAGGAGGTGCTTGACGGGATGATGAGGGTGTTGGGCGCCGAGCTGGAGACCGAGGCGGCCAGCGAGTGGGACGCCGACGGCTTGAGGGTGTCGGAGAAGGAGTAGTGGTAGTAGCGCGGGGCGCTGTAGCTCGAGTAGGTGGTGGAGCACGAGCTGAAGGAGTCGTTGTCGCTGGTGTCGTCCTCGGGGTCGATTTCGTCGTCGATCTCGTCGTCGTCGTCGTCGGCGTCGGCGAAGATGTAGCCGGTGCCGCCGGGGACGCTGTACAAGGTGGGCACGTACTCGTCGCTGAGCGGGTGGGGCACCTTGGCGGAGGCGTACTCCTGGTGGCGGCGGATCGACAGCGGCGACGACACGCAGGTGTAGAGCGGCTTGGACTTGCGGCGCGGGCGGGACGCCGGCGGCACCGACGGCACGGGGCGGGCTGACCGCGGCACGTTCTGGGGAAGGTGGCCCGCCTGGTGGAGGCCCAGGAGGTGGTACGACGGCGGGGCGGGCGGCGTGGGCCGGGCGCGGACGGGGGTCTTGGGCGGCGCGGCCAACCCGTGGTGGCCCGAGGGGATCGGAATGGGGTTGGTGTTGTGGAAGTCGATACTCATGGTGTGTATCGCCATCTTGGAGCCGGTGGTGGAGAAGACACCGCAGGCAAAATTCGGCGGGAGGAGGCGACTTATCTACTCCGCGAGAGCGCCGTACGTTTTAGGAATCTGGACCCGGTGCCGAAGGTGGGAGGCCCCCAAAATTTTTGGCAGCTGCGTCAGAGAAATCGGTGCGAAACTGCAACAGAAAATAATGGCCTCGTGTTAGGTGACACTGGCCGGGGCAGAAAGGAGTCATCGGCAGATCGGGGGCCATTGCGGGCTTAGGCTGGGAGTTGCTCTATTTTTACCTGGGACGGTTTGTCGGCACTGGAGCGAGTCGGAACGACTCGGGGCGCCGCCAGCTAACGGCAGCAGCAGACGAGCGGCACCGCTGTAGTTGCGGTGCCTTGCCGGTGTGCCTTGCGCTGCCGTGGTGCTTGCCGGGGTGCTTGCGTGGGTGCTTGCTTGGGTGCCTCCGCTGCCGTGGTGGCTGCCCCCGTGAGTGCTGCCCCCGGCTGGCCCGATTTGTCATCCCTACGAAAAAATGTGACCTGCCCGCTTATCGAGATAACGGCCCAATGCAGCTTCTCCCGCCGAATCACCTCCGCACTCCAGGAGTCATTTCGTGTCGACGTGCTCCGCTCGCGCTTTGTGACGTGCCTGCGCCCGCGCTTTGTGGAGACGAGCCCACATGATGTTCGCCGGCATGGGTCGCACAATGAATTTTTTGGGTGTCGTTTGCGATAAGAAAGTCGAGCGTTTTCGGGGGGCGCGGCAAATGCGTCTGCTGGCCGGTGCGCGCACGCCCCCGCAGACGCGCAATCCTCGCCCTTTCTCTATCTCTTGCCTCCTACTGCAGAGTGCCGTGATGGCGAGCGGTGGCTTTGATGAACTTGCTCGCCGATCCATCGCGCCGGGGCACCGTTTGCGGGTCACGTGTCGCTCCATGTGGGGCCTGTCTTGGTACCGTACGTATGTATAGATAGAATTGGGTTGCTGCTGTCCCAGAGGAGCTACGCCGGCTCGGGACGAAAGCTAAAACGCCGTTGCCGCGTGCTGCTGGCCGATAACAATCGCGACGACGGCCGGCCTAGTGCAACCCCCACGAGCTGCCGTCCACAAAAACAGGCCCGCGGACTCGTCCCAGCGTGCTCGAACGGGCGTTTTGGCTCAAGCGATGCCCCGTAGGCGATGCCCTGTAGGCGATGGGTTGTTCCGATCTGTTCCACCGGGATTCCGCCCCTGGCTAGCCGAGCATGCACCGCCGATCCAAAACCGACCCTTCTCGGAGCCGGCCGCTTCTTGTAATCCTCCGCCGGGCGCCGGGCCCTCCGCTTTACGGTCCACCACACGCTATTGTGTTCTGCGCCCGCTGGGGTGCAACCGTCGGGACCCGCGTCGGGCGCTTTGTTATAGTACATTAGTCGTTCCTCCTGTTAGCACGCTATTGTTTTGCCCCGATGCCGGGGCTGCAGTGAGTGGGCTCGGAAAAAAGTGGCCTCCCGCTTGACATGCCAACGGCTCCGTCTCTCGACCGGGCCTGCGTCTCACCGAGGATCCAACTCGTAGTCGAACTCGTCCAATTCGAGATCGCCCATCATCCGCGCGGCCTCGCCGCGGGACCGCATGCTGCCGCTCTCGACTCTGCTGTAACTTCCCGAATTGTAGTTGACGTCCGGCACCTTGCCCATCTGCTTGACTCTCTCCCACGGCGAGGTGATCCGGAAAAAGTCCTCGAAAACATGGTCCATGTTCTCCAACTCCACCCCCTTGGTCTCAGGGTAGAACATCAACACCACAATGGCCGACAATATGCAACTGCCGGCAGGAAAAAGATACATCTTCCACCCGATCGACTCCTGTAGCACGGGAGTGAGCTGGCCCACAATGTAGTTGGCCAACCAGTTCGTGGCAGTCGACAACGAAACCCCCTTGGACCGCACCGCCAAGGGATACACCTCAGGCGGAATCAAGAAGCCAATCGGGCCCCAACTGTATCCAAACGAGGCGTTGTATACAATAACCAAAGTGGCCACAACCGACGACGTGTACCCCTTGTCCACGTAAAGAACCACCGCTATGGTCGTCAAGCACGCAAACATGGAGAGTGCCCCGCTGACCAAAATGGGCTTGCGGCCCCACTTGTCCACAAGGAACCAGGGTGGGATGGTGCTGAGCAAGTACACAATGGCGTTGATTCCCGTCATCAACAACGCGTTCGAATCGTTGAACCCGGCCTCTTCAAACACCATTGGCGCGTAGTACGAGATGATGTTGATGCCGTTGAACTGGGCAAACATGAGCGCAGAACACGCGATGAGAACGCGGGTCATGTAGTTTTTGAACATGTGCTTCCATCTTCTCTCTGACTTGGGCGTGGTGATTCGTTCCTGGAGAATGGAGTTTTTGATCATGAAAAATTCGTGTCTGGGGGTGTTGGCGTCGGGGTGGGAGTCGTACAACAAACACAAGACGTGGAATCCCCGTTGGTCGTCGTCAACGTCTAATAACCACCGGGGCGACTCGACGATGAAGAAGCCGCCCACGAAGAGAACCATCGCCAAGGCTACTTGGATGAATAAGGGCAATCGCCACGAGAGGTTTGCCGCAAAGCCGTGGGGGTCCTTTCTGGCGTCGCCGACGTTCTGAAGAAAGTAGCACAAGTAGTCGACCCACACGCTCAAGGCGTAGCCGGCTATGTTTCCCGTGAACTCGCCGCACACCAACTTGCCTCTTTCCTCGCTGGGGGAGATTTCACACTGGTACGACGGAACCATGGTGGAGAGAATGCCGACGCCAAAGCCCGAAAGCACTCTGCCGAAGGCAAACACAATGAGGTTGGAGGAGAACGTCTGGATGGTGCCGCCGATGATGAAGACGAAGGTCCCCAGGAGGATCGTTCTTTTGCGACCAAAGCGGTCCAGAAACTTGGACACCAAGAGCGAGCTGACCATGGCGCCGATTTCCAAGATGGAGATGACAAAGCCGATCTCGGCCGACGACGGGCGGTTGAAGTACGCGTTGAAGGTGACGAAGGTCAAGATGCCCGAGCACACGCCCTGCTCGTAGCCAAAGAGCGACACGAAGAGCGAGACAAACGCCGAGGTGAAGTACACGAGCCGCGAGCCCTTGAACGCGAGCTTGGCCGTGTACCGCTTGGAGTCGAAGTCCACGTGGCTGTACGTGTTGCCGTAGGCGTCGTGGAAGGTCTGGGGATCTGGTTCCTGGAAAGGATCGGGGTTGCCGCTGTGCTTGGGATTGTCAGCAAACGGGTCGCTGGGGCGGAGGGCGCCGAGAGGCGCGTCGGTGTAGCGGACCGGGTCGTCGCCGTCGTCGTCCGAGCCGGAGCTGGGGCTCGAGTTGTGTTCGTGGAACGTGTCGTACGGCTTGGGGATGTGGAGGCTGTGGGCGGAGGACGAGACTGACGAGCTTGTTCTCGAGTTGGAGCGCGACGACGAGGACGAGGGCACGCCTCGGGGCGCGGCGGCGGCGCCAGCCTCCCGGGCGAAAGGAGCGTCGTCGGAGGGCCTAGACATTTCGCATTACTCGTTCGAAGGGTTGTACAGGCGGTGTTCTGCAAAGAAAGAAAGCGACGCTGTTATTTGCTTCGGTGGTGGGAGGGGGTGGAGGCGAACGCAGCCCTGGCCGCAGGTCCGGTGATCACCAGATTTATCAATAGTGGTGGGGTTTCGCAGTCGTGCTTATGTAAGGAGCACGATTGTTGCGTTTACGTAACCGAGATCCTCGTGCGTATAGCGACGGTGATGCTGCACGACGCCTCTCGTGCTACGGGCCTACTGTTTGTGGGTGTGCGAATATATGATTGCTCTCTCGACGCACTACTTGCGCTTGAGGTAACTGTCAATGTAGAAGGCTCCGAAGAGCGCGGTCAACGGGGTCAAGTACGCCACGTTGATCAAGATGGGGAGCGCCTGGTCGGGTCTGGTGATGCAGCTGATCAACTTCATGTTGTCCGGGCCAAGGGTGGTGTCCAAGGTGGTGTCGATGATGTAGACAAACGCGTGCAAGATGGCAATGGAGCCGCCAATGATGAACTGGGTGATCTGCAAGGAGGTGAGGGCGCGCTTGAACAAGTTGGGCACCTTGATGTGCAAGCAGCTCAAGGAGAAGTAAAAGTACATCAAGGAGTGGATGAAGGAGTTGAACTCGACAAAGATCCAGATGGGCGGCGACTGGAAGCGGATGCCGGCCCACATGCACATCATGGCGCCGGCGTGGTGGTAGCTCTGCAAGAGCGACGACTCTCTGCCCTTCATCAAGATGACGATGGTGTCGATGACCTCGTAGAACTTGGAGATGTAGAACCAGAAGCCAAAGATCTCCAAGTTGTGGATGCCGTCCTTGGCCAACGCCGCGGAGAAGATGCCCTGTTTGCCGTCGCAGATGGACTGGAAGAAGACCTCCATCTTCTTGAACGACATCTCCTCCGGGTACAGGATCTTGGAGAGGAACGACGGCAAGATGTCGCCCTTGAACAACTCCATGGTGGAGACGATGGTCGACGTCATGCCGACAAACGTCCACACCGAGTACACGCACAAGAAGACGTTGTGCACCAACACAAGGAAGCGGAACAAGGAGGTCTGGGCCACCGCAAGCGGCGCCGCCGGCAACCGCTTGGGGTTGGCGTCCTTGGCGTCCGGGTTCAACGCGCGGTACTTGCGCAACTGTCTCTTTCTCACGAGCGGGTTGATGAAGTGCACCGACGTGAAGTAGACAATGGCGATGGTCATGGGGGTGGTCAACTTCATCGACCAGTAGTAGAAGCTGGACAAGAAGGCGCTCTCAAACGGGCTCGGGGCCACCGGCGTGGGGTTCTGCGTCAACCGCCACACCTGGGAGTCGGGCAATCCAAACTTGACCAACATTGCGATTTTCGGTCTGGCGTCCCCATCAGTGTCCCCGGTGCCTGCTTCTTTATATATGCGCGGAAAACGACCAACATCCTGCGCAACAAAAAAACGTTCTCCCTACAGGCGTCCAACGGCCAACAAGTGGGCGGGACGAGAAGCGGCTAAAGGCGCCCGCCGCATGCTGCCGCCGCCGCGAGACCGCCCGTTGGCTGCGTGGCGGCCGCGCCGGCGACTCCCACCGCTCCGCGCAGCCGCCACGCCCGTAGAGCCCCCGCGGGGCCTGCCCAGCGGGCCCGCCGTGGAGAGCCCGTCAAATTGTTGGGTCCCGCAACCGCTTCTGGCGGCGCGCTTATGTAATGGGTGCCTCTTGCGGTAATTGACGTACAACAAGTCCGCCGGCCAGGCGCCCAGGCTTGGACCCCGGCGCCTGGCTCCCCCGTCGTGTCTGCCGGGGCCCGAGCCTGGCCGCCTGTGCGATGCACGCCGCTGCTCCGCGCTTGAAGCCGCCTCGGTCCGTCGCTGGTGCCCCTGAGCTGCTTGGCAGTTGCAATTGCGTGTTTGTAATTAACTCTATCTGAGCCCTATCGGGCACACCCCCGCGGGCGGAACTGAAGACTTTGGGCAGCAATGGCTTGGGCCGCCAGCCACACAGTTGCGCATTGCATGTTGCGCTGCTGTCTGCCTCCTTCGCCGCTTTGCCCCTCCTGCCTGCCCCTCTTGCCTCCCTCTCTTGTCTGCCTCGCTTGTCTGCCTCTTGCCTGCCTCTTGCCTGCCCCTCGTTCCTGCCCCTCCTTCTTCCTACATCCTAAAATCATACTCTTGGTATTCCTAGTCACTGTCTATACATCCCCCTCGAAGTCCTCTCTTAAATCAAGGAAGCTTGCAGGTTGCAACTCGTACTTTGCAAGATTCTTTTCGTATTGCGGCCTCCACTCATTGGCTGCAGCAAGCCTCTCACACTTGATTCGCCAACTCGCGTAGCACCGGCTCGGCCGTTCACACCTTCTCGGCCAACTCCTCCAATAACTTGAAGTTTCTCTGCTCGATCGACCCGTTACCAGGCAACCTCGTCGAGCCCATCAAGTAGTTGTCCACTTCCCGGGCACACTGTCTGCCTTCTTGAATACCCCACACGACCAATGATTGTCCTCTTCTACAATCGCCGGCTGCAAACAAGTTGTCGTCATTTCCAACCTTGTACGCGTTAGGGTCGACGGTGCCAATGGTCCCTCTCTTGGTCTTGGCAACCTCCAAGTTGTCGGCGTCAGGGCCAACGAACCCCATCGACAACAAAACGACATCGGCGGGGAAAAACTCGGTACTGCCGGGAACCTCGGCCATTTGCCATGCTCCAGAGTCGGACCTCTTCCACTCGACTCTCACAGTGTTGATCCCCTTGACGTTTCCATTACCATCATCCACAAACTCCTTGGACAAAATGGAGTACTCTCTAGGGTCCTTGCCGTAATGCGTGGCAACTTCAGTGTGGCCGTAGTCGACTCTGAAGATTCTTGGCCATTGTGGCCATGGGTTGTCCTTTGGTCTGGCGGCCGGTGGGTTGGGCAACAACTCAAAGTTGGTGACCGACTTGGCTCCGTGTCTGGTCGAAGTTCCCAAACAATCGTTACCAGTGTCCCCACCACCAATCACAACCACGTTCTTTCCCTCAAGGGTTTTTCTGATGTCTTCCAACTCATCGTCCAACAACGCCTTGGTGTTGGAGTGCAACAATTGCATGGCGTAGTTGATGTTCTTCAACTCCCTGCCGGGAATTCTCAAGTCCCTTGGAATGGTCGAACCAACTGCAAACACAACCGCATCGAAAGTGGTCTTCAATTCCTCAACAGTAATGTCTTCCCCAACGGTAACAGAACATAAAAATTCGATCCCTTCGGCGGCCAACAAGTCGGTTCTTCTCTTGACGATACCCTTGTCCAACTTCATGTTTGGAATACCGTACATCATCAATCCACCCGGTCTGTCACTTCTTTCATACACAGTAACCTTGTGGCCGGCCTTGTTCAATTGGTCGGCAGCAGCCAAACCGGCAGGGCCGGAACCAATGATGGCAACAGTCTTGCCGGTTCTAAAGGTTGGTGGGTTTGGCTTGATCCAGCCTTGTTCAAACCCGTGGTCGATGATAGCACATTCAACCGATTTGATGTTCACTGCCTCAGCATTGATACCAAGAACACACGCTCCGTTACATGGTGCGGGACAAATTCTCCCAGTGAATTCTGGGAAGTTGTTGGTCATCATCAATCTTTGCAATGCATCGTACCATCTGTCTTGGAATACCAACTCGTTCCACTTTGGAATGACGTTGGAAATAGGACAACCGGTGTCCGAGGTACAGAACGGAACCCCGCAATCCATACATCTTGCGGTTTCTTGCTTCAATTCGTCCTTTGACAATCTGGAGGTCATTTCATTCCAATCCTTGGTTCTTTCTTGAGCGGGTCTGTACTTTTCGTTTCTACGCTTGTACTTCATGAAACCCTTCACCTTGTCCAACTTGACAATGGCCTTCTTTTCAACATCAATGTCTAAAATGGTGTCCTCGACATCTGCAACCTTTGGTTCCTTGTGGCCATCCTTGGCAGCAACAGAGTTCTTTTGACTTGGACGGTGCACATGTCCTTTCTTGATCTTGGCGGCTTCGCCGTTCGTGATGTCAGCCTCAGGATCTTCCTTGATCGACTTGAAGAATGTATTCAACTCATTCTTCTTGGCTTCTTCGGCCTTCTTCTTTTCGTTCTCCAAAACCTTCTTATAGTCGAAAGGCAAAACCTTGACAAAGCGTGGTAAGATTCTGTTGAAATCGTTCAAGATTCTGTCGGCAACCTCAGATCCGGTGTAATGACGGTGGTCTTCGATCAAAGATCTCAAGAATGCAATTTCTTCGGGCTCAGATACTTGGGATAACTCAACAGTCTGGGCATTGACCTTGTTGGAGAATTCTTGAGCCATGTCCAAAACATACGCAATACCACCACACATACCAGCAGCAAAGTTTCTTCCAGTGCTACCCAACACAACAACTCTACCACCGGACATGTACTCACATCCGTGATCACCGGTACCCTCGGTAACAATAGTAGCACCGGAGTTTCTGACGGCAAATCTTTCTGCTGCAATACCTCTGATAAAGGCTGCTCCAGAAGTAGCACCGAAGAAAGCAGTGTTACCGGCGATGATTTGGTCTTCGGCTTTGAATTTAGATTCCTTAGGTGGGAAGACAATGATTCTACCACCAGACAATCCCTTACCGATATAATCGTTGGCGTCACCTTCTAATTCCAAAGTGATACCAGTGGCCAAGAAGGCACCAAAAGATTGACCTGCAGAACCCTTGACATTGACATGGATGGTGTCATGAGGCAAACCCTTCTCGCCAAATGTCTTGGAAACTCTGTACGACAAAGTAGTACCCAACGTACGATCGGTATTGACCACGTCACAATCAATAGTGACCGGCAATCCCTTAGCCAAGGTCATTTCAGATTCGTCGATCAACTTGTTGTCGATTCTAACGTGCAATCTGTGGTCTTGCTTTCTGACACAATGGGTGGCTACACCCGGTCTGATGGTGTGGGCTGGAGTCAAGATTGGAGACAAATCAATGTTTGCGTTCTTGGTGTTTCTCAAGTCGTCTCTAACCTTCAACTTTTCAGTTCTACCAACCATTTCGGCGATGGTTCTGAAACCCAAGTTGGCCATGATTTGACGCAATTCGTTGGCCAAGTAGTAGAAAAAGTTGATGACATGCTCTGGAGTACCGTCAAACTTCTTTCTCAACTCAGGGTCTTGAGTAGCAATACCAACGGGGCAAGTGTTCAAGTGGCAATTGGCAACAACGAGGCGATTTTCAAGTTGGAAAACTCCACCACTCACTTCGATAGCTCTGAATTCACCGTCTTCCACGTCGGATACGGTGAATGGCCGTGAGTCATGCGTGGTGGCCTTTCCGCCTAACGGCATCTTCTTTCTAGGAAGCAAAAGGAATTCCTGGAACTTCTGAGAGCCTTTACCCAAGTATACAACGTATTCCTTGTGCTCCTTTGATTCAGACGTCGCAAGACTATTGACAACCCCCGAGGCGCTGATTCCACAAGAAAGTGCTAATTTCCTCAAGTCATCAACAATCTTCTTACGCTCTTCCGTTGATTGATTGAATCTGTAGCAGTTGTGTGATTTTGCGTAGCAACCATCACTTTCCATCAAACCTGCAATGACAGACAAACGACATTGTTCATCACCATTCATGTATGCTTGTGGAATACCGGCTGATTTGTTGTCGAGTAAGCCTAATTCCTTAAGACCATCAAATACTGGATTCCAGTAAGTGCCAGAACGGGCACCAGAGTCACCAGAGCTGATCTCAAAAGTACGAACATCACTGCTACTATGTTCGGACTCCGTTTGGTGTTCTGCTGAAGCAACACGTTCAGTCAATTTCAAAGGAGCACAGCCTTCTGGGATGTTCTGGTTGAGGCGTTCAACATATGAATTCAACCAAACAACAATTTCACGATCAGAAGTCGTGATTGCTGCACCGCTTTGATCACCGTCGCCCAACCATAAACCTAAGAAGTAAGGATCAACTGGCAATTCGGATGTTTCACTTGATTGGATTTCAACAAATCTCTGTGGCGAGCGGTATAATTGCAAGTGAGATCTCTTCACTTCCAGAGAACACATCTTTTCATATTCTTCGACACTAGCTTGGAAAGTGTAGCCATCGGCAACAAAGCCTGGGTCGAGCCTATAATGTTGGTCACTAAGCAAAAGCGAATGCGCCAATTTGGCTTCTTCTTCTGTTCCAAACAGACGGGAGACCTTACGGATACCACCACAGTTGCAAATAGGTTCACTTTGCTTACTGGAAGTAGTCTCAAGTTGAGTTTCGGTAGAAGAGCCTGATCCATTCGAAAAGTCGGAGAAAACAAAACGGTCAACAGCATCATGGATACATTCTCTGATGAATTCTGGGTCGTTCTTGAGCTCCTTATCAGCAATTACCCGAATGTATTCTTCAAGGTGAGCTGAGTATTGATCGCTATTGCCACGATGGTAATGTTCGTCCAAAGCGAAATCAACAGCCTTATGGATCGAATCATTATCAACTGTCGAATTTGTTGAATCAACGAGGTCATTGTAAAAGGTGCTTGCAACCTTATCCAAATGGATATCAGACACATCCTCCTTGATGTGTTCACCAGTGCAGCGACTGAACCACGTTACACTCGTGCCAGACAATGAAGGTGTACATCCTGCAAGAGTAAGCTCGAGATGATGGTCAGGGGTGCACTTGAACGATACACTCTTACCGGAATCGAAGTCTTGGTAAGTAACTTCTTTCAATTTACCAGTTTCGGGAGCATTGGTTGCCAAACACATCACTGGCCTGTCCTTTGCATCCAATAAGTAATCACCAACAGCAACTTCTGAAACGGGCTTGTTGCCTTCGGAAGTCCTAACAATAGTATCCGATGCAAGGCACTTACGCATCATGATACAGCCCATGGCGATCAACGGAGTGGTGGCAAAACCCCATTCTTCAGCACCGAGCAAACAAGCAACGGCGATATCACGACCAGTTCTGATTTGACCGTCGGTTTGCAACACTACTCTTCCTCTCAAATCATTGAGAACCAAGGTTTGGTGAGACTCAGCCAAACCCAATTCCCATGGCAAACCAGCGTACTTGATGGAGGTCAACTTTGCGGCACCAGTACCACCATCACCACCGGAGACCAAGATGTTCTCGGAACCTGCCTTGGCAACACCAGCAGCGACAATACCAACACCCACTTCCGAGACCAACTTGACGGAGGTTCTGGCTCTGGGGTTGGCACATTTCAAATCATACAACAATTGTTTCAAATCTTCAATGGAGTAGATATCATGATGCGGTGGTGGAGAGATCAAACCCACGCCTGGGGTAGAGTGTCTGGTCTTTCCAATCTGCTCTGAAACCTTGTGACCGGGCAACTCACCACCTTCACCAGGCTTGGCCCCTTGGGCCATCTTGATCTGCAATTCATCTGCGTCAGCCAAGTAGTAGGAAGTGACACCAAATCTACCAGAGGCAATTTGCTTGATGGCAGATCTCATAGTGTCACCGTTTTCGTTGATGGTGGATCTGGCAGAGTCTTCACCACCTTCACCGGTGTTGGATTTACCACCCAATCTGTTCATGGCGACTGCCAAAGTGGAATGGGCTTCCATCGAAATGGAACCGTAGGACATGGCCCCGGTGAAGAAACGACGAACGATCTCGGTCCATGGTTCAACCTGGTCAATTGGAACAGCATTCGAGGCTTCGTAATCAAAGTCTAACAACCCTCTCAAAGTACAGTGCTTGATGGCGTCGTGTTCCTTCTTGGAGTAGGCCTCGTAAGCCTTCTCGTTCTTGTTCCTGACAGCATCCTGCATTGACGCAATGGCAGCAGGTTCGTTGATGTGTGCATCACCGCCATCTCTCCAGTGATATTCACCGGTTTCTGGAAGTGCTACGGGCTTGATGGTATCTCTGTCGGGATATCCAGCCTCGTGCATCGAGAAAGCATCTTGAGCAATGTACTCAAAGGTTATACCCTTAATTCTGGAGGCAGTACCAGCGAAGCATCTGTCAATAACAGAGTTATCGACACCAAGAGCTTCAAAGATTTGGGCACCTTTGTACGATGCCAAGGTGGAAATACCCATCTTGGACATAACCTTCAAGATACCTGCATCGATAGAGTACTTATAGTTCTTGATGATCTTTTCGGTTGTCAAAGATTCGTCCTTCAATAAGCCTTCGCCCTTCATTCTGACCAAGGTCTCAATGGCCAAGTAAGGGTTGATGGCATCAACACCGTACCCGACTAAGCAACAAGCGTGGTGAACTTCTCTAGCTTCGGCAGTTTCGATGATCAAAGCAACCTTGGAACGTTGCTTCTGTCTGACCAAGTGGTGATGGACTGCACCTACTGCAATCAAGGCAGAGATTGGTAATCTAGTGGCCGAAGTAGCCAAATCAGTCAAGATGATGACTTGGTTGTCATCAGCAATTGCCTTGGAGGCAGACTGACAGATTCTGTCGATTGTGTTGATGTAGCCTTGGATGCCATCGACCTTATCAAAAGTGATGTCAATGGTTGCAACCGACCACTTGGGGTAAACCTTCTCAATGTTCTTGATAGCTGTCAACTCGGAGGTCGAAAGGACAGGCGACTTCAACAACAATCTGTTACATTGGTCTGGTTTGATCTCCAACAAGTTACCTTGAGGACCAACGTAGCATTCCAACGACATCACAATCTCTTCTCTAATAGGATCGATAGGAGGGTTGGTAACCTGGGCAAACAATTGACGGAAGTAGTCGAAGAGCAACTTTGGCTGTTCTGAGATACATGCAAGTGCATTATCGTTACCCATGGATCCCAAGGCTTCCTTTCCTTCTGCCATAGGAGCAAGGACAAGGGACACCTGCTCGTGAGAATATCCGAAAGCGATCAATCTTGGGTCTGTTTGGACGGTGATATCCTTGGAAACTGCAAAGTCGGTCAAGTCAACTTCTCTTGCGGTCAATTTAGCGACCAAGTCGTTCATGGTGATCATGTTAGCCATAACCCATGACTTGAAGTCGAATCTGGAAGCAACCGAGTTCTTCAATTCACGGTCATCAACGATTCTTCCTTCCTTGGTATCGACCAACAACATTCTCCCGGGTTGTAATCTACCCTTTTGCAAGATCTTCTCGGGCTCGATTTCAATGACACCGACTTCAGAGGCGCAGATCATGCGGTCGTCGTCGGTGACGTAGTAACGACATGGTCTCAAACCGTTACGGTCCAAGTTGGCACCACAGTATCTGTCGTCGGCAAAGGTGAACAATGCCGGGCCATCCCAAGGCTCCATCAAACAGGCAGCCCATTCGTAAAAGGCCTTCTTCTTGGGGTCAATGTTGGCATCGTTTTGCCAGGCTTCTGGGATCAACAACATGACGGCTTCCGGAAGAGAGAGAACACCGTTGATGACCAACAATTCCAAGACGTTGTCGAAGGCTGCGGAATCGGATCCGCCTTCCTCGATGATGGGGAAGAGCTTGTCCAAATCGTCGCCAAACAACTTGGACGACATGATACCTTCTTTGGATCTCATCCAGTTCTTGTTACCTCTCAAGGTGTTGATTTCACCATTGTGTGCGGCCCATCTCAAGGGCTGGGCTCTGTCCCACGATGGGAAGGTGTTTGTGGAGAAACGGGAGTGGACTAATGCAAAATGGGCCTGGTAATCGGCGTTCACCAAATCGTGGTAGTAGGAGTACACCTGGTTGGGGGCCAATTGGCCTTTATAGACAATGGTTTTGTTGGAGAGGGAACAAATGTAGAACCAGTTGTGCAAGCCGATAGTGTGAGAGGACTGTTTTCTAAGGATGAACAACTTCTTTTCGAAATCCTTTTGGTACTTTTGAGCAAACTCTTGGTCAGATATTGGCAGAGAGAGGTATGACAAGTCTGAAAGAATGATTGCTGGCTGCAAGATGAGAGGTTCTCTGGAAAGAGAAGCCGGCCCCAAGATGGAGGAGTCGTGGGGCACCTTTCTCCAGCCAAGGACCTTCAAGCCAAGGGAGGAGGCAATGGACTCGAACGTGGCCTTGGACTTTTCAAAGACGGCGTCGTCCTTTTTGAAGAAAATGTTACCCGTCCCGTACTGGCCCATTTTGGGCAAGTCGACGTTGCAGTGGAATTTGAACTCACGGGTGAGGAAGGTGTGGGGAATGGACGACAACAAACCAGCACCGTCACCATCCTTGGGGTTCAATTCCCCTCCTCTGTGGGTCATGTTACATAAGAGATTTCTGGCGTCGGAGACGATCTTGTGGGAGGCGTCACCTTTCAAGTGACAGGTGAAACCGACACCACAGGCGTCTTTTTCCAAGTCGGGGTTGTACAACCCTTTGGCGGTGGGCAAGGCGGACGCCCACGACTTGTTTTCGGGGGTCTCGTCATAGTTGTAGATGTTGGTCTTCTTGAACTCCTCCTGAGGAAGGTAGGAGCTTTGCATTCTTACTGGGGCTGTTAGTAGAAGAAACAATTTAGAGGCAGGGCAGGGCTGGGCGGAAAAAAAAGGGCAGGCGACAAATTCGGGCTCTTCGTCCTGGCCCCGCCACCACCCATCGAGGCAGGCTGGCGGGCTCCCCACTCTGAAAAACGCAGCCTGGACCGCGCAAGACGGGGCCGATGATTTCGCCGTCTCGCTGGGCCGCGAGATGAGGCCGGGGTGCGGGGGGGCTCCCTGGGTGTCGGGGGCAGAGGCTCACCAGGGGCGAAGTCTCGTTGGTGCGGAGGCCCGCTGCCGGCGACTCTAGTGGGCCTCGCTGGGGCCAGCCAGCCGTTCTTGTCCAGGCCACGCAGGCTCTGGGATCATACGTACTCTCGTTATATAGTTACGCCAGCGACTACTGTGAATGTCGTGCTCTCTTTCTCTGCGTACAATCAAGCACGGGCAGTTTTCTGGGAGGAATGGAAAACAGAGGAAAGGTGGATCGGGCTAAACGTGGGGATTTAGGTTTATTTTATACTCGTGGTGGAGTTTTCCAGCATGGTGTTCTCCAGCCAACTCCGGCCGCCCTCACATCGTGCTGGGATCGCACCAATCACAGCCCGCCATTACTAACGAAGTGATAAGAGCATGCCGCAAAATGACTCAGTTGCGAGCGAAAAAGTCCACCCGCTCCTGCACTGATAGCCGGTGACTACGCCCGAAACGCAGCCCTCGGGGTAGATTGGGCGGCGCACGCCGCGGTGGCCCCGCCGCTCGCCCTCTGATCGCACGAAACCGGGCCGCTTGTGCGAGGCTGCGCGGTTCCTCCGGTCGCGTCCGAGGCCCTAACCGCAACCGCCGGCACGCCGCGGGGGCGGCCGGTCATGTGATTCGGGGCCACGCTCGCGAGAAAGTTCTCCCGAAGCGGCAATCGCCCGATCATAGGCTCATCTCGTAAGTCCGGAAACGAGGGGAACTCCCAACAATAAACCGGGGTGGGTCGCCAGACGGTAATTAGTTCGATGAGCTGACTCGGGACCTGGGCGGAGGGAACTGCCGGCCTTCACGTGACAGCGTGGGCGCTGGCGGCGGGTGGTGCTCGGTCGGCGAGTCGTGTCCCCGCGTGCGTCTGGGACCGCCAGTCGCCGGTGCTCTCTGCGCGGCCACGGCTCGAACCGGCGCCCCCGCCGCCGGCTGCCCTCACGTTTTGCTCGTCTTCTTTTCAACCTCATCACCAGCAAGCACCTCACCAGCACATCACCAGTACCCACCGCCAGCTTCTCCACCAGCATGTCGAACCTCAAACAAGTGACCTTCCCGCCAGAAGTGTTGGCCAGAATCGCCCCCGACATATCGCTCCAAAGACACTTGTCGATAGGGCTAAGACCCAATCTCCGCAACTTTCTCGAGTTCAAGCCCGTCGAAGTCGCTCCCCACGACTCCACCAACTTTGCCAGCAACGTCGTGGGCTCGTCGATCATCAAGAGCGGCTCCATCACGGTGATAAACGCCATCACCTTGGGCATAGTCGACCAGTCCATCTTGACGGACACCCCAGCCGCGTTCTCGTCGGTGTATCCGGTGGTCGAGATTCTCCGTGGCCGGTCGGGCGAGCCCACCGACGAGGAGATGATCATCGCACAGTCGCTCCACGAGACGGTGTTACACAGCAAAATCATCCCCAGCTCGAGCCTAGCCATCTCCGAGCTCGGGATCCAGGTCGCCGACGGCGAAGCGTCCTCCATCATATATCCCGACATCAACCCGGAGGAGTACTCGTTCGTGCGCAACCCGATGGGCAGCTCGTCCCGGGCGTACTCGTTCGTGCTCTTGTCGAACATCAAGATCTTCTCCAAGTCGGTCAGCACGTCCTCGTTGTTTGACTTGTGCCACCGCTCCACGATCGACGCGTTGTCGTCGATCAAGTTGCCCCGGGTGTACATCTGCGACAAGAACTCCAAGTCGGCGTCCATGTCGGTCGCCAGATCCAGACAGTCCAACAAGAGAGGCATGGTGTCCAACCAATCAGACTCGTCGCTCACGCTCGACAGCAACCCGTCGCTCCAGTACGGCTTGAAGTTGACCCAGGGCGACAACAGCATGGAAGAGTCCGCCGCCGCCGCCGCAGACTACGCCGGGGTGTCGTCCAACTTTGGAGTGGCCAAGCTTGGCGAGAGCAGCGAGCCCATCCTCTTGGCCGACTTGGAGGGCGAGGCCGAGGAGTCGTCCATCGACTCGAGAGTGTCTATAATTGCCAGCAAGGACGGCAAGTTGAAGAGAGTCAGCATGATAAACGGAGAGGACGGCACAGTTCTGTTAGACTTGCTCCGCAGCGCCATTGAGACCGCGAGATTGAGACTGGAGAACCCATAGAGTATGTAATAGAATAGAGGAGTACGAAGAGCGACTGTAGAAGTGACATAAGATGCGACAGAAATGCGACAGAAATGCGACAGAAATGCGACAGAACGCTACAGACAAGCGGCAGAAACGACAGAAAAACGACAGAAAATTGACAGAGAGCTATAGAAAAGCGACAGAGAGCTACAGAAAAGCGACAGAAAGCGAGAAAGCGTCAGAAAAGCGTCTGAAAGCGAGAAAGCGACAGAAGAGCGACAGAAAGCGACAAGCCATGCACTCATACACCAAAAAACTCTTCAATGCCTCGGCCATACAGTCAACGAGCACCAACCGTAGAGTACGCACTTCTACTGATACTGGTAGTCACCTACAATTTCCATCTTCTCATGAACAACTTCACATCACTATCATTTTACAATCACATCTTTTGACATTTCGCAACTTTTGGACATTTTGCAACTTCACAGCATCTCTCGCCCACCAACGACCCACCTCTTCTACGCCGTGCAGCGATAGTTGCTCTACTTAGTTACCGTAACCGGATCGCCACACCCGCCGGAACAAACCGAACCAACCAATCGGCGCTTTGAAGGGTAACCGGCTACGGTCCCTTTCGAGAGCAAGACTGTGGAGTCTCGTCGTGTGCGGTCCAACTACACCCTGCCGCCTGCACTCCATCATTGCAAGTCACATGACTTAGTGGAGACCCCACCCGACGGACGACTCGCTAGCCACAGCCAGAGAGCCCGTCTCGCAAGAGCCTCAGAAGCCCGCGGCCGCCCACCAGTCTTTTCTGCTCCCCACGGCACCGGCTCCGCATTTTTTGGCGGCGCAAATCTCCACTCGCTCGTCCAGCTCGCTTTGACATTCGAATCGCGCACATTTGGACAATCTTTACATCAACAGTATTCCCTGAACGCCAATCGCCGAGGCACTCCCCTACCCCCCACGCATTAGCCATGTCAGAGGACGCACACGCCACGGCAACCGAACGGGGCGGCTCTGCTCCGCCCGTCGAAAATAGCGATGCTCCCGCCCCAAACGCACAAGATCCAGCCGCCATCCCGTCGGCAGCCATCGACACCGTAGGCGAAACCACCACCGAGCCCTCCGCCGAGCCCGCCACCGAGCCGGCCGCCGAACCCCTTCTCCTCCAGAACAGAGCGGTCATCCACCACCTCATCCAGTCGGGAAATGTCGGCAACGAGGGCGACTTGTGGTACTTGGTGCCCACCGAGTATCTCGACTCGTTTCTCAAGCTCCCAGTCTCCACATTTGCCGAGTTGAAGCAACGCCTAGGCCCGATCGACTGCAGCTCTATAGTGGACGCCCACGGCAACCTCTATCCGGAAGACTCGGAGCCCGTGGGAACGTACAACATCTCGCAAGCCATTTTCAGCCACTTGTCGACATGGTTCGGCGTGTTGGGCAAACCTGTGGCACGCTACGTGGTGGTGAACGAGGAAACAGGCGAGAAGGAGGTCGAACGCTTCCCCCCGGTTTTCTTTCTTCACCAACTAGGGAAAAAGGCTTCCAGCGCGGGCTACCACCGCCAGGCGGCTGCCGCAAGCCCTCCCGTGGCCATTTCGGCCTCGCGGACCAGCACGTTCCAGGACCTATACAATTTGATCCGCGTCAACTTGCTTCATCAGCCGGCCACGCCGACCTCCTATGACTTCAGAGTGTGGTTCATAGACTCGAAAAACATCCTGGACTACCTGCGGTCGATCACCCTTCAGGCCTTCCTCCACGAAATCCCCAACAACCGCTTGGTCCAGCCAGATTTGATTCCGCAGACTTTGAAGAGCCAGGGAATTAACTCCAGCTCATTCCATCTCTTGGTAGAATCCCAGGACCCAAAGTCAGCCCCTCACCTCTATCCAATCGACCACTACCTCGCACTGGTGGACTTCAGCCAATACGACCTTCTGCATTTGTTGAATAGAGGCGGAAATACCGGCCTCAACAACTTGGGAAACACATGCTACATGAACTCAGCATTGCAGTGCTTGTTGCATGTTCCAGAAATAAATTACTATTTCTTCTACAACCTCTACAAAAGAGAGATCAATGCCGAGAATCCGTTGGGAAATGGAGGAGAGGTTGCGAATTCTTTTGGTTCGCTCTTGAAACAAGCATTTGATGCAACCAACCTCAAAAGCTCGGGCATGACGACTTTCGCGCCACGAGAATTCAAATCCACCATTGGAAGATACTCTTCCATGTTTTCGGGTTACATGCAACAAGATTCCCAGGAGTTTCTAAGCTGGTTATTAGACGCTCTTCACGAGGATTTGAACAGAATCCAGAAGAAACCCTATTGCGAGAAACCTGAGTTGAAGGATGATGAAATCAATGATGATGCCGCAATCTCAAGACTAGCTGATACTTGCTGGAATCAACATAAAATGAGAAACGACTCCGTCATTTCAGATCTTTTCACAGGAATGTACCAATCAACTTTAGTGTGTCCCACCTGTTCGAAGACCTCAATCACTTTCGACCCTTTTAATGACATGACGCTTCCCTTACCGATCAACAAGATGTGGTATCACACATTTTCCATAATCGACTTATCTGAAAATGACCGGATTATGGGCGAAAACCGATTCATGAAGTTGGAAGTGGAACTCAATAAAAAGTCAAACTACGATGATCTTTTGAAATACATCTCGAAGTTCTTGAACATACCTTCCACTTACTTGTTCCTCTACGAAGTACACAGAAATACGATTTACAGTGATTTCCAATTGAACTATACAAGAAATAAGTTCCTTCCTATAGGAGACATTATCAGGGACTCTGATGAAGTTCTTGTGTATTATATCCCCCACGATCCTGTTACAGATATTATTGTTCCTGTCTTCAATGTTGTTGAGGACAGAGACAAGTCTTACAACCTATCTGAGTATTTTGGAATACCATTGTTCGTTGTTTTCGACAAAGAAGCGGACATTACCAGTTTTGGAACAGTCCGCCGCAAGTTGGAACAGCAGGTCAAGAATTTGTCAAGGGCAGACATTACAGCAGAGTATGAGCAAATCAAGACTCTGTCGTCTGAATACGTGGACAGAAAGTTCTACCGTGCTAGCGATTTTCCCATTTTGTCACAACTGAATGATTTAGTACTTGTTGGTGAAGAAGATGAAGGTTACAACTCCGATGTCTCCCTCGCAAACCCGTTCTTTGGAGCCGATCTTGGCTTCGATGTGAAGCACACTCGAGAAAATCCTTCTGCCAAATATCGGAGTCGAATGAATTTCAGAAGTACGAAAGGTGCTTCTGAGCGTATGATTCAGGTTCCACTCCATATGCCCAAGATCAGCGACTTTAAGCCCTTGGCTGAAGAATTGCCTGAGCTCAAGAGAAAGTTCTATCATTACCCTGATTTTGAAAAGAATTTCGATCAAGAAATGGACGAATTGGCAGAAGAAGTGAATAAAGACTTGGGAAGTACTGACTCTCACGACGAAGAGGCAAATTCTGACAGCACTACTAAAACCAACGAAACAGATGGTTTTGTCATTGTGGATCATGACAGAGAGCAGACGAAGAAGATCTCTGATCTGAGCTCTAGATTGGACCCCCTGTTCAGCCTGTCCGATGAGGAAACAGAAAGTGAAAAGCATATGGGAAGTGTTATGTATGGTAACGAATCGGGTAGTGCGATATCAATTGCACCACCAGAGTTCCCTGACTCTGTGAAACCTTCTAATCAGAACTCTCCAACTGAATCAGAGCCAGCATTAGCTCCCTCTACTACTATTGCAAACAACCACCCCGTTCTCATCACACGTGATACCATTCTAGTTTGTGATTGGGATAGAGAAGTGTACGAGAAGTATTTTGACGATGTTGATCTTCAAGCATGGGTCGATATTCCGGAGATTCCCAACCCTGAGTTGGAGCAGAGCAAAGCTCGGTTCGAAAGGCAACGAAATTCTAAGGTTTCTCTATATGACTGTTTGAAGAGTTTCAGCACACCAGAAGTGCTTGGGGAGCAAGACTTGTGGTATTGTCCTGGATGCAAAGATCACAGACAGGCCACTAAGACTATCCAGCTCTGGGCTACTGGAGACATCCTTACAATTCATCTCAAGAGGTTCCATAGTGCCCGGGCATTCAGTGATAAGATAGATGTGGTGGTAGATTTTCCTATTGAAGGCCTCGATATGGGACAATTTGTGGCCAATCCTGAAGCCAAAGACCAGATATATGATTTGATTGCAGTTGACAACCATTACGGTGGTTTGGGAGGGGGCCATTACACTGCCTCGGTGAAGAATTTCAAAGACAACAAGTGGTACTATTTCAATGATAGTAGGGTGAGTCCAATAGAGGATCCCAAGGAGTGTATCACCAGTGCTGCCTACTTATTGTTTTACCGCAAGAGAGTGAGTGAGAGTGTCCCTGGCTTGGGTGGAGAGAACCTCAACGCCAGTCTCAAAAACGGAGCCGATGCTTTACGGAAAACACTCCAAGCGAAAAAGATCCAGTTAGAGGCCATCTTGTCACAGGTAGATTCATACTCCAAGAGTGAAGATGCCAGAAAGGCCGAAGCTTTTGGAATTGAGAGTCCCGAGCCGACCGACGTTCCTGTGGAAGCAGGGGAGACAGATACTGAAAGCAAGAAGGCACGGCCGTTTGAAAACTTGACTAGAGCCCAGTTCCAACCCGATGATGAAACTAACTTCAACTACGACGACGAAGTGGACGAGGAGGAAGACATCGTTGACGTTGACAACACTCGCAAACAGAGGCTCATTTCCAAGGAAAATAATAGCAGCAAGTTGATTCAGATCAAGAGCAATGGCAAGCAGGAAGTCTCGTCTTCGCCGATTCCCATTGACTGCGGCGACGAAGCCGGCGGGAATGGCAGTATTAGCGGGTGTTTGGACGAGTCCAGTGATATTTAGGTAGCTACGAGAGTAATAGAACAGGAGTGTGGTATGGCAAGCAGTAGCGAGGATAAAAATGCCGTTAGGAAGAGGAGTAAAGGGCAATAGCAGAAGGATGTCCAGTAGCCTGAAATTGAAGCCAGAACTGCACTCCGGAAGTAGTTCAATGTGTTGGAGTACCGATATCATTGCACAGTAACCCCACCGCGAGAATCGGGCTGGCCCGCACTAATTTAGTGCGCAAGCCCCCAAACTGCGCCACGAGCTCTCGCTAAAGTTGCAGCAGTTCTCGCTGGCCGCGCGCTACATCTCGGTCATTTGTTCACGTGAATCAACCCCAGAGCGTTAAACAATAACCCTTGTATTGACGGTCCTACCAACTATTGTCCATTCGATCACTTGCCAATTGCCTCGATGACCGAGATCGACGAGGGAGCAGATGTGCTAATCATCAACGAGCTCTGCGACGATGTCTTTCTGGGCTACAATATCAACAAAATACTCCTTCTCAACTGGCAGGTTGATCTTACTGATTGCACCAAAGACTATGCCAGCTTACACACTCTAGTGCTGGAGGACTTGGTGTTGACGGAGCAGATGGGCCCGTTGCAGTACGACCGAGTGGAGGGCATTCTCCTGAAAGTAGCTGCGCTAGACGAGGAAATATACCTCGACTTCATGGTCATCATCGTTGAGGTGATAGTCTACATCGCCTCGCTGTCCTACAACACCAAGATCCAGTTATTTCAGTCAAAACTTCATCATTTTCTCATAGATAGACTTCTTGGTCAGTTGGCCGCGGGCGATTTTCCACCGGGGTTGATCCACGAAGTGTCGCCGTGCAATCAGTACTTCAGGCTTATAGTGCTGATGCTTGAGTTTGGGTGTGAAATTGCCTACTTCCGAAAGTTGATCTCCTTCATGCACGAAACTCCGCAACCTGTGGCCATGTTGGCGGTGGTAGAACTCTTGCATCAGTGCTTCACCAAGTACAAGTCTCATTTCAAGGTCACGCTCTTCAACCGGATCACCAGCTTCCCTTTCACCAACGACGGTCTCAAAGATCGCTTTTCAATTCATTCATGGTTCAAAAACAATGCCATATCTTCATCCAGCAGCGATCCCGTTACCTTATTTGTTCTATCTAGCTCCAGCACTTCCACAGTGGATCAGGCAACATTGAGAATCCTGATCGTAAACTACAATCAGTTTCTAGTGGAGGTAGCAAATCTTCACAACGGATCGAGAATGCAGTTCACTTTTAATCAGATATTTACCTACCAGGACAATCCCGAAGATCTCAATCAAGGATATGTTCATTTCGTGTTGACTTACGACAAATATTCCAATCTAAATCTATTCATCAACGGAGAATATAGCGAGTCCATTCCATGTCCCGAGATCAGCAAATTCATGGCCTCTTGGAACAAAGTATACATAGGTAACGAAGTCGGTACTTCGGGTACCATTTCAGATGAGATTCTTATTAAAAACATGACCATCTTGAACAGCACCTTGTCGCAGGAATGGATATGCATGTTGTACAATCTTGGTTTGGGGTACGACTGGGAGTTCAAGGAGTTTACGAACGAAAACCTCCACAATCTCTTGAATCACCTAAGCGCTAAGGGATTGGTTAATGTCGGTGTCAAGCTAAATGAGATCAAAGCGCAGAGGAAGAGAGGGAGCCAGTCAATATTTGACCGTCCGCAAAACCGTTATCAACCACAAGCACGCAAGCACGTTCGTCAGAGCAACAGCAACCGTCCATCAAAGTATTCGTCGGTTGTGAATTCTTTCCTGGGAGTGGACTCGCCTGATTTGATAGACAAGCATATCATAGTTTCCTCGCTAGCAAAGTTGAAGATCGAGAATCTCGTTTTTGATACGACGGATTTCTTTGGAACGCTTCAGATTCAACAGACCAACAAGAGCGTTGCACCTAAAACCGATATGGTACCTTCGTTCTTGTACCACAACTCCAACTCTATTCATGGTGCTTTGTACTGTGTTGGTGGCGCGTCTCTTCTTTTGAAGTTCATTGAGTCTTCACTTGAGATTAATCAGCTGCAACTAAGAGATACAATCGTACACCATTCATTGTCATTATTACTAACCATTTTGAACAACAATTGGAGATTGAGCAAAGAATTTGAAAACATGAATGGATACTCGATGTTGGCGATTCTCCTCACCAACTATAAGCAGAAATTCAATGGCTCTTTGAAGTTTCAATTACTAGACGGCTTTGACGATCCTGCAACCATTGGAGATAAGAACGTTTTGAACTTGCTTTTGAAGAACAGCGGTTACAACTCAACAAACCCACACGAGTCCATCATAACTAATACATTCACGTATAGGTACCTCCTTCTCAACTTTGACTTCTTCTACCAGTCCGATTCATTTGAGCATTTATTATATCATTTTCAGGTGTTGATTCAAGGATCCAAATACAAGGAGTACAATAACTTGGAATTGGAAAAGATGAAACTATTGAAAAAGTTACTTCAGTTTTTGAAGAGTCCCATTTTCATCACTCACCCCCTTTCACAAACAGCTCATCTTCAATTGACGTCCACAATCACTAGTATTATCAGAGAGGACACTTCGGTTGAAACGATCAGATCGATATCTTTGTACGTGATATTTGCTTTATACAGTCATGATTGCAGTAGCGACGTTGGAGTTGCAATTTTGAAATCATTGACTGATATTCTATGTGATTCCAATTCGTCTATAAAGTCATTGAAGAAGTTCTCCCGATCAATAACTATTCATTGGATCTTACTCTTGTTTATTTATAGAGGATCACAAGAAGTTGTTAGATGTGGAATTAGGCTTCTCAGTAAGTTGTTGAGAATTTTGGGTCCTCATATAGTCAAAAGATTCTTTCAAGTCAATCGTGGATTGGATATATTGACTCATTTCCTCAAACACTGGTGGTCTGATGATACGATTATCAATACTATTTTCTTAGCTGGTTTTGGAATTGAAGACGAAGTGGATGAAGAGTCAAAACTGGAGACCAATCTTGTGTCTTTGTTGAACCAAAGTCATTATAATTTTGACTCAATTTTGATGCCAGATTTTTTATTGTTGATCAACAATCTTGCTTTGAATTCGATGTACGAACTCAGCTCAAAATTTGGACGCTTGTTGAGCAGCAACCCGTCTTCTCCCACAAAGTTGAACGAATCTGAAAACTTGAATCTTTCGTTGAATATCCTTCACTTGTTGAATCAATACGTAGATTCAATTGCAATCGGAAAAGAGAAGATCAAGGCACTAGGGCAATTCTACCTCTCGAAGGAATTCTTAGAGGGTATATCAGAGCTTTTGGGATATCTAAAAATCTCGCTAGCTTGGGATATGAACCAAGTACAATTGAACTTCAAGACTGTGCATCAAAAGTTGGTCAATGTGATCACTGAAATATTCGTGGGAAATTTCACAGATGACAAATTTTTGGAGTCTTTCGAGAACTTAAGCCCAACTACAAGGGATTTAATCCTTGACGTCATTTTCCCAAACATCTTCCAACACATCAACGAGTTTGTGAGTGTGAGTAAGTTCATCTTCAATGAAAAGAAGTATATGGCCTCGACAATCAAATTGGCCAACTACTACCTTACCGAGTTTATTCAACGTAATTACTCCGTGAGTGAAAAAGACTTGAACACCTACATTACCAGTGTCATATCCTTCATTGAAATAGACAGTTCAAATGGGGGACTTTCAAAACTCAAGAGTGAGATAGGGAAGATCATTTTGTTCAAGTTTTTCAAGTTAGCCGATGAACAAAGAGGATCTTTCGGGGACGGCTTGAAGTTCTTGTTATACAGACAAGTAGTCATTTTGCTGAAAGAAGTGTTCAATGATAGAAAATTGGCGGACTTGTTAGTGGTGTTGTTGGGAATATTCTTGAATCTACCACCCCAAGAGCAAGATTTAGAGAAAGAACATTTCTTCAACTTTATGAGGTCAGTTTACCTCATGACTCAGGACGACAGATTCCATAATATCAACAGGCAAATGGCAATAGACTATGAGTTTATGGACAGCTTCTTCTCCAAGATGGTCACCCAAAATGACGACGAGTCTTTCAATAGGCTTACAAAGTATCCACCAGTTGTCAAGGGTATAAACCAAAAATACCATCTCTTGTTGGGTAAATACGAAGGAATCGCCTTCTTGAATGTTGCAGACATGATAGGAGTCGCTCTCCACAATGGAGGAAAATTGACAGAGTACCTGAACAACATTTACATCAAGAGCTTCGAAAAGGACTGCGAGCAATTGAGATCACTGATAATACACGGAGAGATGGTCAAGTACAACAGGGCTGTTCAAGATAACCAGGAAAATGTCAACTTCACTGTGTCCCACTACCAATTGTTGAAATTCGAAATTGCACGGTTGATCAGACATGAAAATAAGCTGAACAACTATGTCTTAGATTACATCGAGAACAATGACCGAATGAGAAATAGGTTAATAGTGGAAGACCAGATTCCCGAGTACGAGAAACTCTCATACAATATTGCTATTCCTGTCAAGAAGCTCGACGGCCTAATTCCGGTGGATCCTTTCGATGAAATGATTACAAGTGGAATTGACACATTGAGCCTTTCTATGGACGAGGAAACATTTGAAATAATTGACGACCATACTGGGGAGACTAGAGACGAATCCGAGGCTATCAGCATTTACGAGGATAAGAATAGAAAGGTCATTCGAAGTCTATTCCTTGGAGATCAGATTTCTGCACTTTGGAATATAAGTCAAATAAATGGACTAGTTCCCATCGAAAGCTTGATGATTTTGGGAACTAGTCATCTTTATTTGATCGAGAACTATTTCCATTGTAGTGATGGAAATGTCATTGATGTTCAGGATGCTCCTTCTGACTTGAGGGACCCAATCCTTCTGCTGATAAATTCTCAATCGAGCAATATTCTTAACTCTGACACAAGAACTCATCGGAATAAGAGTTGGAGTTTGGACAAACTTAGTTCGATTTCGAAAAGACAGTTCTTGTTGAGAGACATTGCATTGGAGATGTTTTTCAGCGATGGTGCAAGTATCCTTCTTACTTGTTTAACTACCAAAGAGAGAGATACAATTTATGGCAAGTTAGTCACCTATGCCTCTGGAAGAGGATTGGATTATGATCTCTCGCAAGTTCTTCAGGTTACTTCGTCAATATTGAGCAACAGCAACGGTCTATCGTTCACCTCAAAGTTGGCATCGGCTTTTTCACAAAATACAATCAGTTCAAATTCAACATCATCCTTCGTTGCAGCTACCAAGAAATGGAAGCAAGGTGAGATGTCCAACTTCTACTACTTAATGATCATCAATACCTTGGCTGGACGGACTTTCAATGACTTGACGCAGTACCCTGTGTTCCCGTGGGTAATTGCAGATTATACCAGCGAGACACTTGATCTTTCCGATCCAAAGTCTTTCCGAGACCTCTCGAAACCAATAGGAGCACAAACCCCAGCAAGAGCACGTCAGTTCAAGGAGAGATACGAAGCTTTGGCCAGTTTGGAAGACCCTGATGCACCTCCATTTCATTATGGGACACACTATTCTTCGGCAATGATTGTGACATCTTTCTTGATAAGACTCAAGCCATACGTCCAGTCGTATTTGTTACTTCAGGGGGGTAAGTTTGACCATGCTGATCGGTTATTCAACTCGATACAGAAGGCATGGATCTCAGCCTCGAAAGATAACACCACCGATGTGAGAGAATTGACCCCCGAGTTCTTTTACCTTTCTGACTTTTTGGTAAACAGCAACAACTTTGAGTTTGGTAAATTGCAAAATGGCAAAAGCTCAAATGACGTCGAGCTTCCTCCCTGGGCCCAAGGAGATCCCAAGATTTTCATTGCGAAAAATAGAGAAGCATTGGAGAGTCCGTATGTGTCTGCCAATTTACATCTCTGGATCGAGTTGATATTTGGACATAAGCAGAGTGGACCTGAGGCCGAGGCTGCGTTGAATGTTTTCCATCATCTTTCTTATAATGGAGCTATTAACTTGGACAATATAAACGACGAGACGGAGAGGAGGGCTGTGATCGGAATGATCAACAATTTCGGACAGACTCCGAAGAAGCTTTTCAGCAAGCCTCATTTGCGCAAAGAGGTGTTGAATCTTCCTAATGTTAACCTCACCACGTTGAGCGAAGCTGGTCTTCCAAAGTCGGTATTTGAGTCCAAGATGAAGCTTCCGATCGAGAAGCTTGAGATTAGCACCAAGTCAGGGAGACGAAAGTGGGTCGGGCGTCCCGCATGTATAACATCGGAAGATGAGCTTTTGATACGGAAAGCATGTAAGCTCAAGTTTGACAGCGGATCGTTGGTGATCAACCTGACCACGTTTTTGAACATTCATCAGTCGGACATCACAGCAATTTTACAAACGGGGAACAAGACATTCCTCACTGGATCCGAGGACGGAATCATAAATTCATGGAGATGCAGCATTCGAAATGGAACCACGACGTTGCAATTTCAGAATGTGTTGCGAGGGCACTTTGCACCCATAACTGCGATCAAGTTCAGCAAAAGTTTCAAGACCGCGGTCAGCGTGGATGAAGAGCACGTTTTAATGGTATGGGACCTTACCAGGCTCAAGTTCATACGCAAGATTCCGCCTCCGCAGGGCAGAGAGGACGGAGAGCGAATTCTTGCCACGATCGGCGGGATCTCGGACGACACAGGCAACATCTCGATCTCGTACTTTTACGGGGGACAGAACCACTTGCACATTTACAACATCAACGGCGAGCTTATAGTGAAGAAGGTTCTCGATCTCAATGGGCAGAGAATCGGCTGCACCAGTTTCGGAAGCTCCAACAACCGGATGGTCGATTCCGAGCGGGCCGTGGTGGTGAACAACCATGTCTTCTGGTCCAGCGAGCTCATCGCGATCGCGTCCGGGCGCACGGTGCAGGTGTACGAGCTCAGCATTCTCGACCGCGCGGGCTGGGACTTGGTGATAGTAGATAGCGTCGACATGCTGGAGCAGCTTTCGGGGCAGATCAGTGCCATGGAGTTGCTCAAGCACTCGGCCGTGGACTCCGAAGCAGGCGAGTGTCGCGGCAGTCTCCAGCTTGTGTTTGGGGACACCACCGGCCGGGTCTACGTGACATAAAGAAAATGAGCTCCATAGCCTTCTCCACAATTGGGAGCCCGTTACGTAACGCCCTCACGGGGAAAAGTCTCCAGGGAGCCCCAGGGAGCCCCAGACCGCAGCCAGTGGGGTTTTGACTCATCGGCTTATCAATCCCGCGCAATACTGCACGGTAGAACAATGCGATCGGCCTATTATGCACAAATGACCGGTCCGGTATATACCCCAGCATCTCTACATATATAGGGCCAGGGCCGGGAGCAAATTCCGCCAGCTGTACGGCCGAGCTGCAACTGAAATCGAGCCAATGTCCACCACCGTAGAATATCCGATGAGAACGCTCAAAGAGCCGGGCGTGGCCGAGACGACGTTCCGGGAGAACGATCTCTCGCCAGGGGTGCTGGTGGGAACGAGTCCCGCCAGCCAGCCAGACGACTCCGAAGACGATACCGGGGCCACCGAGTACCCCGAGGGAGGCTTGAAGGCGTGGAGCGTCGTGTTCGGCTCGTTCTTGGGGTTGACCACCGCCTTCGGGTCCATCAACTCGGTGGGAGCCATCCAGACCTACGTGGCCTCGCACCAGTTGGCCGGCGTGGACAACTCGACGGTGGCCTGGATCTTCTCCATCTACTTGTCCTTGTCCATGGCGGTGCAGGTGTTGGTGGGTCCGTTCTTCGACCGCAAAGGCGCCCTCATCCCGTTGATCATCGGCACGGTGTTGATGTTTGCCGGGTTCATGGCTCTCGCCAACTCCACCGAAATCTGGCAGTTCATCTTGTCCTTGTCGATCTGCGCCGGCTTGGGAAACGCCTTGTGCATCACCCCGTTGGTGGGCGTGTTGAGCCACTGGTTCATGGTCAGGCGAGGCAGAGCCACCGGCATGGCCACCATGGGGGGCTCCATCGGCGGGATCGTCATCCCGTTGATGCTTCGTTCCCTCTACCCCAAGGTGGGCTTCGCCAACGCCATCCGCATCTTGGCCTGCTTCTGCTTGGTCTGCATGATCTGCGCCATTGTCTTGTCCAAGGACAGGCTCCAGCACGTCAACCGCAGGATCGAAAAGAAGCCCATGTCCAGCGAGTTCTTCGACTTCAAGGCCTTGAAGGACCTCAAGTTCTGCTTCGTCGTGGCCGGAATCTTCTGCAGCGAGGTCTCCTTGATGTCAATGGTCACCTACTATGCGTCGTACGCAATGGTCCACGGAATGACCGAATCGTCCGCCCTTTTGTTGTTGACCATCTTCAACGTCACCGGGGTGTTGGGCAGACTTCTTCCTGGCATCTTGTCCGACATGATTGGTCACTTCAACGTGATGGTTCTCATGTTGGTCGGCGTAGACTTGTCGATCTTCTTGTTGTGGTTGCCCTTTGGCTCCACCACCGCGGTCATGTATGCGTTTGCCGCCACCTGTGGCTTCTTCAGCTCGTCCATCCTTAGTCTTTCGCCCGTCTGCTTGGGTGCCATCACGCCTGTCCACAACTTTGGTGCCAGATACGGCCTCACCTACTTCTTTGTCAGCATCGGGGTGTTGATCGGAATTCCCATCGGTGGTGCCATCATCGCCAAGGGGTCGGTCCACAACTACGAAATGTTCATCATTTTCTGTGGCCTTTTCGCCGTCTTGGGAACGGTTTGCTGGATGGCTGCCCGGTTTGCAATCGTTGGGCTCAAGTTAAATGTCAAGATTTAGTAGTCAAATATAGAGTTATGAATAGAATACGAGTTTACCGAACTTGCTTCACGTCAACCTGCTTCATTTCGGCAGCTAGCTCGGGACTCACGATGGATAAAACGTACGGAGTCGCTATGATGGCCATGCAAGCTGTGAACAAGACGGTGTAGAGAGTGTTCTTGAAAATGAACCCAAAGGGACTGTTCAACACCATGTCAGCCAATGATCCCAGCGTATTCTCGTAGAACTGCTTAGTGCCAACATACCTGATCGTGAGAGGGCTCGAATGAGACACCTCCACCGCAGCTGTCTCGTTGAGCTCGTTGGTCAAGAGGGGATGCTCCAACACAAGAACCTGCTCACTTTCCAGATCCACCCGAACTCTGAACCGGCCGGCTTCTAAATCGAAGTCATAAGACTTGACAAACAATTCGTATTCCCCAGAAGCCAAATCGCGGTACTCGAATCGATATTCCAGGTTGACCGGCGTGCTGAGGGCGTTGTACTCTTCGTCGTTGTCCAACGGTACTAAATCCACCTGTATTCTCAGCTGGTAGTTCTCGCCATTGATCACTTTCTGGGGAGCAGCTTCGATCTCGGATGGGACGTGCGTGATCTTTCCTGAGAATCCCACAGCACAGCAGAGAGCTATATGCACTAGCAAGGCTACAATCGCTTGCATCGTCACGTTGGTCGAGAGGGTTTGAATGGTGTTACTCAGTCTAAAATGGCTGCTAGGCTTCAGCTGCTAAAAAGGTTACCCGGACAGATCGCAGGAGTATAAGAAGGTGAACAGTGCAGCCGTCCTCAAAAGTTTTTTTTTCTTCTCTATTGTACAACGTATGTGTATTATTGTAGGGCGTCAATTCATAGACTTTCAGTCTAGCTCCCAGGGTTGCTGCTCTCTACAACGCATACCAGAGTATACTAGTCACTTTTGTGGGTAGTCACGGAAATTACGGGTTCATCTGCAGAAACTCTACTTCCGGTGGGAGCAGGTGGTGGTTTCATCTTGAAACGTGAAACTGCCACTCTTCCATTGGGGTTTTGCTTTTAATTACAGCTGAGCATTCTAGCGTCCAAACAGATCTTTTCTAATGCCTACATAATTTTGTATGGTTGAACTTTTACTCTATTATCGCGACGCTAAAGTCGACGATCCCCACTTGTCGTAACAATATAGCCCGATGGCTACCAACGTAAGACCTAATCCTTGATACAAGGAAATCCCGCCGAGCCATTTGTTGTTGGGGTCAGTGGTGATTCCCAAATGCAACACCATACTTACGGCGATCAAGACGATTCTCTTCATCATCGATGCAATAGAGTACGTCAATGCCGGAATGGAGCCTAGCAAGTGGAACGCCATGACTGTTTGTGCGAAATGTGAGAAAGAGTCAGCCAAGATGAGTGACAAGACGGTGACGATTTCCCTGCCAGGGTCTTCCGTGTCGTCGACGAACTGGTGTAGGAGTGCCGGCAATTCGTAGAACAAGAAGCCAAAGAGCGAGAACACCACCCCGACCAGAGAACAATACAAGATAATGGTCAACTTGTCCGGTTTGGCAACGTTCTGTAATTGCAACTTCTCGGCAATGTATGCAAAGGGGCCGATCAAGCTCGAGCCCCGCTCGACCTGCTGGACGTAGGGAGACAGTTGGAAGTCCGATTCTTCCTTCTTCTCATCCAATCGCAAATCGGAGCTCGAGTACGGAAGTTTGATGGAGTACGTTCTTTTGCGGACGTACTTGTTGCTTGGCCCGTTACTGCTGTGGTTGTAGGGCTGCTCTGGATTCGACGTGGATTCGCGGTCCTTTGGGGCGTTCAATACCAACGACTCGATGTTGTTGTCGTCGTCCCAGGTCATTAGCTGTTTCCCGTAGATGTTCTGGGAGGCGAAGATCACCGTGCTTATCACGCAAAACACCAAGCCTTTGATGTGTTCGTACTTGAGTTCGTTGGATAGGATCTGTGTTGGAGAATGCGAGGAATCCGCGGTGATGATTATCACGACTCCTCCCACCAATGGAGTCAAACACAAGTAAGTGACCAACAGGAAGTGGACCTTGTAGACGATTCTGTACCCCGCGACGATGAGCAAGGGGGAGAGCGCTTTGATGCTTGAGACCGTGGCCAACGGGATCAAGGAAGTGGCACTCAATGAGAAGTACTTGCCGCTGAACTGGAACAAGCCCAACGGCAAGATCTTGACCAAGACATTGAGACTGAAGATCGGATCGTGGTCACTTGTCGGCACGCTTCCCCTGGGGAAGTGGGCGCCTACCTGCGGGAATCTTCTGGTGATGTTTATGAAGGTCAATGACAAGAACGCTCCTATTAGAAACTGGCATAGCCCTAGAAAGAGAGGGAACTTGAACCGTATCAAGATTAGCTTACTCAACTGAGACGTTATCGACGAGACCAGATACCAGATGAGACACGACACTAATATCTTCACCGATATTGGTGGAGCTACCAGGTCCATTGTGATTGGGTGATTGGATACGAAAGCCGGGCTTGCTTGGGGAGGACAATTGTGGATTAAGTTCGTTCTTTATCAACCGGAGTCTTTCATATTTTGCACTACCGGCCAGAAAAAAGTGAAGGCAGGAATTGTGGATCGTAGCCAATCTCAAGTTCGAATTGGTACGAGGCTCAAGATTACGGGCTCATAAAAATATAGCCTAAGCCCACAGCCTTGTGGCTACCGGCTGGTACCGGCGGCAACGTGAAGGCGGACGCCGGCGTCCGAAGGGTCGTTGATGAGAGAAGCTACAAATATGTGCTTCGATCAAGATTTCGCAGTCACCGTTTTCCCCGGCCCTAAGCGCAGTACCGTATCAAAGGATCTTACACTACACGAATCGAGAATTGTGTCTATTGAACTAGTCGTTGTTGCCGGTGATTTCCAGCTTGGCCTGCGCAGTGTAGTCGGTCTTGGAGTACGCTGGGCTGGGGTTCGTCCATCCGTTCACAAAGTCAAAGTCGGTCTGAGCCCAGTGGGCGAACGGATACGTGGGTAACGTTTTGAGAGGAGTATCTTCCTTTATTATCCCCTTCTCGATCTGCCTGTTCACTAGACTGTCGAGATACCCCAAGATGTGGTCGCGGAAAAGATCAAAGTTTTTGTACTTGATGATGTCCTTGGGGCCCTCGTAGAGGATCTTTCTGATCAACGAGGGCACCAACGGCTCGTCCTTCATTTCCTCGATCGAGTAAAAGATGGGATGGTTGGTGAAGATGATGGCGTTCGACTTGGGCAATCTTCTCAAGGTCTGGCGCTCGACCCGGACATTGAACTCCTTGGGGTCTGTCGATTTCATGTCTGCCTCGACGTTGGGGTCGTGCTGCGGTAACTGGTACACGTTGTTGGTCTTGAGCTTGTGGTCCCAGGTGACGTACCAGCTGGCCCGCTCTACCGGCTCGCTGGCCTTCATTCTTTCAAACCACCTCTCCATAGACTTCTTCAACTTTTCCTTGTAGTACGGAACGTCAGTGTGGATCACGTCCAAGCTCTTTCCGAGTTTCAGGTCAATCCCAAACGATCCTCCAGGGAACGGAACCGCGGCTGCAACAAGGTAGTGCTGGCCGTCCTCAGGGTTCTTTTTGACGATGTAAAAGTCCTCCTTGGCCAACTTGGAGACGTAGAGCAACGGGTGTTCTTTCAAGGGCAAGGTCATGTCCAAGATCTCGTGGGTTATTTCGTTCTTGAGGATCCAGCCCGAACCTTTCCGCTCTCCAGTGTAGTCTCCGTGCTTCAAGATGGTGAACAAGAGGGGATACCGTTCCACCAAGTGGCTGACCACGGTCTCCATGAGCTCGAACGAAGCGTCGTACCCTTCCGGTAACCAGTCGATGTTCTGCTTCCCGTACTTCATCCAGATCCGCTTCTTTTCCTCGATGTAGTGGAGGTAGTATTTGTCCATGTCCAACCAGTGGTTGATGTCCAATCTGAAGATCGACATGGTCTGGTGGTACGGCCACCTGAATGGTCTCCACGGACGGTCGTCGTAGTTCTTGACCTGCTCCGGGGTGATCATTAAGGGCGTCGGGGTTGGTATCACCCCCTCGGGCTCGTCTTTGCCGTACCTCGAGCCTCTTCTGCTTCCAGCAGCCTCCTGGTCGTCGATTCGCTGCTTCTTGAATCTGTGGTAAAATGCTAGTGCGTGTTTGTGGAACACGAAGAGAACGGCGAAAACCCCCGCTATCAATAGTAAGGACATCTCGGAGTGTTCTGGTCGCTTGTTTTGGGTGGGCCGCTTGTCCAGGCGCCTGCCGCAATATATACCCTATCGCACCTGAGTCGTTGCCTCCTTTGGTATAATAGTTGCGAAATCCAAATCCAAGGGCTGCATCTTATCGCAGGAAAAAATTGCCGTTTTAGTCGCTCGGTTCCACGTCTCTCTTGCTCTTGTTATCTACGTCCATCTGTACACCACTACCTCTGCTATATACACGTTTGCCACATCCTTGTCCCAGAAGGGAGCGACGGAACCACCCTGCTTGAAGACTTCGGGGGGAAGGTTCCTTCTAGCCCGCGCTCACACTCTTGTATGCCCTTATTTCTGCCTCGAGCATAGCGAGGGCCTGCGGATTCTCACCAGCCTTGGCCACCACGGGGACAACCAACCGTCTCACCCACTCGCGAAGAAGCGAGTCGTCGCCAGTCATCGCTAATGCGACGATGTACTGATTGAATACCTGCGAATAGAACCGCATTCGGAAGTACTCGTTCCTCAGGTGCTTGACAAACAACTCGTCCTGCAAGGTCTCAATCATACGATTGATTTTGGTATCGCGACTCCACATCGGGTGCGTCAAATCTCGCCCCGACATCTCGGTTATGATCATCTTTGTCTTCTTATCAGCGAGCCAGAACTGAAGCCCTGCTAGTGTGGCCGCAGATAGCCCTCGGCCCTCCTCCAAAAGTACCTTGCTCACCAAATACTCGTAGTACGACCCTCCCACGCTACCACCAATTGTCACCATGTCGGGAAGTCTGTTTTGGTTCGTCAGGTTGCTTTTGATCGCATTCAAAAATGTCCTTGAATGGTAGTAGTTAATATGCATGAGCTTGCCATAGTTGGTGTACCTTGAGATTGGTGGTAGCCGCAATGGCTGCAACACCTCCAATTGCGAAGGCGGGGAGGTCCTTCCGGTCAGCGGTTCTCGGACTTGAGCTTTTATGCTCGACATCTTCGTCCAGTCAAACTCGGCCCGATCAGTGTTGATCATGGCAAGTAGCTCAGTAAGAACTTCTTCTGACTCTTCAGCACCCATAAAACGGTATAGCTCGTTGTTCGGGTATAATCTCTCCAAGATAGACGTGGTCTCACTCACATTCAGAAGGAATGAGCTCAATCCTCGTCCCATGTGCATCTTCTCAACCATATATTTTACGTAGAGTTTCCCCTTGAGCTCAAGTAAGTCATCCGAAATTGAGCTCTCCCACTCCAATTTTGGTATCTTTGTCTTGACGTTGCTGATCGTTGCGTCCATGTACAATTCTGATAATGTAAAAGGTCGTTTGTTTAACTCTTTGAAAACACTCTTGAAGAACAGGTCACTTTCCTCATTGTCTAAACTGTCAACTACTGAAGTCACCTTGGCGATCACCTCGTTCAACCATGCGACTTTGTCTTGGGGTGGAAGTATGGAAAACATTTGGTAGAACTGTGAGGTCACCAAGTTGTTCAGCAATCTGTAACGCAAAAGTCTAGCCACATATGGTGAATTCGGATCTTGGTTTGAAAAGAACCCTGAGCTCTCAATGAAGTATCTTTTGATTTCGTTCGAATGCATCAACCTTCTTAGGATCTCGATATATCCTTTGTTCGAGTAATTACCCAAAACGATGTTGGCGTATAATGCGTACTGTGCCGACCCGAGGTTGTAGTACTTCCACAAGACCGATTTAATCGAGTCATTGTACTTCCAATTTGTTATCTTTTGGCTCGGGTTGGGCCTAATTATGGCCGAATTGATGAGTATGAATGCATTAGTAGCAGAATTCTCGATTTTGGGAAGATGCATCGTGTCGTCACTACTATACTCGACAATGGGCAAAGGAACATCATACTGCCGTATCACACTTTTGATAGATCTCGTATCAGGAGTGGAGGGAAAGTTTTCAAAGAACAGGGCAATGTACTTTTCGAAGGAAATGATATCTGTCGTTGCAAAATGACTCAACAAATCTCCTGTGGTGTGATCGCTCTGATTATTGTTGTTGATATGGTCAAATATAGTGGAGGCGTACTCTTTGATGTTTGTGCTGTCCTCACCACTGTAAGCTGTTGCTTGCAAAAGGGTAGTGGCCAAAGCTTCGATTCCAACTTTGGATGACGGCAACAATATCTCCGGTTGCGGGGGAAGCTCAGGGAAAGACGCCGGTTCCTTAAGCGCTAGTCTCTTTCCTTGCAAGTTTGCGAGACTTATAAACCAGTCTGAGGGAAACTTGTCCAAGACGGTAATCAAGCCCACGTACTGATAGAAGAGCGATTCACAGAACCGCCCATCTTGCTCTATCACTCTTCTCAACACCGTCTGGGCAGACCTCGTTTTCAATGATCGGTGAATTAGCGAGTTTTTAACGATATCTGTTGTGCTGCCAGGTATGGAGACCTCGAATAACGCAGCGTGGAAGTCTGTAGCTGTTCTACCCACATCTTGAAGCATATCTAATGTTTTCTGCAACTGTTGCAAAGCTACTTTCGACAAGACTTCCGCGCTGAAACCGTTGAAGAGAGAGGCAATGTTCCGGCTATCGATCAAAAATAGCGGATTATAATCGCCCAAGCTCTGCTGGGGAAACTTTGGCAAGGCATCTTGATCTTGGTTGACCAAGTAGTTTGTGTCAATCAACGTGCTGATAGGGTAGCTTTCATTGAAATCGCGCACAAAGTTCTGTTGTTTCAATGAAACTGTCTGATATCGACCGAAAACCTCATTCAAACTCTTACAACTGCTCTTGATGTGATCTCCTATATCATTGTATGTGGTGGCATCAAACTGAATAGCTGCCTCGTTACCCAACAACTTTTGTCGGCTCTCGAAAAATTTGGTATATCTGATTCCTAGTTCTTCAGTGTTAGGATGAATACGCCATTTGGGGCTTCTCTCGGAGTAGCTTATAAGCTCTATCGGTGCTAGTATGGGAGATGCCTTGTGCCCGCCTTCCCAAATGGAGGCCCTCGCTCTCGAATTGGCCGGTTTGAAAAGATTGTCTATAACAGCATGTGAGGAGACATGTCGCCTGCCCAACCACGCTCGTAGATGGCCATACTTCATTCCATAGGCCATGCTAGAGTGGTCTGATTGGTATTCAGTGGATCAATTGCAAATTTGAAATACTATGTTGGTTGATGTACGACCGTTTCTCTGTGTAATCACGTGACCTTTAGCTATATTCTGCAGTTACCCAAGATCGAACTAGCTGCTACATCAAGTGACTGATAAATTTACATTTTGGATTTTCCTAGCTAAAGAAATGACGTATGTGTTCCATGATGTGAAGGGAGAAGAATGGATTCCAACTCGGTAGTTTTTGATATATTATGTATTATAGTATAGTAATGTATAGTATAGTAAAAACTCCCACGTGGAATCACAATCTTCTACCTCTTCTACCACCCTTTCTTCTGGTGGAGTCAGATGGAACTGGGGTAACATCTTCGATTCTTCCGATTCTCAAGCCGGATCTAGCCAAAGCTCTCAAAGCGGATTGACCACCTGGACCTGGGGTCTTGGTCTTGGTACCACCGGTAGCTCTTAATTTGATGTGGACGGCAGTGATACCGACTTCTTTACATTTTTGGGCGACATCTTGGGCAGCCAACATAGCGGCGTATGGGGAGGATTCATCTCTGTCGGCCTTGACCTTCATACCACCAGTGACTCTGGAGATAGTTTCCTTACCAGACAAATCGGTAACGTGGACGAAGGTATCGTTGAAAGAAGCAAAGATACGGGCAACACCAAAGACTTGGGAGCCATCTCTAATTGGACCTACAAATTAGTTAGTAAACATGTCTTCGGGTTGAGGAGCGTTTGGTTCGTTCCTCGTTGTACGTTGAGATGATCGAGATCTGAATCTTTCCTGGTGAGCTTCGGACCATTTCCTCCCTTCCCCTTGAACGGGATGAGTGTTCTTGAAGGATTGAAATGCCTGGCATTGCCAGCACTTCAGGGTGGAACTGAAAAGGAAATTGTTGGTGACGGATTGGATGGTTGGATGATCCAAATTGTGGTAGAAGTCGGAATACTGAAAAGTGTTGGTCAACTATCGAAGTTGAGCCATGTGGTGGGGGTTGATCTTTGCATCCGCTGATTCAATCATGATCATCTCTTCGTAGACGATTGTTAAAACATACCAGTAGACATCGTTGATTATTATGGTTTATGATACTGAAAAGACCAACTTATAAAAGTGCAATGATAAATTTTTTTCTCACCGGTGACTAGCAGCGACAGAAAATTTTTCTCAGCGCCATTTGGTACTATGAGAGAGGAAATTTGGCTGGTGGAACTATTTGGCTTATGTAATCCATATACCTGGGGGCGGTGCGTATGCATATAGTGCGGGTTGGTGATTGTGTGCAGTAATACGTCACGTGTATTTTCGTGTCTAAGGGCGCGAGCCCTCTAGTTTACTCTCCAAGCTGCGAATATCGCCAACAAGCGTATCGCAAGTACTAGTCATTGAGATGTCTCTACATTAGGTCAAGTTGCAAGGCCTGAGATGTCCTAGCCAACAGATCGGATGTCTCAAGGCGTCCACGCTGATTAAGTCGCAATAGAAGTTGGGTTGGGGTCGGGCTACATTAACGTTTCCTTATTCTGGATATATTACATTTCTATACTAATGAAGGTCATTATATAGCTTAGTAAACGAAACCTAAGATCTTACCAGAGACGTGCTTTCTTCTGGCTTCTTCGTGGTCCATAATACCAGCAGAGGTGGTCAAGATGACGTAACCGAATTGTCTGGCTGGCAACAAGTTGTCAGTCCATCTTTCAATGTCGTTGATCTTGACGTTGAATCTTGGGGAGATGACACCACACTTGTTCAATCTACCGTTCAATTGAACGACGATCTTACCGGATCTGTGGTCATCGATGTATTCGAATTCACCGATGTAACCGTGCTTTTGCATAACAGACAAGAACTTGATGATGACCTTGGAGGATGGTCTGATCAAGACTTGACGCTTACCGGTTTTTTCAGCGTTGTTGATGGCGTTTAAAGCATCAGCTAAGACGGAGGTTCTGGTCATTCTGTAGATGTGTTGGTGTAACTAGAAGGTGAAAAATTGTAACTTGAATAATTTTTTCTCGCTACTACCTCCGGCTGCGTGAGACAGAGCGTGAGGTTTCGCCCCATCGAAAAACAGTCACGATGCCCATGCCCAAAACGATAGTATGTGCACAAGTGGTAGCGGTACGCATCGGCGCACATGCAGGACACAACCCCGGTGAACCAACGAACGTCTGTGCGAGGGTCGAGGATTTTTGCATGTTGGCTCCGCACAACATGTGCTCTGCAACATGCATTTGCTCCAACGTGCAAATGCCCTAGTGCCTCCCTCACGGTCCGTTTGGCACGAAAAATTTTTCGAACCTGCTAACCAATTTTAATCTTTTCCTTCTTTAACTATAGTTCATTTTCAAAGATGCCTGTATGTATAAACGACTACACACCGTTGGAAAGGTTTAGAAGACGAGCCGATCATCACGCCTTGGAGTAGCGGCTGCATTATCGAGCCAGGACTCAGTGGGAAGCTGGACCAACTCACGGTAGCCCCCAGGAGTCGCAGCATCGACCATATGAAAAATCTGCATTGAACGTCACTTCCTTCAAAGACCTTCACTCCAGACCATAATACTAACATTCATAGTCCCAAAAATCTTTCAAGACTAAGCAAAAGTTAGCTAAAGCTCAAAAGCAAAACAGACCATTGCCTCAATGGATCAGATTGAGATCTGACAACACTATCAAATACAACGCTAAGAGAAGACACTGGAGAAGAACTAAGTTGCACATCTAAGCTATCTCGCTGGATATGTCACTTATTATTACGAAGCTTTGTTCCCTTATGATGAGTATGGATGGCAAGCACTAGTTGGTCATAATCGATGATACTAGGATGGTTATTCTTGTATAGCATGTGTTAATTACAATAAATATTCGTCAGGATATGAGAAGTCGGTACCTTGGAGTAGGAGGCGGAAGGAAGAGGTTTTAATGATGAGGCTCTTCGTTCCAGCTTTGTTTGTGAGAGAAATGGAAATGTAAGTAGAAGTTTTAGCAGAGACAGCTCAGGCGCCACTAAGAAAGTTTGTGTCGCTGTACGCCGATGCTTTACATGGTCGGTTTCCTCTACAGCGCAAAACTTGGCTCTTCAATCGCGTAGCTCCAACGTGATGTTCACTATCGTGTTCTTGTCAAACGCTACAGGTCTTCATTTTGTCCTGGGCTGGGTGTATTAATTACTACATGTCTCTATTTCATATGCATGTGGATAGTGGGTCTTCTAATCGGGCATAATGGTGCATTGATCATACTTTGTTACTTAGCTTCATTCTCTCCCGTCAGACGGCTGCTCAGACTTCCTCCTCGAAAACCGTTTCGATTGGCTTCTCCATCAAAATGGCGTGAGCAAACACAACCACACTGCTGGAGCCGATCAACCACAACATTGTCGAGATAGGGCTGGCCAAAAAACCCAACGGGATGGACACGATCATCAAACCAGTGTACAACTGAGAGGTGTTGAATCTTCCAAAAGGCAACACTAAGTCGTTGCCCTCAAGCTTGTTGATTCCAAATATACCGGCGATCAAGAAGATGGTAACGAACAACAACAAGAGGTTGGTGATCAAGGCATAGACACTCAAGATCAACACGATGGCGATGTAGTTGGCAGAGAAGTAGGTCAAGTTGAAGCCGACTCTGTTCTGGGTCTCGCCAAAGTTGGCGGGCTTGGACACTCTTCTGAAGTCGAAGAACTCTTGTGGCGGTTTGATCTTGGAGATGGACGACTGGACGCTGCTCAAGTCAGACTTGATTCTTTCAAAGTTTAACCGTTCGGCAAAACGGTTGGACTGCCAGTTAGTAAAGCTGCAGGTTGGCTTCTAGAGCGGCGCGGGTGCCCACGTGCCTACTTACTGCAAAGTCGGAGAACATAAGTGACATTCTAGGATGGTGGTGGTATTAGTGAGGGGTGCTTGGTGAACTGGTGGGCTCGGTCGACTATTTGTAGTTGTGGTACAGGTGTATGTTATCGATCTTGCGCTTGTTTACAAGGCGCGGTTTATCATCACGGACACGCACCCAGGCGGCCACGCACCGCGAAAAAATGCCAGAGAAAGTCTAAAAATGGCGTGTATCAATGACGGCAACAAAAACTAATAATAGCCCTACACTAAGCCCAAATCCTTCTTGACCAAGGCCTTGCAGATAGGATGGTAGCCGGCCTCAAACTTGGTGAAGTAGTCGATGGCCTTGGCGTGGTCGACCTTGTTCAACAACGAGTAGCCGGGGCGGACGTACTTCATTCTCCCGACGGTGCCCAACCACCGGCCGAGGATGTCAACGTATTCTTCCACCTCTCCCGTGACCTGTAGAAGATACCATCTGAAGGCGATCTCGGCGTTGCGGGTGGTGGAGTACACGGGGTACGCCGCTTGCATTCTCTTCAAGGCGTCCTTGTGGTTCTTCCACTTGAAGTCGGGCGACTTGTTGAACGAGATCAACGTGTCGAGGAACACCACCAGTTGGTCGGATTCGAACTCGGCAATGTCGCTCTCGCTGAAACCGTCAAGCTTTCCGGTCTTGGTGATCTGGTTGAACCATTTGTCGGCCAAGCCGTAGCATTGGTCGGCCAAGGTGGTGTCGTACTTTGGCTTCACAGGCGGCATGCCTGGCTTGTACAACCAACTGTCCCAGTCAATGGAGTCCAACTCGGCCGTCTTGTCGGCGAAAAAGCCGTACAACTCATCCATGAATTGGTAGGTGTCCAACGAGGTGTACCTGAACTTCTTGAAGTAGTGTGGGATGAACTTGTCAAACACCTTCTTGCCGCCCACCACGGTTTCGATGAGGAGCAACAAGTTGAACCCCTTTTCGTAAGGCACGGAAGAGAACGAGTCGTCCGGGTCCTGGCCAGCCTTGAGGTCCTGCACCAACGTGGAGGCGGTGGCGGCAGAGTCACCCATGGCCTTGATGGAGTTTTCCAAGTCGGTCCATCCGCTGATGGCGTTGAACTGTCTCACAGCTTCCCCGTAAGCAAAAGGATCGTCTCTTCCGTGTTCGCGGGCCTCGGCGATGGCGATGCCTTCCAATATTCTTCTTTCAATGTACACGGTCCACCCTTCGTTCAACCAGAAATGCTCCCAGGAGCAGTTGGTGACCAAGTTTCCCGACCAAGAGTGAGCCAACTCGTGGGCCATGACACACACCTGCGATCTGTCTCCGCAGATCAAGGTCGGAGTCAACTGACACAAGTTGGGGATTTCCATGCCTCCGTAGGGGAAACTGCTGGGCAAGATCAAGGAGTCGAATCTTAACCATTCGTACTCGAAAATCAACTTTTCAGCGATCTGGATGAAGTTTTCCATGTCCTTCTCGAACTCCCACTTGCAGGCGTCGATATTCATAGGCTCGCTGTAGACGTAGGATCTGGGGCCTATTTCGGCTCTGACGATGTCTCCCGAGTCGATGGAGATCAAGTAGGCGGGGATGGGGATGGGCTGGTCGAACACGTAGGTGTTGCCGTCGTTCTTGACGGGTCTCCCGGACATCAAGGTGAAGTAGGGGGACTTAGCCGACATTTTGTAGGGGGCCTTGGTGCCTGGGGTGTCGAAACATGGGAACAAGCTTCTGGCGTGGATGGCCTGGCACTGGCAGAACAAGTAGGGAGCGACCTTTCCGTCGGTGGCCTCCTTGTCCAAGAACTGCAAGGCGGTACACTTGTCGGTGGTGGAGAAGGACACAGAAACGGCGAGCTTGGACGAGACGTCTGCGGAGGCAGGCAACGGGATGGACAACCTCGAGCCGAGCGGGCCGGATCTCTCGTGCAAGACAAAGGCGGCGTTGGAGCCGTCGACGGACGCCGAGTGGATGTCCAAGAAGGAGGTGTCCAAGTCGACGTGGGAGGCGGTGTGGACGACTTCCAAGTCGTAGGTGACGGTGCCGTGGACGATTTTAGCGTCGAAGTTGATGTCGAGGTCGAGGGCGGCCTGGGCGATCTTGAAGCATTGGTAGTTGGACTGGGTGGAGGGGTCGACTTCCGGGGACGACTTGGGGCGGTGGGATTTGATCACGTCCATGGTGGCGAGAGCAGGTGTGGGTGTGGAGGGCGGAAGGGAAACGGGTGCGGGCTACGATTCAGATGTGTGTGCGATGGAGAGCGGACCGTGAGGCGCCAAAGCGAACGGCGCTGATTGAAGCCGCATGGTGAGCAACAAAACGCGGCCAGAGGAACGGCAGCAGAGAGCAGCAGGCGAACCCGACAGAAAAAGAGGTGAGCGAAAAGGACGGAGCCACGAGGGCAGAGGAGAAAGGCACACGGCTGGAGGCGCCGTCTGCGGGGTGGAGCCTCCAGAGGGCAGTGCCAAGACATCCGAGTGGGTGCTGGAGGGCCGTTGAGATGCGATCGACGGCGATCGGCCAGACGTCAAAGACTGCCGGTGGCTCGTATTGTGCGCGAAAAGTACGCACCAGAGAAGCTCGCGCCGGCGCCGTAGGGAGGGAAAGCGGTAGCGGGACGCCGTCGGGAGAACTCGTCTGGCGCGCGGGCTGCATGAGAGGACAAGGGAAGGGGACGTTGCAGCGGTCTCGGCAGTTGCAGCGGTCTGGGCAGTTACGGCCGCTTGACACCTGTAACAGACACAGTTGTAGGGTGGTGGCGCCGTCTCGGGATTCGCCGCCTCGGGGGAATAGCGTTCTCACGAGACGACGCCGTCTCGCTGGCCGTCGTGTCTCGCTGGCCGGCGTCGCGCTGGCAGCCTCCCTGACGAGACGAGACCGGGGCCTGTTTGCCGGCGCGTCACCGGTCCGGCTGTCTCGCGTGAGCTTGTTCCTGGCTCGCTTGTTTCAACCGCCTTCGGCCAGGCTGAAACAGCTGCTGCGTTCGGGCCTCTGTCTGAAACATCTGGTGCTGTCGGTTGGCCGGTGGTGGACGCCCGCTGCACCAGCGAACAGTCCCCCCCTCTGCGCCGGCGAACGACAGCTGCCGCGAAACAATGCATTCCCAGCGGCCCCTCCCCCTGGCACACCGCTCGCACGCACCTCAGGCCCGCCGCGGGGCTCGCAAACGCACAATCAGGCAGAACCGTTGGCCAGATCCGCTCGCGACGCACGTCACTGGGGCTCGCTTGTTTCAAAACCACATTCTGATACCGAGCGGCTGCATGCTAAGGTTCAGAGAATGTCTGGGAGACGGATCAGCGCTCTCGCGGGGGGGGCCTCCCTGCCACTCTACCGAGTGTGGGTGTAGAATGTGACCCTCGTATCCGCAGAATGCGTGGTGCAGCCATGTGTATATATAGATGGCACATTCCTGACGACGCCGCCAGTTTCACGGAACCAGTTCCACCGCCATGCCCACGCTAGCAGCCGGTACTGTGACGACGACCCCCCGCGGGTCGAGAGAGATCTCGCCGCTCAACCAGCTCGAGCGCCAGGTGACGATCGCCCGCGCCCGGAGCCTGCGCAAGCCGTCGCGCCCGCGCAACGCCAGCTTCCGCAGCTTGGACCCCAGCGACTCCTCCGCCAGCGACACCTCGTCCAGCGACTCCTCCGCCAGCGACACCTCCTCGTTCTCGCTCCCCCTGGCGCGCTCCGCCGCCAGCGCGGGCTCCTCCAGCGAGTCCACCCCGAGCCCCGGGCCGTCGCGCCCGAAAGCCTCCCGCGCTGCCACCACCTCCACCGCGGGCACTGCACACAGCCCGCCGTTGCCTCGCCAGGCCTCCTTGCCTCGCTTGCATGCATCCCTCGCTCCAGCAGCATTCTCGATTGTTACCAAATCACCCGCAAACACGTCCCCCGAAAACATCGCGCCTCCAGCCGTCAGCCGAAGCCGCTCCTCTTTCTGCGTCGCCAACAAAAGGTCTAGAACCGGCCCTGCCTCCCCCACCGTACAAAAGGTCCTCCCTGCCATCCCGTCCAAGTTCACGCGTTCGCACTCCTTTCTGGTCAAGACCGCGTCCAACCCTTTGAAGCTCACCCGCTCCACCACCATCTCCGCCCTCAACAGACAACGAGTGACCCGCGTCGCGCCGCTCACCGCCTTGCCTCTTTCCACCAGCCTCGAAATCGCCTCGCCCACCTATCCCACCATGCCAGGCAGACCCGCCGCCGACCACTGGAAGTCCGCCGCCCGCGACACCGACAGCATCTACTCCTTCGAGTCCGTCTCCACGAACGGCCGCCTCCTCGACCGCTTGGACATCAACAAGGCCGACTTGGACTACGAGCCGGGCTACGACCTCACCAAGCGCGACAGCGTGGCGTCCATCCAGACCACCGGCCGCTTGCTCGACCGCCTCGAGCTCGACGTCAACGACGACGACGACGACCGCCACTCCGACAGCACCGACGACGGCCATGCCGACGCCATGAGCTTCGACTTCCGGCCCGCCGCCGCCCACGCCGCCGCCCGCCACGCCCCGCAGCCGGTCTTCAAGGCCATCTCCACGTCCAACCCCAATGGCCTCGCCAGACACCCCACCAAGAAGATGGGCCTCGCTTCCATCGGCGAGTTCCAGTCGGGCTCCGCCAGAAACACCCAGGCCGATCAAGACCCGCAGGACGAGCCCACGATCAACATCAAAGAAATCCACCAGAACATAGTCCACGTCAGCAACAACGACGACAGCCGCGCCTACGTGGCAGACGTGGCCTCCATCAAGAGAGTCGGCAGCATCAGCTCGGTCTACTCGATAGACCCCTCCGCCACCAACGTCCACAGAGCCCCCACCGTCCACGCGCCTGGTAGGGAGCCTCCCCTCAACAACTCGGACAGTGACACGCCGACCTACGGTTCCGTGACGAGAACACCCTCGGCTCCAACGGTGCGATCCCATCAGCCCTTCGACCTCTTGGCCAGAAGTGCTACCACGTCCAGACGTATTGTGTCGGATGATGCGCCCAGTCGGCCCGCCAAGGACAGCATCCTTAGAAGAGTGATCTCGGAAGGGTCTCCCAAGACCGACGAAGCTTCGGAGCTGGGTGCCTCGGGCAGAGGAGTCGTTCCTCCGGACTCGAGAATCAAGATGTCTGCACATTTGCGGGCAATGGGAAAGCATAGAGAAGCCTCCTATCAGTTGCAGCTTAGTGCAAGTCCTCCTAATAACTACCCTAGGGCTATGTACCACTACGCCATTGCCTTGAGAATGGGCCAAGGAGTCAAGCAGAATGACCGTCACGCTCTCAAATGGTTGTGCAAGTGCATTCTTATAGACGTCCATCTCTCAGCCCACGACGAGTACCCTGCTGCTTCGCCCCAAGTCTCACAGTTGGCCGAAAAGTTGAACCACTTCCAGCCGGAGGACTTGGTCAAGTTGATCTTCAAACAGTTGGATCACGGTCTCAAAAGCGATCCGTTAAAGCAGGGTATCGACCCTGGCCTTGTGTATGACTCCTTCTTGAAACTCGACAAGACCCAGATCAACAAGATCGCCTCAATTTGCAAGAGTCAGGAAGACGTCATTTCAATGGCATATCTTGAGTTGGGTAAGAGCTTGTTGAACGGATGGGGATTGCATAACAAGGACGAGATGAACGGAATACGTCTTATTTCCATGGCAGGTTCCATGGGAAACGTGGATGCCATGATCCAATTGGGCGAGATCTGGAGCTCCAAATCAAAGTACCACAAGAAGGATCACTACAAGGCAGCAGCTTGGTTGCGTTCGAGCGAAATTTTTGGCTTCAAATCGATAGGAAACAGCTGGATATACAAAAGTAAGTATTTGATCAAGAGATGATTGCATTTAAATATATACACGGTTAAAACTAGGGCAATTGGCTCGTGTAGTATACCATTCGGATCTGATGCTATAAACGGATAGCCCGGGGTTTACTCTTGGTTAGAATGTCCGCTGCGTTTGATGAATGTCTCCTTGTTTGCTATCTCAATTCCCTGACTGCAAGGTGTGAGTGATGGGGTCGTTGGGCTTGATGAATTTATTGTAGATGGAAATAAACTCCTCGAGTATGTGAAACAAGAGACACCCGATTTCGCCCACATTGGAATACACCCCAATTGGAAGGTAGAAGACCCGTTCCGAGGGTTTGATACTGTCCTTGAGGCTTGTCTCTATCTGGACATTGGGCGCTTTTTTGAACCAAGTCACCGGAAACTTGATAGGTATGATGGCGTTCAAATAACTCGGTCTGGAGTTGATGAAGCTTTCAGTGATCAAGCTAATGTTGGAAATAGTCAACAGTTGTAACTCGATGATCTTACCATCAAGCTCGCCGTTTGCGGAGTTCTTGTTGATGTACAGTTCAATCACCATAGTCAATATGGCATTGATTCTTTTCAAGATCACTGCCTTGGCCTGAAATAGTATGCATACCAAGATACGGAGGAATTCCAACATGTTTTTCTCGTTCAAAGCGCTTGCAACCGTATCGATCTCATGTATGAGGTTGGACACGTCCTGGTCTAACATCTTCCAAGACCTCTCGCTAGGCAAGACCTCCGTAACTAATTTCGACTTTTCGTCAAAATCGTTAGAGATCATTCTCATGATCAACGAGTCAACATTGACCAAGATGGAAAGTATGCTATTCGTTGGCTTCAATGAATCAGCCTCTGCTTTCGCCGCTCTAGACGACTGTAGCCAGTGGTTCTTCTTCATTTGAAATTCATTCTTGGCTTCTTCTCGTTGCAATTTTGTCATATTCTTGTGGATAGGTATGGTGGGAGACAATTTCACTCTTTGGTCGGCAGTGCCTGCTGTCAGGTTCATTATCACGTCTTTGTTCAATTGCTTGATTTGCTCCCTCCTCTTCTGCTGCTCATATGTTAACTCGCCACCGTTACCGTTGCCTTTCCAGGATTGGGACTGAGCACTGCTCTTGAGCTTAGACTCCCTGCCTCTGATCTCATGCTCCCTACCTTGAAGCACTTTCTCCAACTCCAGAAGCTTCCTTTCTTTTTCTCGGATTCCAATTTCTCTCAAGACGAGTTCTTTCCTGACTCGCTCGAACTGGTACTCGTCTTTCGCCAGTTCTGGGTATTTATCTTTGCTTTCTTTGCTCGCTTCTTTCTCTTTAAAAACCTGTTTATCTCGAGCACTTTCTCTTTCCTCTCTCTCTCTTTCTTTCATTACTTTGTTTCGGAATTCCCTCTCCTTGTCCTCCAATTGACGTTCACGTTGTGCTAGTTCAATCTCCTTGGTCTCCTTGGCTTGTTTCTCTTTCAGTATCCGGTTGAGTTCCTTCTGGTTCTCCATATCGGTCTGTCTTTGACTCTCTCGTTCCGCCTCTAACAGTTTCTCTCTCTCCAACACTCGATCCCTCTCGCGGACCCTTTCTCTCTCTCGCACCCTTTCGCGTTCACGGTCTCTCTCTTTAATTCTTTCTCGTTCATCTTCTCTTTCCTTCTCTCGTTCCTTTTCTCGTTCTAGTTCCCTTGTTTTCTCTTTCTCGCTTTCTGCGGCTCTTTCTCTATCTCTCTGCCTCTCCTTTTCTTTTTGTTTCTCTCGTTGTCGTTGCTTCGACCTTTCTCGTTCTGCCTCCACGTCGTTTTCTCGCTCCTTCTCAGTGTTTTCCGCATCTCTCTCAAGCTGCTCCAGCCTCTCCGCTTCGATCTTTTCCCTCAACCTCAACTCCTTGTCGGATATTCTCAGTTCGAGAGACTTGTGCGAGTTCTTTCCACCGGTCAGGAGGCCTAGCCCTGCTAGGGAGGGGTTTGGGGTTGTGAGGCGATTCTTCAATATATCCCTGGTCTCGAAGTTGATGCGAAGCAAGAACTTGGGCTTGTTGGTGCCCAACTTGTTGATCCAGCGGATATTTGCCTTGGGCCGGGGCCGCTTCTGCGGGCTCTCGGCGTTGCTGAGCTGGGAATTGCTCCTGGAAAGCGGTTGTTCGAAAAAGGACGGAAGGGTAGGGGACAACATTGAGAGAGGGACGTCGTCGCCCGAGTCGTCGGAGTCGGAGTTCTTGGACGCGGCCCGCTTGGACAATTGCGCCTTCCTGATCTGTTCGGCCTTCTGCTGGTACTCGAGCTCGCTGTCCACGGCGTCGTCGTCGGTGTCCAAGGTGGGGAGGCTGGGGACCGGTGATCTGAACTTTAGCAGCGGGTCTTTGGAGGAGGCGGCGGTCGAGGACTCGCGCGACTCGGGCGGCCGATCCCTGCCCGGCCGCTCTGGCCCGGGGAGCGTGGGCGAGAGAATGGGCGGCAACGAGCCCTTGTCGTGGTACGACGAGAGGAGGTCGTCTAGGTTCCAGGAGATGTTTTTGAGCTTGGGGTCGGACGCGGTCTTCTTGTCCAAGGTGGGCGTGTTGGGGCTGCTCACGTAGGGGCTGGCCGTCTTGAGCTTCCTAGCCGGCGGCTTGGATCTGGGGATCGCCCGCGAGTCGTTGTTGAAGATGGAGGACCTCATGGCACCATTGGCTAATGTGAAACAGGTGGACTCCGGGGCGCGAATAAATTTCTCATTAGATATGGGACACTCGCGGTTGCAGCGACCGTAGTCATTGAGAAGACGCCGGGGCCAGAAAAAAGCGGCGTACCCACCAGAGAAAGCACCCTGGAAGCATGAAAACGTACAACCAAGTGACGCCAGCCTTGGGCGACCGGAAGAAGAAGAAGAAGACGACGGCGGCGACAGGGGCGGTGGAGGAGGCGCCCGCGGCCAGCGGGTCCAGCACCGGGGGCAGCACCCACGGCCCGGCCAGCGGCGCCCGACCCACGGAGCCCACGGCGGCGTGGCCGGAGAGCTTGCAGCGCTTTGTCACCAGCAGCTTTGCCCGCTCCAACGGCTTGCGGGACGACGAAAAGCCGATTTTCAACAGCCAGCTCCAGCTGGTGATCGAGATGGCGGTGCGAGCCAACGCGGTGTTCACCAACAACTGGGACGAGCAGAAGCTCCCGATCCTCGACCGCGCGGGCGGCTTGGAGTTGGAGTGTGTCCGGCGCAAGCAGACGAGCTTGGCGGCCGGCGGGTTGATGCCGCGCAAGCGCCAGGGAGGCAAGCAGAGGGCCGTCGACACCACGCCGGAGAAGAAGCAGGAGCCCCTCGAGTACACGTCGCTCAAGCGCCAGGGCGACTTTGACTCCAAGGACCGCAAGAAGCAGCGCAGCGAGCGTTTCGACAGCACGTTGAGCCCCATGCCCTCGGCGCTGCACACCACCAGCACCACGGTGATCGTGGGCACCTGCCAGGAGTTGGAGAAGAACTACCTCAGGCTCACGTCCGAGCCCGACCCATCCAAGGTGCGCCCGCCCAAGGTGCTCCGCAAGAGTTTGGCGCATGTGCTTGGCAAGTATCTCGCGAACCGCAACTACTCCTACGTGATCAACCAGTTCAAGTCCATCCGCCAGGACTTGACCGTCCAGCATATCAAGAACGACTTTGCCATCGAGGTGTACGAGGTCAACGCCCGGCTCTCGGTGGAGAACAACGACTTGGGAGAGTTCAACCAGTGCCAGTCGCAGCTCAAGTACCTCTACTACGTGGCGAGAAAGAACTCGCCGCAACACGCACACGCCTTCATCCTGTCGGAGTTGGAGACCTTGATGCACAGAACCATATACATGATGATTACTAACAACAGCAGTGAGATCTACAAGGTCAAACGGAGTCTCCTTCTGACCTACAAATCGTTCGACAAGTCGCCCAAGGAGCAAACGTGCTGGGATTTCATCACGGTCTTGTTCGACATGTACCACCAGCTCCTTTTGGGCAACTACCATGGGTTTTTCACGAGTCTCAACCGCTATCGGGGCGCTCCGGAACTCAGCTTGGCCTTTCACCTCATCGAGAACTACATCATCCACAAGTTTCGCGTGCGCTCGTTGGCGGTGGTCTCCAAAGGCTATCGCAAGCTTTCTGTCGACGTCATTGCCAAAGAGTTGAACTTCAGCCTGCAAGCAGATTTGACCGCGTTTCTTGCCAAGTACAAGTTGAGTGGTTTCGTGGTGAACGGAACCGACTTTGACTGTGCGGGTGCCCGGAACGGCTTGAACGAAATCATCAACACCGCCTCCTTCAAGAAGGTCGACATCAAAGGACAAATCTGAGCAAATAATGCAAGACTGATAGAAGACTGATCGAAAGACAGTAGATCGAAGACAGATAGAAAGACAGTAGGGCGAAGAGAGTAGGTGAAGACAGGTGGACGCGGTGGCCCGACCGTTGCAGTTTAGTCTACCATGCCCCGAGTACAGGCCAGGTCGATGCGTTTAGGGCTCTAAGAATGGTTCTAAGTCATTATTGTTCATTCAAGTATGTTGCTACGGACCGCGGGGAGGCACCTGCCTAATCTACCGAAGGGCCAATGGCCATGAGAGCAAAGTTGTGTTTGTTAGCCTCGTCCGCGTTGTCGATGTAAAACTGGATCTTTTGGGCCAACTTGGGATCGTTGATGATGTGGGGGTCGTCGACCGACTCGCCCAAATCGACCGGCCCGTTTCTCCTGCCGTCCAACTCGTACAAGTGGCCGTCCTTCCCCTTGACAAAGGTGATGAAGTGGAACTCGATGTTTGTGCCCGGTGGGGGCGCTTCAGTCTGGCCCTGGCTGCCAAAGTTGTCGTCCAACTGGATGGACGCCTCCAACTCCTCCACCTTGCGGGCCACGTCTTGCACCGAGGCGTCGCCCGCAAGCAGGCCCAACAAGGAGCTCAACTGCAGGTTCTGCACCACGAAGCCGGCGGGCAAGTTGCTCACCAAGTGCAAGAGCGCGTACAAGCCGCACCCGTTCAGGATGGTCTGCTTGTACCAGCGGGCGCGGGCGTGGTCCTCGTTGGCGTAGACGCGCCCGCGCTTGCTGTCCTCGGCCCGGCGGTACGCCTCGTAGTTGGCCGTGATGGGAAACAAGAGAATCACCCCCATGATGGGGTGGGGCAAGAAGGCGAGCAAATCGGCGTCGGTTAGCGAATACACGTCGTGGAACTCCAACACCGGCGAGAGGCCCAATTTGTACCCGAGCTCCGTGAAAATGGCGGGGTTCGACTCCAACGGAATCACCGACTTGGACTCTGGCATGGCTGTAGTGTGCGTGGGCGTGGTGTAGCAGCTGGTGTGTAAGCAGCTGGAGCGTAAGCAGCTGCGTTGTGTAAGCAGCGAGCATTCTGGAAGGGCGGGCGCCACTGTGCTGTGTGCAGGACGCTCGGGCTGTCAGCCGTGGCAGACTTTTTTGACGGCTCCTTCGGACTCCCCACCACACACAACACGCACCCCTCCGAACCTCCTTGATGCGAGCATTGGGATATCTGGCGGTGTTCTTGCCTGCGGTGGCGGCGTTCCACGCCGCGGTGGCCGCGGCGCTCTGCGTCGGGCTCGGCGCGTTGACGCCCCACGAGCCGCCCGCCGTTGTTTACCACAAGACGTTGATCCTCTCCACGTTGCTCCCGGCGACCCTCTACGTGGTCAACTTCCTCCACCGTGTCTTCACGCTCAACCGCCGCGCGGACCACACCAACTTCGCCGGCTTCTACTTGCCGGTGGCCGAGGAGGCCGTGCGCTACGCCTTCGTGTACTTGGTGGCGAGCTACTGCGCCATCAACTTGAAGCAGATGGCCATCTTCGTGTTCGTGTCCAACCTGTTGGACGTGGCGCACGCGGCGCTCGCGGCGTCCCCGTGGCTGTACGCCTCGCGGTACGGCCGCTTCTTGCTGTTGTACGACGTGTGGACCAGCCAGCGCCACTTCAAAAACAGCTACTCGGGCCAGAACAAACTGGACTTGGAAAGCATCTTTACCAGCATCGTCGCGGGGGACGACGGCGCCAAGTACGGCTCGGTAAGCACCTCGGACACCGGCCTGACCTTGGTGGGCCAGAAGAGACTTTCCATCCACCACTTGCCCGCGACCTTCAACTTCGACCCCCACACCTCCAGCGACCACAAGAGCGTGCCAAAGCCGCGCACGGACTCCGTGTCCATTGCCGCCCCGAGCCTCCACTCCCAGCTGTCCAAGAAGTTGGGCAACTTCAAGTCCTGCTACGATTTGGTCGACAAGCTATACTCCGTCTCCCCGAAAAACACCTACCACCTAAACCCCGCCACCGCTATCGCGGCCATGGATGTTGCTTCCGGCGATCAATATGACGATTCGTTGGAAGAAGACCCATTGTGCAGCTTATCGGACACCGAGGAGAATATCGATGAAGCGGCGCCTGTGCTTGACCACGCCGTCTTTGCAGAGCCACCAAACATGCCCGAGGCCGGTCCAGCCAAGGACAAGGCGGGAGAAGCTAAAGCGAGCACCAAGTTCAGCCAAGGAGACATCAAACGTAACCAATCGTTCAGTGACTCCAACTCCACGTCTATGTTTGTTTCGTCCTCCCAAGATCGGACACCCTACAGCCAGCCGGCTCCAAGAACACTCTACCAAAAATTGACTAGCTTCATCAACTTTTTCTCGTGGCTTGTGCCGCCGTTGTTACCCTTGAATGACTCCGCTAAAAAGGGCGTATTTCGCAAGCGGTCAAACAGGAGAGAAACGTTCCCTCTATTGAAGCAGAAGCTTTCTACATATTACATGGACAGGGCATCGGTGCTGACGTGTGGCACGTTGTCGGCTTTGGAAGATCAAGAAAAACCCAAGATTGGATACCACAGTTTCAAATACTTCATCGAGTACTACTTTGACTACTCGTTCGACAGTAACGACCACGGCATATTGGTGGACCCGACCTTCAAAAGATATGGTGTTTTGACAACCGACTTTCCCACATTTTGTGCACTCCTTGACTCCATCAACAGACTCTGGTGGAACACGCTCTGTTTCTTGTTCTATGGAATCAGTACTACGCCAACATTCAGTGTTGGTGCCTCTGCATTACTCGTCGCCGCCGTACTCGTGGCGAAGTTGTTTAAGCTCAACTTCTTGGGCTCCTTGGAGTTGCCTCCAAAGTCCCAAGCGTTTGCTATTATCGGATCTGAGATCCTACTCAATTGGACATACTCAATTGTTTTGGTGGTGTTGCTGTTCAAATACTTACCAGTTTAATTCAATTCTTTTATAAGTACACAAATTGTTGTCTATAAAGCTGATAATGATAATAATAATAATAATAATAACAATAATAAATAACCCTCCAGAATGCAAGACACCCAACCCTGGGTTTCGCAACCGAGGAGCTCAAGACCCTCTATCTATTTTAGTCCTTTCAGTCTGTCCTCTCGCTCATGTAGGTCCTCAAGTAGTTCTCGTCTATGTAGGAGAAGCCGTTCACGTGCAAGATGTCTCTACCAAAGGTGGATGTTTGAGGGGTGAAAGCCATTTCCGTGAACTCCTTGTCAAAGTTTTCCGCCAACTCGGGGTCGGTGATAATGGGGAGAATGGGGGGAAGCGAGTCGGACTGGCTCAAGTTTTCCAACTCGTTCCAATCGAGGTAGCGGAAGAAACGGTGAGCCTTGAGCTTGTTGAAGTCCTCGTCTATGTTGAATCTCTTCTCGGGGTTTGCCTGCAAGAGCTTCCTCAAAAAGTCCTTGGCGTCCAAACTGAGGTAGAAGGGAAACTTGAGCGACTTCTTGCTGGTCAAGATCTTGTCGATGATCTTCTTGTTGTTGTTTCCGGTGAAGGGGGGAGATCCGGTAAGCAAGTCAAAAGCGACGCACCCCAAGGACCACCAGTCCACGGAGTAGTCGTAGGGCTCGCCCTTGATCACTTCGGGAGCCATGTACTGCGCGGTGCCCGTCATCGAGTGGTTCTTTTCGTCGCTGGAGACCTTGGAGAGACCAAAGTCGGTCAACACCAAGTTTCCAAACGAGTTCAACATGCAGTTCTCGGGCTTCAAGTCTCGGTAGATGACCTTCAAGTTGCGGTGCAAGTAGCGGAGCGCGAGGATCATCTGCGCGATGTAGTAGCTGGCGTTCTTCTCGCTCATGTACCGTTCCAAGGCCAAGTGGTGGAAGAGCTCTCCGCCGTCCAAGTACTCGAGGATGAGATACACCTTGTCGTCGTCCTGGAACGCGTAGTACAACTTGACGATGTTGGGGTGGTTGACCATCTCGAGGATGTTCTTTTCGTTCAAGGTGCGCTTGTAGTTGAGCTGGTGGACCTCGTTGGTGTTCTCGTTGATGATCAAGGACGCCTTCTTGAGCTGCTTCTGGGCAAACAACTTGCCGGTGGACACCTCCCGGACAAGCAACACCTTGCCGTACGACCCCTTGCCCAACACCTTGATGGGCTCGAAGTCGGAGATCTTGGGCTTGTAGTGGATGTTGGACGTGTTGTTGGCGATCACGGCGGGCGACACGTACGAGTTGTGGATGTCGATCTCGTAGGACGACGCGATGGCCGAGTTGCGGCGGGCGGGCTTCTTCATGGGAATGGGCACCGGCAACTCGGCGACGGTGTCCTCGGAGGGCAGTTTGTTGGCGATGATGCGGTAGTTGAGGTCCGGCGCGCCGTCTGTGTCCGCGGCGGAGACCACCAAGCGTGTTCTGATGCTGTAGCTGAGCTCGGCCTCGTCGTCCATGTTGAAGATGTCGGCCATGGCGGGCGTGGTGTGTGGTGGGGTGTATGCGCAGCTGCCTGTGCACGGAGGATGGAGTGAGACTGCGGGGGACTGGTTCGGAGACTGCGGGGGGACTGGTGTTGTGGCTGGCTCTGGCGGGACGTCTGCGGGCTCGGCTGCGGTGCTGGGTGTCGGACTGGGCTTACATCAATGGCGTCTCTCGAGCGGTGGCCCCGGCCTGCTTTAAAGATGCTCTGCTAGGGCGGTCACGTGCCGCGCGCCAGTGCGACAATTCAGGGAGCGTCCGCGTGGGCTCCGCCAATCTCACCTCTACAATTATTCACGCAAAGCGTCAGCCAACTTTTGCATTGTTCAAATGTTCCGAGCCGGCGGGCTGTTGCGGCGCCGGCCTCCTGTAGCTGTGTCCCTTCCAATACTCTATCCTTACATACCAGAACGGACGCGTGTCGCCTCAGCACTGGGCGGTGACGTACACCTTCTCCTTGGCCATGATGTAGTCCAAGAGCACGCCGTCCTTGCTCAAGTAGCCCGCCAGAAAGTACTGCTGGGTCTGCTTGACCTCCGGGTCGTGGACCGACTGCTTCAACACGATGGGGTTCAACGACTTGTCCTTGAAACAAATCAAGAGCCGCACCGCGTTCAAGTTCAAGTCCTTCTGCCCGCTCATCAACTTCAACAAGATGAGGTTGACAAACTCGTCCAAGCTGCGGGACTTGTCCTTGCGGATCTTGAGCACCAAGTACTCGTGCTGCAGGTAGCTGTGCTCGTGCCACGGCTGCGTCTTCTCGACGTATATCTTGAGCTTGAGCACCTGCTCCGGGTTCAACGCCCGGCTGACGACGGACTCCTTGGAGAAGTTGGTCGTCCCGAAGCCGCTGGCGCCGAGCCCGCTGATCCCGAGCCCCTCGCGCAGCATCGAGTGGCGGGCGTGCCGCTTGTGCGACAGCGTTCGCGGCGGAAACGTCGGCAACTCGACCGACGAGACCCCGTCGCTGATCTCGTCGATCGACGTGATGGTTGGCGTCTTCTTGCGGTGCTTCTGGCTCGGTGGGCTGGCCACCGGGGCAGCGACGGGCGCCGAGACCGGCACGAGCTTCACCACGGGTGCCGCCGAGAGCTGCGCGGCCGCCGCTTTGGCCGCCGACTCGGGCGAGGTGCTGACAGCGCTGCTGTTCTCCTTCAAGGTAGTCTCGCTACTCGAGTCGGCCGCGTCCGCCTGGCTCCGGTGGCTGCTGCGCGGCTCCCTCCGTTCGTACGTCAACACCTGCGCCTCCGCGGGCGAGCTGCCGACATACAAACTGTGTCTGTGGTTCTGTGTGGGGGTGGACGGTGGGTTCGGTCCGAACGCGGCCGCTTCGTCGAGCGTCAAGGTCGACTTGTTCCTGGACCTGGACCGGAGCGAGAAGCTGCGTCCGAGCAAGCCGGGCGACGAGAACCTCCTGCTCTTGAGCTCCTCGCTGGAGGGCGACTGGGGCGTGTCGTTTTTGGGCGTCTTGCGTCTCAACGACACTCTTCTGAAAGGAGAGGACCCCGGCCGGGCCAGGACGTCTGCCGCCAGGCCGTTGGGCGTGGTCGGTGGCTCTGTGCGCTGTGCTGGCGCGCCGCTCGATGTGTGTGGTTTCCCGGGCGCTGACTCGGTCAACGCCGCTGCATTTTGGGGAGGGCTCCTGTCGCTGTCGGGATGTCGGTGGTGTTCCGTCGGGCTGTCTATGATCTTTTCGCTGTCGTCCCTCTTCGCCGAGCGCCTCCGGTCGTCCCGCTTCTTCGCTCGCTTATCGTCCTTCGGCGATGCCGCCAGGCTGGCGGGCCGGTAGAAGCGCGAGGTGAGGCGCTTGAAGATGCCCTTCTTCGGCGAGCCGGCGCCGCCCAGGTGGCCGGACGCTATCGAGGACACGGGCGAGTTGACGGGCGAGGTGCTGAATGAAAAGGTGTCGCTGCGGGGCGTGGAGGCGTCGTCGTGCCTGAACAGCGGGCCGGCGGCCAACGGCGGCGTCACGTAGCAGCTGGTGGGTCTTGGTTTGCTCATCTCAGCGCAGCCTGAAGAAAAAGAGTCCGGCGGTCTGGGAGCAAGCGATTTCACCCTTCTCCTGGACAAGCTTAATTTTAGGTTGGCTAATTTAACTGTCACACATTGCACTGGCACTTTAATATGGATAAGGCCAAAACAGGCTGTATCTGGGGCCGGGCGAAAAAGCAATTATCGTTTCTCACCAATTACGACTAAATGGTTTGACAGAACATTCGCGGCACGCCAAATGGGTGGCTGACTCCCGCCGCTTGGGGCGCCGGGCGTGTGTCTCGGGGGAAAGGTCGCAAGGACACCGGGCGTCGCTTCGGGGCAACTCGCTGGGCCCACCCAGCGCTGGAGGGCACTGCGCTCGCCGCATATCTGCGCTAGCGATGGGGCATCGTGGTGGGCCCGTATTTTATAATTCGCCCGGCTCGTACGCACTCGGCTCGGTGATGCAACGTCGCCGCGGCCGCCGTGGGGTGCACAGCGCGAGGGCCCCCGGCCGCTGGGGCAACCTGCCGGGGTCCCACGGTGCACCCGCTGTACCTCCCGCGGCGGGTGCCTCGCAGAGCGCCCCTTTTCACTCCCCCGCGGACCGGTGGGTGTCCTCCCGGAGGGCCCAGGGTCCGCCGTAGCGAAAACATTCACCAAGTCATCCTGGCTACGCTCTCCGATTGTGCAGCGGACGCTGCGAATTGCCTCAATGCAATTTTTAACACGGTACACAATAGGCCGGCCGGACACAATTGCCGGCTCCTGCAGATAGCCCGCCGGGGCTCGTGGCGCGCCCACATTCTGATCGCGGCTCGTTCAGATAGGCAATCGCATCTCCCGATCCAAGCGCCGGACGGGTGGTGTGGGCCGCCGGTGACAGGCCCCAGGGCCGGCGGCTGACGCCTGGAATTGGGACCCACGCTTGGCGAGCCCCGCCAGGTGCAGCTCGCTTTCTTCTCTGGGCTCTCTACAGGCTGGTTTAGGAAAGGTGTATTAGGGTCTGGGATATTATAAACGCATGCTGGCGGGCTTGCAGGGAAAGCCTCTTGGTCTGTGCGCAGCCTGCCAATGTTTTGGTTTTGCGCCGGAGGGTCTTCTCGCTGATCATGTGCGAAAGTGACGGCCGGTCCCGTCCGGCCATCGCTTCCGTGGCGCTTCGGAGCTGTCGCCTCGCTGAGGCTCTGGCCGCCGGCCTCACACCCGCGCCCGCACCAACCGCAAGTTCACCTTGCTGCTCGACTTGATGTACGCCAACAAATCCTTGTCGTTCATCGCGTCGTTGTCCTTCTCCTCGGTCTTGTCGATCACTTGCAACTTGTAGTGGTTGGTCAAGTTGTAGTCCTTGTAGATCTTGAACGAAAGCAACTTCTTGAGGTACGCGATGGAAATCAAGTTGGTCCGCTTGATCCGCAACGCCACGATGTCCTCCTCCTTGTTGTTCAACGTGATCTTGATCTTGATGTAGTCCTGGCACTTGCTTATCGACGCCAGCTTCTCCTTGTCGCCATCGCCCCGAGATCCAGTCCGGGGTGATACGTTCTCCTCAAACTCGACGTCTTCTATTATGGGCGTGGTGGGTGTCGTGGGAGTGTTGAAGGTGAACTCGTCGCTGTGGCAGAGAGTGGTGGTCGGCGCAGTGGGCGTCACGGGCGCGCCGTTGCTGTGATGCCGGTGTGAGAATATGGAGTCCATCTCGCTGGTGGACGAGTTGGTGGAGAAGTGGTTGAACTTGGTGTATGATTTGGGCGAAGGGTTGGATGTGATGGTGGAATACGAGTCGTGCTTGATGCAGTCCTCCTTGAATATATCGGTGCTCTTTCTAGGTAACGCTCCAAGCTCGGAATGCCTGTCCGGGCTAGCCTGCGTGTCGATCGACAACTCCTTCTTGCCCAACGAGTAGTCCTCCTTGAACGAGGAGGCGTTCGTCGCCGCACTGCTGGCGGTGGCATTCGCGTCCTTGAACGAATTGGTCGTCTCCACCGACTCCTCGGTCTTCTCCTCGATTTCGTCTTCGGTCTTGCCATCGTCGTAAACGTCAATCAACGAGGTGTAACTGGCCAAGGTGTTGGAGCTCGACGAGCTCACCAAGGACTTGGTCGGCTCGCACTGCCTCATGTACGACGAATACTTGGCGTTCACCTGGTCGTTGTTGTTCTGTATCAAGCTGGTGGTGGACATCGACTTGGCCAAAGGAGGCAACGGGGCAGTGGTCGAGTACGACATGTCCAACTTGGCAATGTCCAAAGAGTTGGGCACCAACTTGTCGGCAATGTTGTTTTCGCATGCGGGTATTTGAGTGCAGCTGTTGATGAAGGAGTGTACTTGGATGGACGTCTGGATCTGTTCAATCAGAAGCAACTTGGTGAAGTAGGCCTCCAACTCCTGGCTTCTGACTCGCAAGTCGTGGATCATCTTCTTCTCGATGACATTGGTGGGGCTCGAGTAACTCCGCAACGGCTGGGGCAACTTGGGCAACGATATTTCGGAATGTTCGCGAATCAATTGGATATGCAAGTTGAAGAAGTCGTGGTAGCACTTGGCGATGTAGACGGCGCTGCTGGCGGAGTCGGAGTTGACCACGCGCATCTTGTACCAGAACTTTTTCAAGTTGTCCTGTAACACCTGGTCGATAATTACCAGTTTGGGGAAACACCTCTGGGGCGGTATAATTTCCTGCACGGCTTCCTTGGGCTCGGAAGAATCTTGGTCGAGGTCGGTTATGAAGTCCTGTCTGTACTCGTTTAGCCACTTCAAGGAGATGGGGTTGAGGACGTCGTTGACGGCGATCTCCACGTAGGAGGCGGGGATGAGGCCGACCTGGTCGTACTTGTCCAAGATCTGCACCTTCAACCAGCCGTTGCCGGGGCGTTCGATGAGCTTCATGTAGTTGCGGGGTTGTATGGATAATTCCTGAGCATTCTCGGCCTGGAATTTATATTTGGCAATGAGCACAATGACGGGGAATGCCGCAGTGTTGGAGGGGGTCTGAGGGGTCAAGGGGGTCGCGGGGGTCTGGGGCGACGCGGTCTTGGTGGGCGAGGCGATGGACTGAGACAACAACGGAGACGAGATGGTCAACTTCTTGAGGTTCTTCTTGGACAAGTGCTGCTTGGACTTGAATAATGCGGTGGACATGTTGAGCCTGCAAATGTCTGTGGAGTAGGAAAAAGAGGGACTGGGACGTGGAGCGCGGTGATGGAGGGAATGAAAGAACGCTGGTGAACGCGGGTGGAAGAACGCTGATAAACACGCAGATGAAGAAGACAGATAAATCCTCACAAGAGTGGTGGGAAAGTTGTGATAAAACTGGTGATTGAAATCGTAATATAAAGAAAACGTCGGTAATAAATCAACACCAACTCACAACCTCAATAGAGCCAGGACGGTTGACGGGGGAAAATGCGGCTACTTGTTTTCGCTGTAGGCGCAAGAAATAATGCACAGACAAAGGAAATGGGTGCTTCGGAATTTGACAATTCTTTCTTTGTGATAAATGAATTGCACGATGGATCTGCTTGTCAGGTACCGTCAGCTTTACGTCCGGTGCGTTTATATATATAGGCTTCGTCTATTACTACCGAAAGTTGCGACTTACAGTTGTTGATTCTGCAGCAAGAGAAATACAGGCTTCCGCATGGGTGCTACGTTGTATTGTTCGCGCCAGAAAATAAAACCTTACTGAGCAATTTCCACCACGGTTACGATATTATGCTTTAGACACTCGTTAGTGGGTCAATAAAAAGGTTTGGCCCACCCTCGGGAAAGTGCTGATGGGCTAGCGAACGGTGCTACAGGATCGTACAGCGCATCACGGGAATTGTCGCCCGGGCGGGGCCAAACGGCCCATCGCTCGGGCACCTTGAGGCGGGCGGCGCGCGCGCTGCTCGACTCCCCTGCCGCTCGACTCGCCCGCCGCTCGACTCGCCCAGGCTGTTTGTTTGTTTCAGCGATCCAGATCGTCGAACCTAATTCCCCATTCATTGCCTATTCCTCCATCGTGAGAGGCTGGCCGCCGCCGATACACCTTTGAACACGACACCGAATCAAGTCACCGCACCGCTGGGCAGGCCCATTGTGTGCGCTCGACTATTGTGTGGAACCCTATTGCCCAGGTAACCTGCGCCCCTTGTGGTTAAAATGCGCGGGTTTGTAACGCATGTCTAAGTCATGGTGTGCTGTACCTATTGTGTCTCTCAGATGATGACTTTCTGCGGTGGTGTTTGGGGTAAGTAGTTATGCGGACGCACACCTTGGCCCACAGCCGGTACCTCTCGCCCTACCAAAGAGGCAAAATTCAGGCGCCAACACGAACACACCGGCCTGCTGTGGGCGCACGCGCACCACCACAGACGTGCCTGCTGCTGTGCTCTCGAGTCTCGGGGGGGGACGCCACCTGCAACTTTAAACTTCGCTCTGTTTGTTGTGGTCATAACACCGGCCCCGGTTTTTGCAATCCTGTCACCAGTGATTTCGTCTATGTTTCTCTGTTCGGGCGAGGCGTACCGATTCAGACTCGGCGGCGGGTCGTGCGCGCCCAATAGACCCCCAAACGGGTAACTATATATACTAATCTGAACAATCGCCCCCAACTATGCCCCTCTCCAAGCTTCTGCTGCTGGGCCCAAACGAAACGGTGATCTGGACCGCTCGCTTCCACGCCCTCGGGGGCGGCGGGCAGCGTCGGCACATGGGCTCCTCTGTTCGCTGCATGGCCTGGAATCGGCGCTGGCCCGAATTCAAGGGTCTCAAATTCGTCCTCCTCCGCGCGGTGGAGGACAGGCTGCAATATTTTTCATCTTTCGCACAATTTCTGCCAATCCTCCAGACCATGCTCTTAGCCATCACAACAAACATGAGGTATTTTGCTGGAAATATGTGTCGATCTCTATTTTCGTCAAAATGACACTTTCTGTTAAACTTCGATTGCATCGGCTGTCACGGCCCGCCGGAATGGAGGCTACGACGTCGGCCGCTCTTAGAAAACGCGTGTCCTAATTGGTGGAGCGCTGCAAGGCTCGCCATACTGCATCTTGAACTGGGCTGATTCCACCTCCTCGGATTTAAGGCGGTTGACGACCCAACCTCGACTCTGGGGCGACTCTTGCACTCGACTCTTGGGATCGAACGGTTCGTCTGGCGAGTGCTTCCATGCGCCTTTGGTTTCTTTTCGTCCCACCCTTCGTCCGAAAGTTGCTGTCTGGCATATTTTTCTCCAACTGTGGGCCGTGAAATGTGGTCTGTAAATGTGGTCCCAGCTCTGTAATGTGGTCTGCATGAGCGTCCTTGCAGGGTTCTGTCGCCGGGCTTTAGGACCCCCGGGGTCATGACGTATGCAACAACTTACGAAGTCTATCTCGCCAGCTGCAAATTTCACCCTCAGGCCCGCTGTCGCCCTCAACTACGATCCTCTAACATGTGTACAAATCGGGCTCACAACTGCCCGGCGACCGCGATTCAGCCCTGGAGCCACCGCTGTGTGCCGAACCGCCCAGGAATCCCAACTGCAACACATCTCCCTTCCTGTAGCAGCACCCAGCAGCCGTGCACGCTGCCTCGGACTTGCTTATTATCAACATCCATTATTTCCGCCCCAATAGACAGGCATTGCTAACGTCTAAAATATATAGAATAATAATACTTTTCAAGAAATAAAATCCGAAATAGAAGTAAACTCCATCATTAACTGGCCATAAAAGAAATTCGTCAGTTTTTGAAAAATAACAACCCAACCCATTCGTAACGGTGAATTTCACGGTGGTGGGTGTGTCGTGCTTGCGGGCGTTCGTCGCCTTATGCAAGTTTCAACAAAAACTTGTCGTTGTGTTTCAAATACTCGGTGATATTAAAATTGATGTGGTCGATATTTTGGTACAATTCCAGGTTTGGTAGCTTTATGAAAAGCTTGGAGTAGTACACCTTCTGCTTGACCAAAAGCTTCAAGTCCCCCACCGAGCGCACCAAGGACTTCTTGAATCTGACCGCCACAATCTCGTCCTTGAAGTTGGTAATCTTGCACTTGACGTACGGTGCTCTTGGATTTGTGGGCGCCCTCGACATCAAGGTGGGCGACGAAGATGCAGAATACCCCCCATTTTTCGGAGAAGAGTATGTATATGGAGGAGATGCGGGCCCGTACAGGTATCCCCCATTTGTCTGGTAGGTGTTTGAATACCCAAACGGAGGTGCAGATGCAGCAGGCGTTTGTGCTCCACTCCTTTGAAACTTGCCAGGCGGGCTGAACTTGCTTGGAGGACTAAACGTGGGCGTCGAGGCTGCAGTTGATGACGAGTACTGAGAACGCCCGGAGCTGGTGGAATCCGAGCGTTGGAAATTGCTATGATGTGACACTTGTTGGTAGTGATTGAAAATATTCTTCTTGGACTGCTTGCGCTGTGGTAAGTCGTCGGCCACCAATGTGGGAGAGAAAGGTATAGGCTCGTTCTCATCCTGCTCCTCGTCTGAGCTGGCTTCCAGCTCCTCAGGCTCTTCGTCCTTTTTGGAATCCTTCAACCTCTGTTCCACTTTTGCGTAGTATTCCTCAATGACGTTTATCGAGTCTGGCAATATTTTGGCATTGATGGAGTCATTGTCTAGCGCCGAGGGTGCATCTTTGCTTCGTACTTTAAACCCGGGCAACTGTTTGTAAGAAACACTCAACCAATCGATCACGATGTCTGACAATTGGTATGTTCGATTGAGAATCAACCTGTTGATATAAACATTTAGGTCATTGCACCTCTTCAATAGAATCTTGATCTGATTCTCCTCATCGTCACTGCTGTCATCCACGTTGCGGCTTGGGATTGGCTCGGGGAGCTTGGGTAGTTTCAAAGTGTCATTCAAGGGGGCCAGGGACTTGTTCAACAAATTCAACAACTCGACGTGGAGGTTGTAGAAGTCTTGATAGTACCGACACACATAGGATTGCGAGTTGTCGGACAACACCACGTCCAAGCGATACCAGTATCTCTGGTTGTAGAGAAGGAAATTAGATATGGAGATGGACACAGGATAGGCTCTGTTGTTGATAGTCAAAGGTGGGGCAGCGGACTGTTTGAGCTGGACGTTGAGATACGACTGGTCGTTAGCCAGACCCATGTGGTTTCGTGAGTTGTTGGACTGCAACCAGGTCATGGTGATGGGGTTTTTGGGATCGTTGATGGCGATCTCCACGTAAAACGCCGGAATCAAACCCGGAGGAAGCATCTTGTCAACAAACTTGACCAACAACCACCCGCTTCCTGGGCGGTCGAGGAGCTTGACGATGTCGCCCTTGTTGATGGAGAGCTCGTTCTTATTTTCGGCGGTGAAGGGGTGCTTCGCGACTAGGATGATATTGGACTTCAAGGTGGAGGACACATAGTTGGTGGGGCTGGGGTTGGAGATGGTCAAAGCACGCAACGAGCCAGGCAACCCGATGTTGCTGTTGGTAGCCGTGCCCAAAATCGGAGAGGTGATTACAGGAGCGGCTGTAGTCTTTGTTGATGATTTCATTCTGAGCAAGGTCTTTCGTCGTCTAGGTAATCAGTCTACGGACAGAAAAGAGCAAGACGAAGTCAGATTAAGGATTCACAAAAAAAACAAATGTGCAGTATATGGAGCGCTGAATAATATCAGGAAAGGGTACCTTAAGGAAGGAACGGCTGTGGTTGGTCGGAAAGGTTCTACAGTATCGGGTGTGTTACTGCAGAATGAAGCAAGGGAACTAGAAGAGAATGTGTGCAAAAGCCCTGTTGATGATTGTTTACGTGTGACGAGAACAACAAAAGCAGCGGCAGAGAAAATTGCAAAAAGGAGGCGTTTGTTACGTAAGAATTTAGTAAGGCGACTGCTCAAAGCGGCTTGACAATCAAGCCGACGATCCTAATTGTATCAGGTGCACATGGCCCTTGGCATTTTGGGCTTTGGCGCGGGCTTAGGCGGAGAAGACTGAGGGCAGGTGACAGAGGGCTGGTGAGAGAGATTCCAACGGCGACTTTGTCAGATAAACAAATCGGTTTGTACCAAGCGCAATTGACGTTTAACCGAATGCGAGACCGTGACGAGAGGACTGATAAAGTTCTCTTCGTAACCTAGAATGAGCTCGGAATATGGTGCTCGGAATATGGAGCTCGGAATACAATGTCACTCGCTTAAGTAGGTCGTAGAGCGGTGGTGGGCAGCTTGCATTCTCAGAACAAGCCGCAGTCCCACCGTAACTGATCAAATCGCACATCCTCCAGGATTGTCCTTCTGTCAGATTGCACATCCCTTCACAGGCAACGCTGCCGATCCTGGTCGAATGGGGTATCAGATGCAAAAGTCCTCGTTGAAGCTTGGCCGTCGGAGGAACGATCTCGGTGGAATACGACGACGCGACGGGCATTATTCGCAATAATGCACCTGGGAGCCCATCCGGGATCCGGTTGCCCCAATCGTTTCATGATTCAAGTGGGGGCCCTCTACAGATCGCTTGCCTTCAATAGCCGCCTTGATAACGGGCTGGCTCAATACCCCGGGAAGATCAAGCAATGAGTTCGGCCAAACCACCCGCATCGCTAATTGTCTGAAACCGTGCTAACAAAGAAGTTAAAATAAAGACTTCCTGTTAGGTTAAATGCTATACGCTATGATGCCTGTGCAACGTACAAAACTTTATGCACATAAGGTGATAAGGACATGGTGGAGCTGCCCACAGGTATTATTAAATCGTTTCATATACCAATTCAATATCTTGTTCGTTCCACCGTGAACACCCATCAGTTGCGGTTCTACACATTTTGCTACGACCAGAGAAGATTTTTTAGATTTACGATGTGCCCATCACGCGAACCAAATTTTAAATGTACAATCCTTCCTCAGACCGAAGTCGTAGCAAGGTTCGTAGTTAAGTCTGGATTATATAATGATGGCTTGTTTAGTCTCCTTCCGGCCATTTTTGCGATTGAACTAAATGGAGGAATTATCAGTTCCGCTGGTATTCCAGAAGTAGGTATATGTATAAGGAAAAGAAAGGAGAAAAAAGTAACAAGAAATTGGGACTTGTAGGTTTTATAGTGGATGCAGCCGATCATCACAATTGTGAAAAACTTTTTTTTGCCTTGTTTTCAATCACGTGCCCACCCAGAGGTTGTAGTCTCCTGGGTTTAAAAACACCTGAAGCTATTAGGGTTCCCAGCATGCGGGGGTTCCAAATTTGTTTGCCAGAGCCACTACACGTAAAACGGTTGGACATGGCCACTAAACCATCGATTGCTACAAATCGCAGAACGGCCATCGATCACCGAGGCCTGAGATTGCTTAGATACCCGAGACTCGCTCGTGCGATGGTGCCTCGCAAGCAGCATCGAGGTTACGAAAGCGGCCTTCGGTAAGTTAACGGATAGTTTCTAACCAAGGCATTCATAAATAACCCGTCTTTTGGCCTGTTCTTCCACCTCTCTTGGCCTTATCTCAGCAGCAACGGGAAAAACAAGCACAGGGCGTGCATACTGGCAGGCGTATACAATGGATTGCGTTTGTACCACATGTATCATGCAACCTAACGGCTAGTGTATTAGGGCTTAAAGCTCGACAATAAGGGTTTGAAGCTTTAGCCTGGCGATACAGAGGTGGTAAGATTTAACATTGTTCAATAGCGCATCACCCCAGGATAATCTAATTAGATTTATCGTTTGAACATGGCGGCCGTGAAATGAAATTTCATTTTTCAGCACCATCATGGACCCATAAGGTTTTTACCGAATAGACGAGCGGAAGCCCAAGGTTCTGTTTTTTTTTTCCACCCTCAGCATCATACCACGTAGTTAGAAGGGCTTACAGCCGATGTCGGGTATTCTTGTAGCGATTGGCAATTGTTGAAGCCCATAGAGTTGGCATTGTCACTAGCTTTCCAACAGACAATTAGTATAACCCTACATTGCATTATAACTGTTTCGTACATTACCTTTCAATTGTCAGGTTCGGCCTCAAGGAATTATCCAAACCAGAGTAGGTTTTTTTTCTTCAAAAGGCGAATTAGAGCCTTGACGTGACAAAGATAATCAGCAGTATTTTTTGGCAAGTACATTTGGAACGATGTTTATGGTATGGATAAATAACCATGCGTCACCTGGGACTTTAAGGCACGAAAAGTTTATTTTCGGTAGTGTGCTATCAAGGTTTGGGTGTCTTGATACAGGCAGCGGCCCAATATATTATCAGATGAAATAACAGACAAAGTGAGGCAGGACAGGAACAGAGGCCGGCGCCAGAATACTCGGCGATGTGGCGGTGCTGGACGGTTTGTAGGCACACGGAAAGCAATGTGCTGGTTGCCGGGAAAAAGGCGGTCGGGCACGGCGACACGCCTCTCACGGCGACTGCTGCGAATCAAATGACCGAAGAGAATGAAGCGAAATAATGCCGAGCTTCGCAATGACTTTATCAAATCGCCATCTAAAATGTTTCTGTGGCCGTGACATTGGGTGGAAAACCACGTAGAACCAGCACAAGTCGTTCGCCCGGAATTATACATCATCAATACCAAAATTAGAATGCCGTCATACCTTCGTGAAGCATCAAACTGATTAGGAACCTCAGGTTCCAATAGACAGAACACGCTCTCTATGCTAACCTTAAAAAAAATGTGTAGAATGGGTAAAAACAGAGGACAAAACCAAAAATTCGTTGTGGCCTGGAATGTTGATAATACAGGCTTGGAGGCATTTTGCTCACGGCCAACATTTCAACGGCAGACGACTATTGGCCAAGCCCAGAGGCACAAATGTCCTGGGGCCAGGACCCGTCGCAAGACTTTTGGCTCGCCATAGAAGCTTCTTTCTTCTCGACCCACCTGCCGATTTATTGTGGCAACTGGTAACGGGGTAAGCATCTAATTAAGCCCATGAGTCGTAATTCGCCTCGATTTATTATTCGCATCCTCTCTCATATTATTTTGGCATGCCTCCAGTAACTTAGCCTTATCACGTAAACAAGTACAAAATATGATATGCGCTTTGAACATTAAAAACCTCGAGGTATTGGAGAGAACAGATAATGGAAACCAGTAATATGTAGCCCTTCGAGGATTTACATAGGGGAACATCAACGTATAACTTGGCATGGCCTACGCTCATATTTTTCGGCCTGATTTAGAAGCATTGAAATGCCGTTGATTGGCGGTCCTCCCCCACCATTCTCTTGTGCTGTCCACTTCCTTCGGGCCCATTCTCCATCTCTTGTCACAGGACCCGGTGGCTTTTCCACCACTTATTGTGATGCTAAGCTGCAAATTATTACTTAGCAACACTGGTCTAACAGAGTATTAATCTATGGGACTAGTGCATCAATAAAATAGGCAATCATTTGTTCAATGGTTTTGTACCTAATAATACCCTCGTTATTTTTTACCAGCGAATGGCGGGTATCAACATGTGGCATCGCAGTAGCTACAGCGCTCCGTAGTTCCATTTCCATATACTGTTCCTATTATATTTTTTTCATGCCCACCGATATTTTTTCCCTCTAAATGATATGCTTTATGTATAATTTTAAATCAAGTGTAGTTATCCCCTCTCTCTTTATCACCATATTTTTTGAGTTAATTGGTTTCGAATTTTCTTTTAGGTGGACACCATAATTTTCAGTGGATTGGCAAGGCTTTTAAAATACATAGGTTTTCTTTAAATTCTGACTTTTTGTATATACTCTCTGGTGAAAAGACATTTGTTATATATTCGTGTATATATACTCTTGTTATTGTGGTTTGGGGACAAGAGATTGTGATTTTGCAATTGCTCAACGAGTTTCAATTGAAACATACAGTCGGGATTTTTCACCACGTCTTTCAGCAATAAGCACTCCAAAAACGTCTGGTAGGATTCGCCTTACCTCAGACTGGTCTAAACACTCCTTTCAATTGCCTGCCAAACGTGGTTGCAAGTACCTTCCACTGCCTTTCTTTCAGCAACCTTCGATACAGTCCACATTCCTACCCACGTCGTATCGAGGAATCCCACACGATTAGTGAAACACACCCAAAACAAAATCAGAACATCCGTATAAACTGCGTTAGCAAGGATACCATACTTTCCTTCTTCAATCGTCCTTGTGCCTACTTTCATTAATTCCAAAACAACAGCACAGCCCTCCTTCACTTCTACCCCCCGAGTCCCTTCCAAAAATTGCATCCGCCTTCAAATTCACAAACTACTGTAGCATACAATGGCCAATTCGTCTGTCAACTCTCCAAATTCAACCTTCGAGACAGAGGACACCATTAAGATGAACAGCTCGATGGTCTCTTCATCTTCAGTTTCCAACGCGGGCTACGCTCATCCAAACTCCTCATATTTCAACGACCAGTACTATCAGTTCGATTCCAACGGTCCGTTCAACCCATTGCCACCCCCACCAATCTCCATAAACAACTCCAATTCATTTCTGGCTAACCACTACCAATCTTCGTCATCGTCAGCTGGCTCAAGCACCGTGAGCACCATCAACGGTCCCAGCCACCTTGGAGGCATCAGCAACAACGTGACTTCGGATTTTTTCACCAACGACTACAGTCTTCCCAATTCATCCCACTACTCAATATTCTCGAACCAGCAAGCGATGAATTCAACCAACTCCTTGCATAATGACACACAACAAAACCAACAAATCTTCAAGTTGAATATTGAAAACACCTCGGATATCTTAAATGATTATTCGCTTTCCACAAACCAAAGTGCTGATTTGATGTACAACTTGACCGAGTTCGAGTTGGGGAACCCATCTTTGGATTCCATACCTGACACAATGTCCCACCAGCTCTACAACACATCCAACTTGAACCTGGCAAGCATCAACCAGCAGTTCAGTGACCCCAATGCAGCCAACGCAGCCATCCTTCCGTTCGACCCCAACAACGAGCTCTCGCAATATCCTTACACCCCAACCATCAGCGACGCATATACCACCCCGACTTTGTCTGACACGTCCAGTTATACTCCAAACTCGTCTGTGATACACGCTAACAATGTCAACAACCAGTCTAACCCAGAAGCGCTCAATAGCGACGACTACGCAATCAGGGCACCAGTGCCTGTTCTGTTGAAGGCGCTGTCGTATGGTTCAAGCTCCTCCCCAAATCTCGGAACTCACAAGGTTGCCAAAAAGCCCTCAATGGTTCGCTTCAATAGCGGAACTGCCATCAACCACAAGAAGAGCTTGGCGATCTCGACTCAGCTTTCAAACTCGGCCAACAACACTCCTTTAAGCCTGTCCTCACCACAAATGACAGGAATCTCTCCGCTTTGTAGCAAGTATAAGGGATTGGAAATCTACCACCAGCCGTCACCCATTTCCACTAGATCCATCTCTAATGCCTCAAATTGTTCTACGAATTCAGTGAATTCAATGAGCACTCCCCACAAAAACATAATGCCACCATTGAACATCTTTTGCCACAATTCCGACCCATCCACCCCATCATACTACAACGATACACCCAAAAGAAAGTCTTACACCAAGTTAAATGACATATCTGCACAGAAGAATAGGAAGCAAATCGGACGGAAGCCATCCAAGAGCGGTCTTATTGCCGAATCCGGGCCTGAATACGGCAATAACGAAAGCATGGATGAGAAACCCAAGAAGTACACCCGTAGAAGATTGCTTCCAAGATCAAAGAATGGATGTTGGATTTGTCGTATCAAGCATTTGAAATGTGACGAGACCAGACCAGTTTGTACCAGTTGTGCCAAGTTTGGAATTGATTGCGACTATTCCCCCACCAAACCAGGATATGTGACCGAAAAAGCTCAAAGGAAAGAAAAGTTGTTGAGCATCTCTATCCTTCGCAAGCAAAAGCAAACCACTAGTAAGATTCCAACTGTGGTCAAGGGCAAACCACAAGAGAAAGTAACCTATACCTGATAGTCACCTGGTTTGACAGCCGAACTCAAGAACCACCGGTATAATATTGAGCAGCCGCACGAAGCCGATACCAGCAAGCATTGCTATTGGTGCAAAGCGCGACGTTTTGAAGCACACTTTATGAATATTGATCGAATAATTATTGATAGTGTTTTTTAGGACGTTGATATCAGATGTTATTTTTGGTTGCGAAAAAATAGTATCAGATTTTTTGGGTGCAAAAATCAAGGCTTCAAATGAAATTCAGGGTCTGAAATTGAGGTTAGAGATGCTGTTCCTTAGATTTTCGATTGTAAGGAACGTCTTCGAGTGACATATTCGTCAACAATATGAACCATTGATATTTTTCTTAGCTTTAAACAGTGATCAGATGCAACGTGACGTACGTGGCATGGAGGAGTACTTTAGTGGTATTCAATTCTTTATTCAGAGCTTCCCGTTTTTTCTTTTATTTCTATTTATTAATGTGAATATCCCCGTTTTCTCGTTTTGGTGGCTGCCAGCGCCCTTTTGAGCAAGACTGTAGAACAGTACACTATCAAAGAGCGATGCGTGGGAAGAGAACACCACCCAGGTAGGGGCTGGTAGTTTCAAAACTGTGCTCTCTCAAATTGTGTTGGTGATTAAATTGGAGCTACTTGCATCCCTGTATTTATACTAATCATATCTCGAATAAACGAAAGCTTATGTTGGAATGCCGAATGGAATTATGAAACGCAAGAGGCAGTGATGAACCTTACTAGAAGAAATTATCGATTAACCGAGTTTTCTGTATCGGATTCCGATGTAATTATGCAACACCGAGAACACGATTTTTCTCCTTACAATGAAGATGCGATTTATTTGACTTCGTCTAATTCGCAATAGGAGATGGAATATAGCCAAACTGTTTTAGATGACGCGTTCGACACACGAACGGCGCAGTGGGTATGTCATTTGATTATGTCTCCAAGGGGTTCGTAATTCCCGAGTAACGCTGCCCAAACACAGGGGCCCGTTTCATGTGTCGTTCCAGCAACTCGTGTAGTCGTAGCTCTGACGTGCGAAGATCTAGATCAATTTTCATGTGGGGTAGTAGTCCATGTGACCGTTACATAATAGCAATCTTGAGCCGACCTAACGAATCTAGATTACACCGTAGCCCCTACTTTAGTCTGGAAGGGCGAAAAGCTTTGAGCACAGCCTACTTTCGGAGGTTGGCCCGCGTGGTAAACACTCCTTGACTGAACGCAGATTATTGCTACGCGACGAATTGACGAGCTTCCAAGCGGTTACTCCTTGCAACCCCTCTCGCTACTAGACGAGGACAAATATTATCTATTCCGTTGGTGTAAACTGTGCGATTGGCGAGAAATGAAATTATATTTCGAGTGCAACGACGATGGTAAGTTGAACAATAGAATTAAGGGAATAAAATAGATCGTTTTGGAGCTGATAAATCGAGAAACGGCAACATCGCATCGTCTGGCTGTCTCTTCACTCCCACTCGCTTACAACAATTCTCTTTCTGAGAATAACTTCGTGCTCTGTGATCGATAGCATGCTCACATCACCATCCTCTAAATCGAGGTTCGATAACCCTTCGTTGTATTCTACCATGGAAATCAAGTCACCTTCAAAGCCAACCCATGGTCCATGGAGAGGATCAACCAAATACGGGTACGTGTAATCCGTGTACTGCTCTCTCTCCTCATCTATTGTTGACGTCCTTCTCTTGGATAAACCTCGACTGAAATTTCCGATTGACCGATCGTCAGGTAATAAAAAGGATGATTCTCCGAGTATCAGATTGTTTCCGTTGCTATTGGAATTATCGTCAGTATTCTGATCATCTCCCTCTTCCCCTTCTTGGTCTTGCGATAACTCATTTTCGTACACCAGCAGTCTATCGTCATCGAACTCCTTATCAAAATTGTGAGGATTTCTGATTGCTCTCAAAGCAATAAAACTGTTCAACGGCAAGTAATACTTCTCCAAATTCCATATTATGAAGATGCTGGCAAATATCAATGGAGTACATAATGCCGCCAACAAGATAGCACCTTCCAACGCCAAAGTTCCACACATGAACAATTGGAAGATGATCAAGCCTAATATCAATCTTCTGAAAATCATTGGCCATACTTTCCCTGTTGAATGTGGAGGATGAACAAAATTGTAGACCAATTGGTACTTGTAAACAAAGTATCCAAGAGCAAAGTAGACCAAGCCACTAGTCACGATCTTAGTCGACACCACAGAGTAAATCAAGATGATTATGAAGATCATTATGTGTTGGGGAAGGTGAATGCCAAAATCAAAAACTTGAGGAGTATAGTAGTAGCTTCTGTAATCTCTTGGAGTTTTCATAAACACTCTTTTGAACAGGAACTTTCCGATTATGTTCAACAAAAAGAAGTCACTGATTTGCAATAGCTTAACAGGAAACATAGCCAAACCTTGCAATAGGATCAAATCCACATAGAACAAGGACAACTTCTTCAAGGAGCGAGCTAGCTGATACGCAATCTTCGTGGTATCGCTAATATAAGAAATATAATCCCAGATGGTTCCTGTGATCATGAAGACAAGGAACAAGTTGAAGAAGATGAAAAAGAAGTTCTTCAGCAAGGTGCTCAATTCAATGTCACTATTGGAAGAATAGCCTTGGTGCTGCGATAAGTACTTGTAAAAGTAAGGCAACAGGATATTCAATAGCGAGAACAACAATGGTGGCAAGATACCCGTTACGAATGTGGTCATCCACTTGGATTGGCTGATGAATTTTCCGAGCGCCGGCCAAAGTTTCGTGATGGTCTTCAAGTCTAACAATGTTGTCAAGGGAGTAACCAAGAAAATGATGAATGCATAACTTAGGATTATGATGAAGGTTATCAAGTACGACTTGATCAATTTCTGGTAATATGTGAGCTTGAAGTTTTCCCACTTGATATCCTTCGGGGCCGGTGCCAAATTGACGATCAACTTGTACACTCTTGGATCCAAGACGGTTTGAGCTGCCATTTGTGCAGAAGCCACCGAATCCATGGTGATGAACGCACTGGACACTTGCTTAAATTCCGGATTCTTTTCAAGGTCTATAACAGAGTGTTCTGGATTAAATTTGTCTTGGATGTCTTTGATTTGTCGGTGAACCTGTACCAATTCTTTCGACAATTTAGTGATTTTCTTCTTGACCACCTTGTCTCTTGAAGACACCACTGGAGCTTCCGGCAAGACGGAGGGGGTTTTCGATTGGTCGTATATGTCGATGCTCAACTCGTAATGGGAGGCGTACAACACCTCCAACGCGTTGATCAATAGCTTTCGTTGGGAAAACAACACCTCCAAAGGCTTCCAGTCGTAGATCAACTTGACGTCCATCACCTTTCCGATTCCCAAGCTTTCAATGAAGTCTTTGAGCACTAGGGGGTCATTTTTCTTCAAGAGCTTTTTGGGGATGCCGTCCAAGCGAATGGTTCTGTCGGTGATGGAGTTTTGGGACGCCAAGTACTTCTGGCGGGTTTTCAACACCTCCTTGGTGAACTCAAAGATGTAGTAGTACACGATGATGGAAAACAAGTAGGTGAAGATGGGGTAGACCCAGAAAAACGTGGGGAAGTCGTCACTGAAGTCCGGGGGAGGGTGGTCGGCGTAGACGTAGACCGATCTGACGATGGAGTAGACAATGTCGTCCTTGTCGTAGTTGCCGGTGTAGTAGTACCTGATCGGGCTCAAGATGAAGATGGCCATCAAGGAGAGCGAGGTGAAGATCTTGATCCCCATTCTGAAGAAGGCGAGGAACACATAGGCGTCCAAGCCCGAGCTCTTCAAGATCTCTTCGTCGGAGATGGAGTAGATGACCGAGATCCAGCCGAAGTACTGCTTGGGCAACGGCTTCAACGAGCTGCTGGAGCCTTTCCGAAGCGTTCTGACGGCGTAGATATGGGGCCAGCGGTACCGCAATATGCAGAATAGCACGATAGACGAGATCCCGGTGGACAAGCAGATGATGAGCTGGGTGGTGAACACACGCTGCTGGCCTCTGATGATGATGGCGTCTGGCGGCGACTCGTCGAGCATGGACGGCCACGACATGATGTGGACAGGCGGTGGAGGGGAGGGATGTCGAAACGCCGTTTGTGGTGGGAGTGGTGTACGAAAATAGGCGGTGAAGCGTTTTCGTGTGTTGTAGTTGTGCGCGTTAGCACGAGGCGCGCGAGCGGAGGCGCCGGCCGGCTGCCAGAGACTGCCCGATGGGGAAGTCTAGGGGGCGGCGGGCTCTGCCCTTTGGATTCTTCCCCGGCGGGCTGTAGCGGACGCATGCTGCCCCCTGCGCCTGCTGCTCGGCGTGTCCTGCTCGCCCAGCTCGCCCCCACGGCCGCTGCCAGCGGCACCGTGCCGCCAGTGATTGTAGATATCCACGTGATCCCGTCAAAGTTTCTCACGCCAAAGTCGTCGAAAAAAAAGATTACCAGCCAACATCGGCACCAACTGAAAAGTACAGGAGCTTCAGAAGACTCCAGCACACGAGAGCCTCCCCCACCGAACGGCCGAACCGAGCAGCGACATCCGAGCGGGTTTGCGACACAGAAGACGAAAAAACAGCCCTTTTGTCCCCCCACCGCCTCCTCCCGCTACGCCAGGTTCCCTCCACTGCGACCCTGAGCCCATAGACCCCAGAGCATACCCCTCCGCACGCGGAACCAGCAGCCTACCATGAGTGACATCTACGTGGTTGTGCACATCGCCACCACGTGCGACGAGTCGGTCGCGTACGTGGCCAAGGACTCGACGGAGCTCATCGAGTTTGCCTGGTCGATTGTCGATGCCTCGCTCCTCACCATCACCCACCAGGAGTCGGCGTTGGTGCGCCCCGTCAACACGCCCATCACGCCGTACTGCTCCAAGCTCCACCGCATCTCGTGGGAGAACGTCCGCAACGCCGGCTCGTTCAAGGACGCCATCGTCAAGTTCGACGCCTTTGTCCAGGAAAACATCATTGCGCAGAACAAGGAGTTTTCCTTGGTGACCTTCGACGTCAGCAAGTTGCGGGTCCAGCTCCCCCGCGAGGCCCGCGACAAGTCGGTGGTGTTGCCGCCGTACTTGCAGCACCCGCGCGTGTTCGACTTGCAGAGCGAGTACGGCAAATGGCAGGCCACCCACCCGGAGGCCTTGTCGTACACCGCGTCGTCGTTGTCGAACATCCTCACGGCGTTGGAGGTGGAGATCGAGGACGGCGAGGACTTTGCCCGCGCGCCGTCCCCCGCGGCGGCCGCCGCCCCCTCCACCGCGCCCTTGCCGCCCTCCTCGGGCGAGACCAGCCCCGGCAGCGAAAGCGCAGAAACAAAGGCCAAGCCCACCGTCAACTTGTTCAGCAAGTTGTTGATCCAGTTGGCCAAGAAGTCCTTGCCCATCGAGGACCACTCCACCGTGCTCATCAAGCCCTACGACTCCGCACAGGACGTGCGCGTGTTTCTCGCCGAGCGCTCCAAGATCTTGTACCTCTCGAACTTGCCTGTCGACACCACGCAGTCGGAGTTGGAGTCGTGGTTCACCCAGTACGGCGGAAGACCCATTGCGTTTTGGACGTTGAAGAACTTGGAGACGTCCGACTCGAAGCTCAGCGGCTCGAGCAGCCCGTCCAACAGCATCAAGCGGTCCCGGAGCATATCTGGGTTCGCGGTGTTTGCGACACACGAAGAGGCGACCGAGTCCTTGTCGATGAACGGGAGATCTTTGAACGACAGAGCCATCGAGGTGCAGGCGTCGTCGACCCGCGTCTTGGACAAGGCCAGCGACCTCTTGACGCCGTTCCCTCCCTCCAAGAACAGACCGCGTCCTGGAGACTGGACGTGCCCTTCATGTGGCTTCTCCAACTTCCAGAGAAGAACGCACTGCTTCCGGTGCTCGTTCCCCGCCTCCAGTGCCGTGGCCATCCAGGAGTCGATGTTCTCCAACAACCTCACCCGCCGCAACAATAGCCTGTCGAACAACTCCAACTCGGCCGGGTCTGGTGCCAGCAATGGGATGAACGGCCCGTCGTCAGACAAAATAGCGATGAACAGCGCCGTCGTCAACGCCGCGGCCGCCTTGAACAGCCATTCGTACGGTGGCTCGTACCAGGACTCCAATAACTCGATGTACTCGAACCAGCTGTACAGCAACAACGGCAGCAGCCACCACAATAATAGCAACAACGGCAACAACAGCAGTAACAATAACAACAACAGCAACAACAACAGCCATGGCCGCTCGCACAACGGCAACAACGTGCCGTTCAGGGCTGGCGACTGGAAGTGTGAGATCTGCATCTACCACAACTTTGCCAAAAACTTGTGCTGTTTGAAGTGTGGTGCGTCCAAGCCGGTGTCGAGCGTGAACTCGGGCCAGAACAGCAACATCCATAGCGTGAACTCGACGGCCGCGGCGATTGCGGCGGCCACCGCCAGTGGCCAGCCTCTCAACATGAGCAACGGGTTCATGGGGATACAGCAGCCGCAGCCCCACCACGCTTCGTACGGGTCGTCTCGCCACAACTCGGTGGGCTCGTCCAACGGGCACTACTCGAACAACACCGGCTCCGGCAGCTCCAAGAGCCACCAGTACCATTACGGCGGTAGCGGCTTGCGTGGCAGCAGCGGGAGCACTCCACAGCCGCACATCTTGCCCCAGCAGTTGATGATGTTCCAGCAGCAGCAGCAGCAGCAGCAACAACAGTCGCTGCAGAGTAACCACCATCTTCCGCCCCAAAAGTTTCAGCCTGCTTCTAATTCTCCAGGAATGTACGGTGGCTACGGCCAGCAGGGACTCGGCTCGTCTGGGTATCTCAACAAGAGCGGCGCTGTGTCGTCGTACTCCCCCACGGGGCTTTCCAGCACCGATGGCTCCGGCACTGGGTCGCTGGACCCGGCGTTTGCCCAGCTAGCCAACCAGATCAACTCCTTGAGCATGAACTAACTGGCGGCGTGCTTTCTATTCGTTTGATTTTCTCCAGGCTGTGGCCCGGCTGTTTGGTGCCACAAGGTTTTTTCTATAGATCTATGTCAGGGTGTGGAGGTGAGGTGGTGTTAGTGAGGTGGTGATAGGAGGTGATGATAGTGAGGCGGTGATTGTATAACGGTGAGGTTAGAATTTGGTGACTACAGGGATGACGAGTGATTTGGTGGTGATAGTGTTTTTTTATTGGCCGTGGTGCACATGTTTGGTTACGGTGGGACCGGTGTCCCGTTCTAGTTGGTATAGCATGGGGGTACGGTTGTAGGTACGTATGTAGAGATAGAGAGTAATAATGCGACGAGGTAGCGAAGAAGGAAGTAGACATGAGAAAGAAGAGAAGAAGAAGAGAAGAGAAGAAGAGAAGGAGAGAAGAGAAGAAGAGAAGAAGAAGGACAGACACTCAGAGGACGAGCGGCTCGCGGCACAGATGTTGGGCTCGGCTTGGTGGTCGACTACAAGCCAGAGCTTGTCGCTTTTGTTGTCGCGTTTTTCATCGTTTCTGCCGTTGTGTCTCGTCGCGTTTTCTCGATACCAAACAGACACGTATTTCAACCGGCCGTACCACCCACATCAACAATGCCTTCCACCGACAAGTACTCGGTAATTTTGCCCACCTACAACGAGAAGCGGAACCTTCCGATCCTCATCTACCTCTTGGCCAAGACGTTCAAGGCCGAGAAGTTGGACTGGGAGGTGGTGATTGTTGACGACGCCTCGCCCGACGGCACCCAGGAGGTTGCCAAGAGACTCATCGATGTCTTTGGCGCCGAGCACATACAGTTGAGACCCCGGGCCGGCAAGTTGGGCTTGGGCACTGCGTACGTGCACGGCTTGAACTTCGTGACCGGCAACTACGTGATCATCATGGACGCCGACTTCTCGCACCACCCCGAGGCCATTCCCGAGTTCATTGCCAAGCAGAAGACCGAGGACTTCGACATCGTCACCGGCACCCGGTACGCCGGCAACGGCGGGGTCTACGGCTGGGACTTGAAGAGAAAGTTGGTCTCGAGAGGCGCCAACTTCCTCGCGGCCACGGTCTTGAGACCCAATGTGTCTGACTTGACCGGGTCGTTCAGATTGTACAAGAAGGACGTGTTGGCCAAGATCATCGACGTCACCAAGTCCAAGGGGTACGTGTTCCAGATGGAGATGATGGTGAGAGCGCGGTCGTTGGGGTTCACGGTGGGCGAGGTCCCCATCAGTTTCGTGGACAGATTGTACGGAGAGTCCAAGTTGGGCGGCGACGAGATCGTCGGCTACTTGAAGGGGGTCTGGGCGCTTTTCACCAGCGTCTAAAGAGCCTGGCCCACAGCGCTAGGCACCCACAGCGACAGACAATGAACGAATATCGACACAGCGTAGACAGCCGAGACCGCACATGTAGCTTCCCCAGCCAAATGGGGCACCTGGTAGCGCGCCCGCCGGCGCACCAAAAGTCGCACCAAACACCATCGGCGCACACCAACGCAATCGCTACACCACAGCAATCCTCCGCAATGGCGAAAGACACGTACTTGAAGCGGATTCTCGGCACGGAGCACTACGCGCGGGTCAGAGCGGCGCGGGTGCTCATGGTGGGCGCGGGCGGCATCGGGTGCGAGTTGTTGAAGGACTTGGTGTTGTCGGGCTACGGCGAGATCCACATTGTGGACTTGGACACCATCACGCTCTCCAACTTGAACCGGCAGTTCTTGTTCCGCCAGCACGACATCGACCGGTCCAAGGCGACGACGGTGGCGCGCGCGGTGGAGGCGTTCAACTACCTCGGCGCCCGCTTGGTGCCGCTGCACGGCAACATCATGGACAGCGCCCAGTTCCCCATCGCGTGGTGGGACCAGTTCGACTACGTCTTCAACGCGTTGGACAACTTGGAGGCCCGCCGCCACGTCAACCGCATGTGCATGTTCTTGAAGAAGCCGTTGATGGAAAGCGGCACCACGGGCTACGACGGCCAGATCCAGCCCATCTACCCGTACCACAGCGAGTGCTTCGACTGCCAGGCCAAGGTGACGCCCAAGACGTTCCCCGTGTGTACCATCCGCTCCACGCCGTCGCAGCCGGTGCACTGCATAACGTGGGCCAAGGAGTTCCTCTTCCACCAGCTCTTCGACGAGGCCGACACCGCGTCCACCATGAACGACTTGGACAAGATCAACAGCGAAACCAGCGACAACGACGAGAAGGAGAACATGGCCAAGGAGGTCAACGAGTTGCTCGATCTCCGCCGCATGATCGCAGGCTCCACCGCCTCCGACTTTGTCTGCGAGGTGGTGCAGAAGATCTTCAACGCCGACATCGAGCGCTTGTTGTTGATCGAGACCTTGTGGAAGTCGCGCCAGAAACCCGTCCCGTTGGACTTTGCCTTGCACAGACAAGAAGTCGAGGCCGTGGTCGCGGACGCCGAAGCGACGGCGGCGGTGTTCGCCGACGAAACCAAGAAGTGGAGCACGTTGGAGAACTTGGTGGTGCTTTTCAAGTCGGCCGAGTCGCTTCAGGCCCGGCTCCAGGGCGGCGAGTCGTTCATCTCGTTCGACAAGGACGACGAGGACACGCTCGACTTTGTGACGGCGGCCGCAAACCTCCGCTCGGTGGTGTTCCACATCGAGGTCAAGTCCAAGTTTGACATCAAGCAGATTGCCGGCAACATCATCCCGGCGATTGCCACCACCAACGCGATCATCTCGGGGTTCTCCGGGATCAGCGGCACGTCGTACTTCAAGTACGACCACGCAAACACGACGGACTACAGCCGCATCGCGCTGGAGTCGTCGTCGGTGTTCATCAGTATCAAGCCCAACAAGTACATCACGTCTGCGACGTTGGTGGGCCCCAACCCGCGATGCCCCACGTCCTCGACGGCCCGCGGAGTGTTCCGCATCAGCCAGGAGGAGTTGGAGCAGCACTCGTTGGAGTGGTTGGTCGAGTCGCTCTGCCAGCAGTACGGGTACGACGCCGAGGGCCTCTCGCTCGTGCTAGGCAAGTCCAAGTTGATCTACGACGTGGACTTTGACGACAACTTGCCCACCAAGCTCGCACACATCAAAGGGTTCAGCGCCGGCGAGCTTCTCTTGGTGCAGGACGACACCGACGAGCTCGAGACCATCGAGCTTCTCATCTCGGTCGTCGCGGACCGCGACGGCGCAAACGCCCGCTTGCCGAGCCTAGTGCTCGGGCCAAAGGTGAACCACGAACCGACAGCCTCCAGCGAGGGCGCAAACGGCGGTGCCAACGGGGGCTCCAACGGCGGAGGCGCCGAGGTTGTCAGCGACTCGTTCATCTTGGTGGACGACGCCGACGACGACTTGGTCGAGGTTTCCGAGCCCACCCCCAAGAAGAGAAAGGTAGAGTAGGGAGAGGAAGAGGAGGGGAACAGTAGACCCAAGTAGTGAGTACACAACCAATCGAACCCAGCTGCAAAACCACCCCCGCGAGAAGGCCCGGGCCGCAACGGTCAGGCTCGTCTAAATTACGTAAGCTCGACGTTTATTGTCCACACGAACGCCCGCCGAAAATTATATAAGGATCACGCACCACTGCAAAACACTGGATCGAGTCTCCCAGCCATACCACTGTTCTCCCATAAATCAATTGAAGCATGTCGTGGCAAGCATACACCGACAACTTAGTCGCCACCGGAAAGATCGACAAGGCCGCCTTGTACTCGAGAGCCGGCGACTCGTTGTGGGCCCAGTCGTCCGACTTTGAGTTGCGGTCAGATGAAATTGCGGCGATCGCCAAGGGCTTCGACGACCCTTCCAACTTGCAGGCCCACGGGTTGCATGTCCAGAGCCAGAAGTACTTTTTGTTGAGGGCCGAAGAGCGCTCCATCTACGGGAAGCACGAGCTCGAGGGAATTGTCGCCGTCAGAACCACCCAGACCATCTTGATCGCCCACTACCCTACCGGAGTTGTTCCCGGTGAAGCAACCACCGTCGTCGAGAAGTTGGCCGACTACTTGATCAGCGTCGGCTATTAGTGCGGTGCGGGCCACGGGGCGTGCCTCGGCGCGTCCCACCCACCGAGTCCCTGGGCTTTGCTGGGCTGCTGGCCGCCTACGGGCCTGAATAGCCAATTTACATATCCTGATAACAAATAATCTCTAGAGAGAGCTGTAGCATCGTACAACCTAGCGACCGCTGTCGTTGATGAAGCCAGAAGGAGACCACAGGGCTGGTCATTCTCGATCTTGATGTCGCCCAATGTCGAGAGCAACAGACTGCTTGAACGTGGCAAAAGACGATCTAGACCACGAGAAAACGCCCGATTGTCTCCGAAACCGTGGCCGATGGACCACTGACGAGAGAGACAAGCTCTCAGGTACTCGCTTTTGCTCGTTTCTCAACTCTACCAGACGTTCTCCGTCTATATGTCCTACTTGTTACGTTCACTATGCGTTGCTACGTCTACTCGAGCTGCTCATTATGCTTCGTATGCTGTCGCATCTCCAGCCTGGCCATATTTATCGTGTATGTGTATTGAAAGTTATCCGTCCAACATGCGTCGGAGGGCATTCAGTATAAAGAAGATGAAGAAAACGAAGAATGTATCAACACCAACGTCTCCCGGACAGGAGACTTGTTCTGGGTCGGCGTTCATCCATACATTCTAATTCTGGGATTATGCAATAGGAGACCAACTTGGTTCTTTGGGACAGCTAGGCTTGCTTGGAAGGCTGCGGAGAGACCGACTTTCAGATGGCCACGGTGAATCGCCGGCTGCTCTGGCAGCGGGCGCCCACCGACCAGTCCGCCGGAGTCTCATTTGATACGATGAACTAAATCCAACCCCTGGACGGGTCAGAGTTACTTGCAAATCTTCTTTAGTCAAGCGGAGCGTAGACCTTGACTCTTTCCTTTCTGGGTCCCAACTTGTCGGTCTTGATACCGCTACCGAATTGGTCGCCAAACGGAGAGTGTGTTGGAATCAACACGGTCGGAATCGAGTTGGTGTCGGTGAGTCTTCTGTACTGCCTTTGGCCTATTCCTCCCTTGTCTCTGATGAGCTCCCTCATGAAGGAGGTTTTGTATCTCTTCATGTAGTTTTCGTTTCTGCTGTTCACACGCTCGCCGCTGGCTTGTTCGTTGTATAAGGAAGTGGCAATGAGCGGCTTGTCGGTCTTCTCGTGGTTCTTGTACACCAAAAGAGCACCGGCCAAGGCAGCGACTCCAAACACCCTGGTGACGTTTATTTCAAACGGCTTGGTGTCGGTGACCTTGGGGTGTGCATCGTGCGAGTTGAATCTCTTAGAAGCACGTGTTATGGAACGCGCCAGGAAGCCTCCAACTCTAGTAAACATTTTGTACGGGGGAACACTTGTCGATGGTAATGGCCAGTTTGATGTTTTCGGATGGTTTGAAAAAACACCCACCACCTTACGGTTTGTGACACAAATTCGCTCAACCAATAATACAGTGGTGATTTCCTACTGAGATGCAAGTCACGTGCGCGCGTGTGTAAGGGCGAGGACGCACTCTGGGGCAGCGCCTATAACGGACAGACGGTTGCAACAGCAGAGGTGTGTTTGGGCGACGCATACATTACTACTTAGTTATATAGCCGGACGGGGGGATCTGACACCGGGCCGTTTCCGGTGCACGTGGCGTGACTGTGGGCCGGTCTTGGGGCCACTCGGTGAGCCAGGACCCAAACGTAACAACGCATATTAAAGACCGTAGTTGCAAATGAGTGAAAATGGATATCAATGAAGGAATGTGATTATGTTGGAAATGAAAGTGCTGCAGGACACGCGGGGCGAGCCGAATAATGAACGAAATGAAATGCTGCTTGGTGGATTGTATGTGTAACTCTAGTGCGGTGAGACAGCTGCCGGTGACTCCCAGCTGATGTGACTCATGGAGTGTGAAACTCTCAAAACGGGCCGCTTCTCCAATCACGTATGACTAGATCTCGCGGCAAGAATGTTTGCTCGATCTCTAACGTGGAGTCCAATGGTTCTGCACCCACGAGCTAGGAAGAGTGACAGGCCCGGTGCTGTGGGGGCTGTTGGAGTTTTTGACAATGTTCTTGGGGGCTGTCTGGGAAAACCTCGAGATGAGGAAGTCCGATGCTAGTATGAACGCTGGTGTGAGTGCAAATAAGCCTCCGTTGGTGAATGCTTTCATCATGCTGTTGTGGGTGCTTCTGTTGTGGAAGGTGCTATTTCCGAAATTTGTATCAGAGGCCAGAAATGGTTCGGTACTGAACAAGCTAAGCAAGGAAAGAGGTATGAGGCCCGAAGGAAGCTGGTGAGATGCTAAGCTTCTGAGATTGCGGTTCACTCGGAATTATAGTGATGCCTATTTTATTTGCAATTTTTCATTGCTTCGATGCTCCTCAGTAGTGCGAAATCGGAATCGAAAATCTCCCCGCGTTCTCGCTCGGGGCCCGGGATTAAGCTATGGACTTTAGTATACGAGTGAACTAGCAGCATTCGCCTAGGGAGTTAGGACGACGTAGCAAAGTGCATGAGCCACTCATCATCATCACCCGCCTTCTCCTTATTTTGCATGATAAGAATAAAGTGAACAGAATAAAGTGAACAAACTGAATTAGAATATCTTAGTATATCTATAATACGATTCTCGAACTAACTACCTTAACTGTACAAGTCGTCCTCAGCTTCATTGTTGAAAGCAGCTCCAGAGTTGCCTGCTCCAGATTCAGCGGGTAATGTTTCACCAGCAGCATCGTTTTCGGAGAATCTGAAGTTGGTGAATTGTCCTCTAGATGCTTGCAATTGCTGGGCGTATGCTTCGTAACGACGTAACTCGGCCTCAGAAACAGAACGCTTGGCAGTCTTCATAGCTTCCTCAAAGTGAGATCTGGTTATGAATGGAACAGGATCTTCTTCTTCTTCCTCGTCCTCGGCAGCTGTTGCACTCTCAGGTTCAACCTTCATGTCAACATCTTCTTCGGTCTTGACCTGCTCCTTTTCAGCAGCCTTGGCCTTTTGCAACTTGATGTCGGCTTCAATAGAGTCCTTGATAGCAAACTTGGCAGATCTCTGAACAATGTAAGACAAATCGGCACCCGAGAATCCGTGAGTAATCTTTGCGATTTCCTTCAAGTCCAAGCCTGGCTCCAATGGAGTGTTTCTCAATTGTGCTTCCAAAATGGATAATCTAGCAAGTTCATCTGGCAATGGAACATAGATTAACTGATCTAATCTTCCTGGTCTCAACAAGGCAGGGTCAATCTGGTCAGGTCTGTTAGTTGCCCCAATAACGAAAACATTCTTCTTGGCGTTCATACCGTCCATTTCAGTCAACAACTGGTTAACGACACGGTCGGATGCTCCACCGGCATCGCCTTGGGAGCCACCTCTGGCCTTGGCAATGGAATCTAATTCATCCAAAAACACCACGGTTGGGGCAGCTGCTCTGGCCTTGTCGAAAATGTCACGAATGTTAGATTCGGATTCACCGTACCACATACTTAACAACTCTGGACCCTTGACAGAAATGAAATTAGCAGACACTTCAGTAGCAACGGCCTTGGCCAAAAGAGTCTTACCGGTACCAGGAGGTCCGAAGAATAAAACACCCTTTGTAGGAGCCAAACCGAACTTTTGGTATTGTTCTGGATGTAAAACTGGGTATTCGACAGTTTCCTTCAATTCGTTCTTGATGGTATCCAAACCACCAATATCGTCCCAAGTAACATTGACGTTTTCAACGACGGTTTCACGCAAAGCAGATGGGTTGGAGTTGCCGAGAGCAAACTTGAAGTTCTCCATTGTGACACCTAACGAGTTCAAGACGTCGGCATCAATGGTGTCTTCCTCCAAATCAATGAGGTCCATCTTTTCACGAATTTGTTGCATGGCAGCTTCCGAGCATAAAGAAGCAATATCGGCACCAACGAAACCATGAGTTTCAGATGCAATTGCTTCCAAATCCACGTCATCATTCAATTTCATGTTCTTGGTGTGGATTCTCAAGATTTCCAAACGCCCTTCAGCATCTGGGACACCGATATCAACTTCTCTGTCGAATCTTCCGAATCTTCTCAAAGCTGGATCGATAGAGTTTGGTCTGTTAGTAGCAGCAATGACAACAGTATTGGATCTAGCCTTCATACCGTCCATAAGAGTCAATAATTGCGAAACAACTCTTCTTTCAACCTCACCGTTAGTTTTGTCTCTCTTTGGGGCGATGGAATCAATCTCATCAATGAAAATGATGGAAGGTGAGTTCTTTTCGGCTTCTTCGAAAGCCTTTCTCAAATTGGATTCAGATTCACCCGCCATCTTGGACATGATTTCTGGACCATTTATCAAGAAAAAGAAGGCACCAGTTTCATTAGCCACGGCTCTGGCCATAACGGTTTTACCAGTACCAGGGGGACCGTACATAAGAATACCCTTAGGCGGTTTGATACCGATGGACTTGAACAATTGTGGGTGTCTCAATGGCAATTCGACCAATTCTCTGATCTGAGCCATTTGCTTCTTACAGCCACCAATGTCGTCGTAACCGACATCGTTCAAGTTGTTTTCTTCATCTTCACGGTTGATTGGGTCACCTTCACAGTGAATGATGGTGTCCTGAGCAACGATGGCGATTTCTTCTGGGTCGACTTCCACCACCTTGAACTCCACTTGCCTCATACCACCTCTAACGGTGAACAAGTCACCCTTTCTCACTGGTCTGTATGCTTCCACAAAGTAAGGCTTCAAGTAAAGATCGAACAAAGAACCGGTGATACCTTCGACGGTGTCGGCGATTGGTAACACTGAGATTCTGTTGGCGTATTTGATATCAGGACATGCGTGGATGGAAACAATGTCACCCAATCTGACACGCAAGTTGTTACGAACACATCTGTTGATTCTGGCCACGCCATCATCCATGTCGTCGTCAGCCAACACGATCAAAACGGTGTCCTTTCTCTTCTTACCCTTGACGAGAACGGTGTCACCACGGAATAATTGAAGCAATTCCATTGTGTTGGAGGACATTGTGATGACCGAGTTGTCGTCGTTGACGGCGTCGTCGACAACCAAAGCGTTGTCCTTCTTTTTTCTTCTCAAGATAGCGACGGCGGTTCTGTCCTCGGCGGCCTGCTTGGCGCCGGCGGCATCATACTTTGTCGTTTTGTCATCCGAAGCCATATTGAATGATTTAGTTTGTAGTACGTAGAAAAAGTCAATAGAATACGGTGGCGGAAATGAGTTGCAATTATATCCCTGGAGCGCTGGATCCTTTTTTCTGAGCCCGAGAGCGTGCGAATCTTCGATATCAGCAAGGGCCGGGGGGGTGCTTTGTAATTGGTCTGGGGCTTGCCGAGGGTTCAGGTCTCGGAGTTTGCTGGGATGTGACGTCGGGGTTCAGCGAGAATACGGTGGCGTCGATCGCAGAGCTAGACGGGGGGGATCTGTCGTGGCTTATATAGTGGACGTGGCCATGGAAAGGGAAGGAACGTTGGGGACGAAGTGCTGTGTGCAGGATGGGTGTTTTCGCCACCCGATTCTCACAATTGGACGAGTCGGAGCGGTGAATCACGTGCGACGAGAGTTGCAGCAACAAAGGCAGTTTGGCCGGCGAGAGGGCCGGGGGTTGAGCGCCCGGCCGAGGAGAGCGCTAAGGGCATAGAGGGCCGGCGGGCAGCAGTGGCTCTCGACGAAGGGACGCTGTGCTGAACTACGGGCGTCCCTGCGTCGTGTGTCTCACCCACCAGTGTCGTGCTGTGTCGCTACTGGGTCTTTTTCCGAGTTATGGCATATTCTTGTCTGTGGCTGCGTTGTCGCATAATTTGCGACACTGCTGTGCTCCACGCTTGGGCTCCACGCTTGGTGGCTCTCGCAAGATTCTCTTTCCTATTGGCGCATCTCACGTATAACTACTACAGTCAATTTCTTTCGTATATAACCAAGATGGCCTCCACCGCAGCATCGAACGCTACTTGCATCTTCTGTAAGATCATCAAGGGAGAAATCCCCTCCTTCAAGCTCATCGAGACCAAGTTATCGTACTCCTTCTTGGACATCCAACCCACATCCCAGGGCCATGTCTTGGTGATTCCAAAGCACCACGGGGCCAAGTTGCACAATATCCCAGACGAAAACTTGGCCGACATCTTGCCCGTGGTGAAGAAATTGACCAAGGTGTTGGACTTGGACCAGAACGACACTCCAGAGGGTGACGGGTACAACGTTTTGCAGAACAACGGAAGAATTGCACATCAATTGGTGGACCATGTCCATTTCCATCTTATTCCCAAAAAGACAGAGGAATCCGGCTTGGGTGTCGGCTGGCCAGCACAGGAAACCAACTTTGAAGCCTTGGGCAAGTTCCACAAGGAGTTGCAAGAGAAGTTGCTGGCGGTTGAGAAGTTGTAGTTATTGCAGACAGTATAGTCGTCGACCAGTGTCGTCATTTCCCTACTCTGACATGTTTCGTTACAAGTATGCCCTACAATTGTCCTTAAATGTGTAGTTTAGTAAACAAGAAGTCTCGCTCAAAATATAGCCCCCACAAACCCACCAAAAAACCCAACAAGATAACTAGTGAACCAGGTCAAAGTAGCAGCTCCAAATGGGAAGTAGCTGACCGTGTAGTATGCAACCGCCAATATTTCCACGGCGCTTGTGAGAATCGTCAACAAGCTGCTTTTCAAGATAACAGCCGAGTAAAGCGTCGCCAAGACAGACGCTAAAAACACCGTGGTGAACACAATTCTGCCCGCAGAAAGCAAATGACGAATGTAAGTCTTTGGACCTTGAAGAATCCCAAATGACACCAAGAACAAAATCGACCCCATGGACCAAATCAACCCAAACTTGCGTGGCCGCAAAGCCAACACAGGAAACAAGAAAAAACTGATGAAAAAGCACAATATAGAGCCCCCGAGGCAGCAGATAAAGCCCACCAATCGCTCGAACCTCGAGAGCTGGAACCATGACGGTTCCTGTACCGCCGCGGGGTCCAGTGTGATGTTTGTTGTGGGTAGTGATGTGTATAGATTGTTGGCGCCGGTCTTGACGTAGTCGGTCCATTCCGCCAAAACGGGCCGCGGCCCGCCACTTGTGGCTGCCCCGGCAGTACCGCCACCGCGCGAGTTCCAGTTGCTGAACAGCTGCCTAAACACGTTCTCTGATTCAGACATGATAGTTGGCTACTGTAAGTTCCGTGACAGATGTCGTGTACTGCAGGAGGGCAAAAACGAGCTAGTGCATGCTGTGCGTGCACCAATATGCTCGATAGCGCCCGCCGGGGGGGTGTAAAAAGGCCGCAGCCGCACTAATAAGAGGCTTTTTTGTGGTGGCCCGGTGCCTTGAAAACGGTACATTGCCAATTGGCTCCTGACGGGAAGCAGATTGGTCAGCCAAAGCCTCGGAAGTGATATCCGAGAGAACCGGCTAAGCGGCGAAGATCTGAACCCCTCAAGTGCCCTCCAGCTCGCCCAGCTACTTCGATAATCCCCCCAGCTGGCTGTACCACGAATAAGACACGAGTGTCCGGGTAACTGTGCACAAAAATTAAGAATAACAAATTAGCCAGAAATACGGATACAGACTCACACCAACCATTTCGTTATTGAGCTCACGACGTAACCAATTGGCGACAGAATTCCTCGAACCAACTCACTTGACACGTACTAGAGCACGAAGGTCTACAATCCACCCGCACTATTTTAGCTAAACCACCCGCTACCGAATTTCTGACACCCATTAAGGATGGAGGAGTTTTTAAAGGATAGTCCTTCCGACTACGGCACCACCAACTCCGGTAACATCAACAATAACTACAATAGCAACGTTAGCGGCAACCAATCGAACTCCAGTGCCACGCCGTCCAACTTTGGGACTGGGGCGTATCCCAATGACTTTTCACTCAACTTGGAAGATGGCAGTAATAATCTCATGGGAGGCAATTATCCTATGCCTCCTGGCGCCGACTACTTGAGTCCCACCAACTCGAACGTTGGTTATGGGAGTTCAAACGCCCTTACCTCGGACTACCTCAGCCCAACGACATCCAATATCAATACCAATTCGGGCTCAACCGGTTTTCTTGGCGATGGAACCGACCCCAACTCATTTACAAACGACCCATTCTTGGATGATATCGACAACTTGGGGTATCCCCAGGCAGGCGCTCAGCAACAGCCTTTAGGCGTCTCCCATGCATTACAACAATCTCAACAACTGAACTCGAAGCAGTTTGTTAACCCGGCAAATACATCCAATTTGGACGAAATCATTTCGCCTCCAACAAACGGGAAAAACTCCTTTCTAAACCCCCGTTATTTTTCTCCTCCAAATCGCCAAATCAACAACTACCACTCTTTGAACTCCATAGCAGAAGATGGAAACTTTTCTGCCAACAACAATAATTTCAGTCCCGACATGGCGAGACAGGACAGTGTGAACATTCCGGCCAACTCATACAGTAACAGTTATTCAGCTGCTGTACCTGATATTGCTTCGAGCTCGTATTTGTCGCCTCAAACAAACTCCCAGTACGTCTCACCTATCAATTACGATTCTTTTGACACCTTAAGATCTCCGTCCAACTCATACTTGAGTTCACCGCCCCAGTATCACAGCAATGTGATACCCTCCGGAGCCAACAATTTGAGCTCAAGCATTCCCATCAAAAATGAAAAAACCAACAACAGCAACAGTCATAGTATGTTGTCGCCACCTGGGACCAGTAATTTGAGTACGTCAGTGCCTAGTGGCAGCGGAGTGAGAGAGACTCCAACAAAACAATTAACTAAGGAGGAAAAGTTGAAAAGAAGAAGAGAATTCCATAATGCTGTCGAACGCAGAAGACGCGATCTTATCAAAGAAAGAATCAAGGAATTAGGGTTGATTGTTCCTCCCTCTTTATTGAACCCTCAATTGTGCGCAGTACAGATGTTACAGAGGAACTCAAGTATGAACTCTAATGAAATTAATGACTTGATTGCAAGCATAAAAGTCAAGGAAACTAAACCCAACAAAAGCACCATTCTCAACAAGTCGGTGGATTACATCAAGCATTTGAGATATGTGTTGGACGAACAAGAAAGAGCACGAGAAGAGTTGACCTCCAAAATTGCAGCACTCGAAGGAAACATGCCGTACCCAAGCAGGAAAACCAGCAGCAATAATACCAATAATAACAACCTCAACGCAGCTGTCAAGTCGGAAGCTTCGGATGTTATAGGTGGTCAATTTGACGACTCGAGTATTCTCGCCAATGACAACTTTTTCAACCCAGACGACTTCTTCCTGGATATGATTGGCGGTTCCAATCAAAACACCAATGGAATCAATAATAACAATAACAACGATTTCTTCTGAGCAGGAAACTCAATAATAGAGAATGTTATACTGATGAAGAGAATGTTTTTGTACAATATGCCCACACAATCGAGATATCCTTAATGGTGAGTTTGTAATTTTATATAGTTGATACACTTGCAGTAATAGAATTAGCAGTTAAGATTTAGCCAAAAACACAGTAATCTACAACTCGGCGAGCTTATTTGAGTGACCCCGTAACAAATCTCTCGAACGACTCTAGCAAATCCAAGTTTGAGTCGTACCAGGCAATCTCGGTAGATTGGTTCTTGTTCGAAGACTCTAATCGTGGTCTATGAAGGCTCAAGTGGCGACCTTCCAATTCGTCTTCGCTTTCGAAAACGGTACTAATCGCCGGTATAGACTGGTGTTTCTGCTTTAAAGTATGCTTTGGATCGAAAATCGTAGGCGCTGGTCTGCTGGGAGTACATTCGGTGTGGTACAGATCTATCAATCTAGGAGCGCTGATCATATCCGCAGTGACTTTACTTTCCCTCCTGTTCTTCCTCAGTTCGCCCCGGGTGGGACCCAATGGGGGTAATTCCCACGGCCTGAGATGTTCCAAGCCGCTTGGTCTTTCCTTCTTCCCGAACATGCGCTGGAAAAGAGTCTTCCTAGATTGCAGTCCAGGAAAGCCTAAAGTGTGCTCAATGCTTGTTATCAAGTCCCGATGCCCAAGTTGATATTTCGCAGCCAAATTTTCCAGCTTACTGAAATCAAACGGAGGCAACAAAGGCGCAAGATCTTTGCCTGGGGCACTCACTCGCTTGAAACTGAACAGTCTTGTGCTGCCATGGTCTGGTTCTCCATGATTGGTCATACGAGTATGTTTTGAGTCTGGTGATCTTTGGAAAGAACTCTCATAGTCGCTTGGGGTGTTGATAATAGCTGGATCGTAGTATGAGTCGAATATTTGATCCGTTTCTGAAACCGCGAGACTGCCTCCATCACTGAACGGGCTTTCCAAAAGTGGAACCAGGATTTCCTTGGCTTCCTTGGGTTTGCTGACAAGGCTGGCGCGAGCACTTCTGTTCGTCTGATACTTCTTCCGGTGCGGATTGTACTTCCATTTGGGCGACACGCTGAACGGGAAAATGGAATTACCAGCACTCGCTGGAGAAGCAGTCACGTCAAATTTTGGGCTCTCTATGCTTTCATTTCCAACATCTTCAAGGCTTCTTTCGTCCTCAGCTCTGTTCTCGATACTTACTGTAATGGGACTCTGATCTTTTGTTGAGCCTTCTTGACAAATATTATCCAGTGGGTGTTTCTCCTCGAATACTGATCCCCTTTTCAGCCCCAGTGAGGTAGCTTGAGTTTTGTCCTCTGGTAGATCAATTGAACTTGACCTATTGCTGGCTAAAGACCGAATAGTGAATCTATACTTTCGATTGTGTGCTTCTGTCTCCAGCAAATTCTCGTCAAGGAAATTTGTATGTTCCAGTAATAACTCGAACTCTTCCTCCACGCTAGGTGAAGAGTCCTCGAATATATTCAAACTGATGTCCACAAACTCGAGGCGTGAGTTCTGCGTAGCCCGTCCTTCTGAACTGTCCTTATCGATTTCCTTGTCACCCTTCGTGAGGGTTGCATGTGAAAGTCGGTTTTCTTCTGGCAGATGTAAATCCAAATTACGTTGGCTGTGGATCCTCGGCGAGCTCATTTCTATTGTAAGGTATATATCGTCTTTCTTCTCCGACGCCGGTTTGGAGGTTATTGCATCTCTATGCTCTTTATCTTTCCCATAAACCGATGCTTGCGCCGGGAGACACTGACTGCCATTGGAAGTTGTCTTACCAAGACTTTTCCGATGTTCCGTCATGTTTGTCTCAGGAGGATGGCTCTTTATGACCCTGCTAGGATTTCCAGCCTGGTACCCATGGCGAATATCGTTATCATTCTGGGGTATCGTCCTGCCGATAAGATTCCCTTGTTCCAGGGAAGATGTTTGAGAGTGGCCTCCTGACCTTGAATACCTCACTGAATCTGATAGGCTACCTGAAAATGAGCGTTTTGCTGGTCTCTCCAGCGGTTGAGTGCCGTCTACTTCGAACTTGGATATCAACAGCTTCACCCCCGTCATTTCTTTCCCTACGGTTTATTGTGAGCAATCTGCGACGAAACCCCGACTTTAATATCCCTGATTCGTCGAGGTAGGCGTTGATATTCGGCTGCATATTTCGCAGCCAGTCGCATCATTTTGCATCCACCCACGTACGGGGGCTTTTCAATTCAAGCAGAGGTGCTTGGCTTGCTACTTCGGGACAAACACCACCAGTTGGACTAAGATCTATTACTGGTTTATATATATACATAAAGCGAGGAAACGGCATGTCTGGCACACGTGACAAAGATCTATTTTCTGTTTTTGCGCTTCAACTTGTTGACGATCGTGTTCATTTCGGCACTTCCGTCTTTGGTGGCTTCCTGCCCCTTGTGCTTCTTGTTGGAGCCTCCGTTCTTCTTTCTTGAACTACGCTCCTTCAAAATCTTCTTCATCGTGTCAGTCTTCTTGAACTCGGTGTTGGTTGGGTCGATGGCGTAGTCGTGGTTCTCGAAAATCTCCTTGAAACGAGGGTCGTTCAAGTCAGCTTCAAAGTTGTCTTGGACCATTTCTTCGTCCACGTTCTTTCTCTTCTTTCCCTTCTTGGATTTTTGCTTCTCGGCCTTGATGATATCTCTCATGGCAAAGTGCTCAGGTTCTTGTTCGTCGTTGTTCTCGTCCATCATAATCAACTCTAACTCAGCCTTCGACTTGGCATCCATAGGCTCGGTCTTGGACTTGGACTTAGCCTTACCCTGGGAAGGCTTTTCCTTCTCCTTTGCATCAGCAGGCTCGCCTACTTCAGCGTCTTCGACTTGAGTACCCTTGTGCTTTTCCATTCTTCTCTTCCGGCGTTCCTTTTCCTTACGCTTGTACGCTGCGATGGTTGATTCCTCTTCTACCTTGTCTTCTGACTTTTTGGCAAAGTTGGCATCACCCAAACCTGGGTTGAAGGTGATTTCCATATCAACATCTCCCTCGTCATCGTCCTCGTTATTTTTGCCAAAGCTGGATTTGAAGCTATTACCCAACAAGCTCTTATACTTGTCCTTCAACTCGTCATTCTTTTCACCTTCACTGTCCTCGGTGTCAGATGCCAAATACGCTTTGAAGTCCATGTCGTCTATTTCCTTCTGCGAGAATTGCTTCGACGACAAGTGAAGTCTTTCCTTTGGAGTCTCGTCCCAAGTCAACTTGACCTTGGAATGCTGTAACGCATCGGTCACAAAGTTGTTCGGCCTATAGCTCGAGGATATTTTGGTGCACGAGTCTTCAATGTCTTGCTCGTCAAACTCCATCTCTTCAGGTATGTATCTCAAGTCGAATATGTTGGCTGTTGATTCATACTCAGTGCCATCACAGCTGTCGTATATCTTCTTGGACGTGGCCACTGAGTCACATTTGACAACGGCGTAGTAGTATCTCAATCTTTGTAACTGGTAACGACGCAATGCTTTACTGTCATAGTCTTCTTCTCCATTGTCCTCCTCATACAACTTACGAGCTGCTCTCTCGAGATCGGCCGAGTTTTTAACGTCTAGCTCAGAATCGGAGTCCGAGTCTGAGTCCGAATCCACATCCTTCGCCTTCTTCTTGGACTTGAACAACTCCCTGGGAGGTCCTTCGGTTTCTTCCTTCTGCATTTGCTCTTTACCAAACTCTGATGGGTAAATATTGACCGACTTGATCATCCCATCGGATGGCACAAACGATGAAAAGGTGGCCATAAGATCCACAGCCTTCACATTATCCCAATCCATATTCACGACTGCAAAGGATGTAGTTGGTTCTCCTTCATCGGGCTTTTGGTCTTCGAGTTCGATTTCAGACTCCTCCTCCTCCTCAAAGATCACTGAGCCTTGCTCGGAGTCTGAACCATCGGAATCAGATCCTGAAGCCTCGGTTTCTGAGTCCGAGGATACTAAACCCTCGCCTCTTGCACGGTCCAAAGCTTCCAACTCTTTAACAACTTCGTCGTCGGAGTCTTTTAACGTTACCGCGTCGTCTTCGGAGTCGTCGTCGGAATCCTCTTCCTCACCTTGGACCTCTTTGTCTTCATCGTCTTCGTCTTCATCATCTTCATCTTCATCTTCATCGTCTTCGTCTTCACCGTCTTCGGCCTCCTCTTCTTCAAAATAACGGTCAAACTCTTGTCCGTCATCGTTCTTCAACTTTCTTCCGTACCTGTCGATCTTGACTTTCTTTCCGGTAGCACTGGTGTTCAACTTCTTCAAGACGTCTTTGCTGAAACGATCATCGACCTTGACCTTGAATTGCTTCAAGCTTGGCAATTTGAATCTGGGGTCGTTGTGGACCAGCTTGAATCTGTCGTCCGACGTTACCGCCGTTCTCTTTGCATTGTCTTCCTTTTTACCTTTGGCCATGGTACTTGTTTGGTGTCTATTCGCTGCTACTAACAAAGGCTCTCTCAAATCATCGCATCGCTCCTTCATATAGGAGACTAACAAAAATTTCTGGCAGTGGAGTTGGTCGACGCACGTCCCAATATGAGGTTGGATGCAAAATTAGTGTTAGGTATCCTAGCTATCCTATTTATTATGCTGCCACGCAGAGGCTTACATCGAGCCTCCGCTCGTGTTGTTGCCTACCAATCCCACCATTTCCAAGAAAGCTCTTTCTTCGCCGAGATTCTTCAAGTTGACGCTCTGTCGAGCCTCGGCCTGCTTTTCCTCCCATTCCCAATGCTTCTTCTGCTCGTCCAACTCCTTGGTGGATCCTACCCCCCAAACCTCCAAGTCCGTTATCATGAAACGGTCTTCAAAGTCTTCGTCCTGCACTTTCTGTTGGCTTGAAGTCTGGAAGTATGTGGAAACTGTAGATTTCTGTCTAGCCAAGTGCCTGAAGACTGCGAACTCCAAATTGGCCTCGATTGTAAGCGACACGTCTCCCGGTAAGTACTTCTTCATGCCGTTCTTGTTGAGAGGCTGATCATTCCCAAAACCCAAGCCTAAACCCATGTTGTTGAAGTAGATCAGCTCGCCCTTCAAGATGGGACTGTTCACACTTTTGTAGTAGTCCATGCGAGGCAGAAGAGATATGATGACAGTCAGGACGTCTCCGAAATTCTTCTTATTGGAGTTCTTCCACGGCTGGTTCACCAATACGGCGTATGTGATCTTGTCGCTGTCGCCTTGCCAGTCACGCTTGCACTCCTCATTCAGGCGAAAGAGCCTGGGATACTCTCTGTCAAACTGCTCGTACCTTTTGTTGGTGGCAATGGTCTTGTTCTTGAGCCGTTTGCCGCTGACGAGGAGTAGAGTCGGTGCTCTCCATTTGAAGATTTTCAGCTCTAGCGATCTGATCGAGAAGCCGGACTCGGACCCCGAGTAAAGCTTAATCAAGTTCGCACTTGAGATTGAAATTCCCAAGTCAAGGCTGTCTACGATAGCGGAGATGAGCGATATCGAAGGCTCGTTAACGAGTCGGGACTCGATGAACTGCTTGGGAGGCTTAACAGGAGTGCTTCCGGGATTAGGCTCCGGCTCCTCTTTCGGGCCGCTTGGGTCGACAACAACCGAAGAGAGGAGTCCATTCTTGAACATGCTGGAAAAGCCGTGGCTGATGAAGTGGGGCAAGCTGTTTTCAAGGCCGCTTTTGAACTGGTTGTACAGAATTGTGGAAATTGGGTCGTTAGCCAGGGCGACGTTGATGTTGATGTACCTGACTATTGTAAGGGCACAGTCCTCGAAGTCGGCCCAGCGGTTCGTAACGCTGGAAGCAAAGTGCAGCGCCATCAAGGAGTGGGACTTGTGGGGCACGGAGCGCACAACCAACATCAAGGTGATGAGGAGGACCAAGTCCTGGGCCCTAACCAGTAGAGCTGCGAGGTCGAGCTCGTCGCAAGACTTGATGGCCTCGAGAGAGTCCCAGCGAACATTTCTGGCGGTCCGGGCCGGCGTGTCGTCCTCAGTCATCGGTGCATGAAGGCGGACCACGAACGGGTCCGACACAAACGTCTCTGTGGGCTGGTTCTTCTCCGTTTTGGGGGACGCCGGGGCCCTTTGCTTTGCGAGCGCGAGCGACACGAACACCCACTTGAGGTACTCGTCGGTGCTGACGAGCCGCTTGAGGCGGCCGGTGTGCACGACGGCGACGACAAGAAGATCGCTGGCGGACAAGATGCCGGGCCTGGTGGCGTGGTCCTGGAAGAACGGGAAGCACCCCAACACGCCGAACGAGCGGTAGAGCACGTCGAGCGCCTCGTGGAAGCGGTGGCTCTTGGCGGCGCCCTCCGCGTCGGGCACCTCGAGACCAAGCAAGTACGCCAAGTCGCGCGGGGTGACGCCGTGGACGTCGTCCAAGTCGGAGACGTTGAGCTTGCGGGCGAGTGCCTGGAGCTCGTGCTTGCGGAGCAACAGGGCGGCGCGGAGCTGGAACAAGCGCGCCAATTGCTCCTTGGTGAACAGCTGCACGAGCTCGCCGGAGTCGGTGCTCGAGTTCTGGCCCATGGCGAAAGTGCTGCGGGTGTAGCGAGAGACAGAAGACCGGGCGGGTCTGTCGGAGTTGTGGTGTTGCTGCCAAAGGCCGGGCGAGACGGCTGCTTACGTAATCGTGGACCGGGGTTGGCAGCGACGTCAGCCCCCCCTACGGGAGGGCTTCGGGCGACCGCAAACTCGGCCGCTGCGCTAGTGGCGCCCCCGCGCATGCTGTGGTGCCACTTTCGGCGGTCCGGCGGCGTTTCTGGCGGGTTTGGCGACCGACCTAATCCATGTAAGAAATCACATCACACGACGAGTACAGGGGGCAGGACAAAGGAGAATGTTATGTAAGCCAGAGAGGGACATTATTAGTAGGCTATACAGCTAGCTGGGGATGCTATGCGGGGCGGATTGGGCGGCTGGGGCGGCTGGGACCGGCGGCAGCGGCACCGAGTGCTCTGGGCCCGGTTGTGCTCGCCGCTAGCCCAAGTGCTGATGCAAGAAGTGGACGGAGCGGGTCTCGGCCTGGTGGACCATCTGCTTGACGCGGGCCCAGTGGCCGGACTCGCCGGTCAAGTGGAACATCTCGTCGTCGCGGCCGAGGGTGTCGTTGTAGCGCTGCTCGGCGAAGTACTGCTTGAGCAACGCCTTGGCGAAGGAAAGAATGACGAGGTTGAAGTAGAAGCGGAACGCCGAGACCAACACGGTGCCGACCAACGTGACGAAGAGCTCGCGGGTCTGGGACGCCGACTGCGACAACAAGGCGGCGCCGGCGGGCGAGGCGGCGCCGGCGACCACGTCCCTCGCGGCAAGATCAAGGCTGTCGTCCTCTCTGCTGAACCAAAAGTGGACAAAGTAGAGCGTGTAGAGCAAGCCGATGGCGGTGTCGGCGGTGTAGATGACCGCGGCGAGCGACACCTTGCGCACGTTGGCCGGCTTGACCAACAAGTAGGTGAGGGCCAGGATGTAAAAGTACAACGTGGCGATGGCCAAGACGTTGTAGAGGCACTGCCAGAGGTTGATGGGGTGGCCGGTGAAGAGCGACAAGAAGCCAAACACGCCGCCGGCCTTGTTGAGCACCGCGATGCTGAGGAGCACCTCCACGCCGATGTAGAGCGGCAACACGCCGAAGAATTTCTGGGGTTAGTAGGGAAGGGAGGGGGGCTTGTGCAAGCGGCGGTGGGGTGGGCGCAGCGACTCACGCTGGCTCGCCGGGCCCGCCTGCTGGGGTCGCCGTCTGGATGGCCGCCTGCTGGGGTCGCTGGGCCGTCGCTGGGCCGTCGCTGGGCCGTCGCTGCGGCCGCCCTGGCTGGCGTCACCACCAGGGTCTCTGTGGCGGACAGCCCAGCTGGAGCACGGGCGGGTCCAGCGGCGGGCCGTGCGGCGGGCTCAGTCACGCCCAATGGTCTGGCGGGAGCAGCGGCGCCAGGCGAGGGAGCCGTGTCGGCGCCACCGGCTCGGTGTACTTACTTTCGGTAACAACCCGTTCAAGACAGACATAATGGTGTGGTGCATCTCTGAAAAAACTCGCAGAAAAGTCTGCACACTCTTTAGCGATGGACGAGATCACGGCAGGACTACAAGAAAAGAGGCTAGCCAGCGACAGCGAGAGCTCGGACAGCGACGTGCTGGACGTCGAGGCCGGCAGCGGGCCGAGCGGCCGGGCCACCCGCCACGGCGGAGGCGCGGAAGGCGGCCCCAAAACCATCACCGAGAAGGAGGACATCGTCACCAAGTACGCCCACAAAATCAAGACCGACAGCATCAAGAGCGGGCCCAAGATCACCAAGGACCGCGCCAACCGCGCCACCGTCGAGCAGGTGTTGGACCCGCGGACGATGAACTTTCTCGCCAAGATCATCAACCGCGGGGTGATCTCGCGGATCAACGGGTGCATCAGCACCGGTAAGGAGGCCAACATCTACCACGGCGACCACGAGGACGCCGCCGTGAGCACGCGCGAGTACGCCGTCAAGATCTACAAGACGTCGATCCTCGTGTTCAAGGACCGCGAGCGGTACGTGGACGGAGAGTTCCGCTTCCGCAACACCAAGGGCCAGAGCAACCCGCGCAAGATGGTCAAGGTGTGGGCCGAGAAGGAGTTCCGCAACTTGAAGCGGCTCTTCTTGCAGGGCATCCCGTGCCCGGAGCCGATCGAGCTCCGCTCGCACGTGTTGGTGATGGAGTACCTCACCAAGGGCAACAGCCAGCCGTCGCCCAAGTTGCGCGACCACCCGTTCAAGGACGTGGACGAGGTGGTGCACTACTACCACCAGATGTTGTTCTACATGCGGCGCATGTACCAGGAGTGCCGCCTCGTGCACGCGGACTTGAGCGAGTACAACTCGATCGTGCACCAGGACCGCCTCTACATCTTTGACGTGTCGCAGTCGGTGGAGCCCGAGCACCCCATGGCGTTGGACTTCCTCCGCATGGACATCAAGAACGTCAACGACTTCTTCTCGCGCAAGAAGATCAACGTGTACCCGGAGCGCATGCTCTTCAAGTACATCATCGACGACCTGCGTGTGTTGGGCGTCGAGAGCAACAGCGACGAGCACTTGGGCAAGTACTTGGAGTCGATCCCCTTGAAGACCGTCGCCGACGACGAGGTCGAGGACGAGATCTTCCGCTCCATCCACTTGGTGCGCTCCTTGAACCACTTGGAGGAACGAGACTTCAAGAAGTTTTCCGAGGGCAAGGTCGACACCCTCACCGACTTGGTCGAAAAGGAAAAGGCGGCCAAGGAGGAGAACGGCAGTGTGGCGGAGGACGTAGATGACGACAGGGAAGACGACGGCGACGAGGACGAAGAAGGCGACGACTCGGATGACGACTCGGACGACGACTCAGAATACGACTCGGACGGCGACTCGGACTCGGACGCGGAAGAGACCAAGCCCAAGAAGAAGTGGGTCGAAAGAGACCAGGTGTTGAAGGGCAAGAAGCACGAGCTCAAGGACGACAAGAAGGCCCGCAAGGAAACCGCCCGGCTCGAGAAGCAGGAGAAGAGAAAAACCAAGATGAAGAAGCACATCAAGAAGAAGATCGTGGCCAAGAGAAAGTCCGGGAAGTAACAAGGAAGCACCAAACATTAATAGAGTTATAGAAGTAGAATGGCAAATAAACGGAGAATAACGACCGGCAGTGCCCCAAGGGGCGGCGGGGCATCTAGAACCGTTCGTGGAGCGACCCCCAGCGTGTCTGCGGTCCTGGGTGGTGTCGCAAAAAGCAGGCATTTTGCAGTCAAATATTGTCGCTTTTTGTTCTGTCGCTTTTTGTTCTGTCGCTTTTCGTTCTGTCATTTTTGTTCTGTCCTTTTTGTTCTGTCCTTTTTGTCGCTCTCTTTCACCCCCACACGACCGCCCTACTTAACACGCGTCAAGAAAGATCCTCCACCAACAACCACAACACCACCATGCACAGTGCCCATTTGATCACCGTGCTTTTAGCGTTGCTCCAGCTCTCGAGCGGGTTGCACTTCTACTTGAAGACCGGCGAAACCAGATGTTTTTTCGAGGAATTGCCCGAAGAAACGTTGATGGTCGGCAAGATCGATGCGTTTGAAAAAGACCCCCACCACAACACCTACCACAAGAACAACGACTTGCGGGTCCAGATCACCGTAGTGGTAAGTTGAAGCCGTGCCGTACCCACGCCAGCATTGCAGTACTAACCAGCAGGAAACTTTTGACAACAACCACGAGGTGGCCAACCAGAAGTCGTTGCCCAGCGGCGAGTTCACCTTCACCTCCGCCGACCGTGGTGAACACAAGTTCTGCTTGACGCCGTTGTACCACGACGGGACCACCGGACACACCCACCGGATCTTCTTCGACGTGGCCATCGGCTCGGCCCACGACTACGTCGACTCCAAGTCGACCAAGCGCGTCGATGCCTTGACGTCCCAGGTCCAGAACTTGAACAAGAAGTTGCAGGAAATCCACCGTGAACAGGAACAGATGAGAGAAAGAGAGGCCGTCTTCAGAGACCAGTCCGAGACCACCAACGGCCGTGTCGTCCGCTGGACCTTCCTCCAGTTGGTGGTGTTGGTGGGAACCTGTTTCTACCAGTTGCGCCACTTGAAGAGCTTCTTCGTCAAGCAGAAGATCGTGTAAAAGCGCCTAGCCGCGTCCGCTGGACTACATAGCCTTAGTCATATACGTCAGCAGTCAGTGTTTGTAGAGCCGGCGAGTGGGCGAGCCCAAATCAAAATCGGTGATTCACCGATTCGCACTCGGTGCTTCACCATTTTGTCACCACCCGCTTTCCGCTCATCTCTAACTCCAACCGTCACCCACACAGCTGAGATGCCGAGCAACGAGGAGCTTTTGGCGCGTGTCGCCGAGCTCGAAGACGAAGTCAGAAGGCTCAGGATCGCAGGAAATAGCGAGAAGTTGAGTGCAAATTCAAGCGAGAAGTCCAGCGAGAAGCCCAGCGAGAAGCCCAGCGAGAAGCCCAGCGAGAAGCCCAGCGAGAAGCCCACGAAGCCCGCGAATCCCAGCGACGACAACACAGGCTCTGCCAATACCTTCAACGGTGCCACCGACTCCAGCGCCGATGAGCTCTCGCTAGACGAGTACCGTCGCTACGGGCGCCAGATGCTCGTGCCGGAGTTCGGCTCGCTTCCTGGCCAGCACAGTCTACGCAACGCGGCCGTGCTAGTTGTCGGTGCCGGCGGCTTGGGCTGTCCGGCCCTTCTCTACTTGGCCGCTGCCGGCGTCGGAACCATAGGCATTGTTGATGGCGATGTAGTGGAAGTCAGCAACCTCCACCGTCAGGTGCTCCACACAACGGAAAGCGTGGGACTCTACAAGTGTGAGTCGGCTCGCCGGTACATTGCTAAACTAAACCCTAGAGTGGCGGTGCACACGTACGCCAAGCGGCTTGCTACCGACAATGCGGCCGCCATCGTGCTGCAGTACGACGTGGTGCTCGACTGCACAGACACGCCGGCCACGCGATACCTCGTCAGTGACGTCGCGGTCGTCTGTGGAAAGACCGTCGTCAGCGGTCTGGGGCTCCGCACAGAGGGCCAGTTGTCGGTGCTAAACTACCGTAACAAGGGCCCTTGTTACCGGTGCTTCTTCCCGAAGCCTCCGGCCCCCGAGTCGGTGACATCGTGCTCAGACGGCGGGGTCATAGGGCCCGTAATCGGTCTTGTGGGCGTTGCAATGGCCGTCGAGACAATCAAGGTTCTCACCGGCTACTACGACCTGCACGGCTTTCAGCCCTTCCTCTCCATGTACTCAGGCTACCCGCAACAGCTGTTGCGGGTGTTCAAAATGCGCGGTCGACAGCCCAGCTGCGTGGCCTGTGGCACCGCCCCCACCATATCTCGGGCGCTGATATTAGCCAACGAGATCGATTACGCTGCCTTCTGTGGTTCGGTTCGCTCGACGCAGCTTCTGGCTGAACACAGAATTAGCGTTGCCCAGTTCAAAGACTTGCTGCCACGGCCCACGTTACTTGATGTCAGACCTAAAGAACAGTTCCAGATCACCCATCTTCCCAGCTCCGTCAATGTCGAGTGGGACGTCATGCGCAAGCTGGATGACCCACTGCTGTTCCTCCCAACGGGAGTCTCCACAGATACGCCCCTTTACATCATCTGTCGCTACGGCAATGATTCTCAGCTTGCGGTCTCGCAACTATTGAAACACGGCTATCATGCCAGAGATGTGATAGGGGGGATAGACAGATGGAGTGACGAGGTCGACAGTTCAGTTCCGAAATATTAGACTGGAACTCAAAGTCACCAACCATTACTGACTCGTTTCCGTCTCTACCCCACGGTTCAGTTGATAGCCCCTTTATCAAGTCTCTCCAATATCAACAATCCACTGATGGTCCCTGCCGTGTAGATGGAACTTCCAGATATATTTTCATTCCATGCCAAAGACGAAAACACAACCTCCGGCGGGCTGATTGGATGCTGTGAAGCCACCTCGGGTGGGAGTTCGGCGTAGTCTCCACTCAAACTCAAAATGCCATTGGCGGGAAGACTGAGCTGCCAGAGCTTCAAGGGTACCAACGATTTGCTGGTAGCCTTGGATCCATTGAGGAACTTGCGCGGGTAGTTTACAAGTATAACGTCGCCACCGGTGCTTCCGGTGATGCTCAATGGATGGCCCAAGCGCTCCGAGACCTTGGTGGACGTGATAAACGAGTCAAGCTTCAAAAGCGTATTGCCGGGTTCGTGCGGACTCCTTATGAAGTTATAGGAGACCGTGTCGTATGAAGGGACACCGATGAGGGTCCGGAGTGTGCTGTTGTAAGAGATCTTGATTGAGCTTCGGAGCTGCGGTACTAAACGGCCCTGAATAGCATTCAGATACGAATAGATAGTACTGTGGATCCCTGTAGTGTTGACGTAGACAACATTTTCGCCGTCTTCAGCAGCCAAAACGCTGACATTGTTTACCGCACTGTCACCAACTCTGGTGGTGTACGAGGGAACCCTGGTCTCGGCATCGCTCGTGGCGGCCTCGTGGTAAGGAAGTACAAACTCTGAGACACACCCGTCCACCAACCCAACTAGGACTTTGTCGCTGTCGACAAAGTCGTATGCTGTGATGTTGGTTTGTTCGCTACTCTCGGGAGACTGCAACGACGTGTAGGTGAATGAGGCGGCAGTTACCTTCAGTGTTGTAGGGTCACTGTTCCTGACCTTCAACAAATGCAACTTTCCATCTGTGAACGAGCCGGCCAATACCCCGAGCACTTCGTCGTTGTCGGATTGGGTATGGATCGGAAGCCACTGGAGGTTGGCAGTGGCACCGAGGTCAGAGGTATCGTAGTGCTTGGCGAGGACCAAGGAGTTGCTCTCTAGCTCGTACTTCCAGACCTGGACCGCCGAGTGTATATGGTTCGCCTGAGAGCCCTTCGTGTGGTAGATGCTTAGTTCCGGGTGGTTGATGCAGTTTTGCAAGCCCTGCGGATCGTGGACAGTGGCCACGGCCAAGTAGTGGTGTTTGGCATCCACCGCAGAGAGCGGCGCCTGGAGCCATTGCATAGCCGTCACGTGGCCGCCGGCATTGAGAAGGAGACCGCGGCGGCCGCCAATGGTGTCTATGGTGGTCAGGTGGCCAAAGGAGAGCGTGTGGCGGACAGAGGGTTCCAGTCCGCGGGTCACGTCTAGCACCAACTTGTCGTTCGTCGCCAAGCTGCTGGCATCCACGGCAGCCAATTGAGCGTCTGGGATGTTGAGCAGCGCTGGAGAGACCAGAGGGACGTCTCTGGGGGGCTGCGGGCGGCTCTGGACGTCTTTCTGTAGGTCGTCTTCGCCAAAAAAGAAGAGACTGTCCTGCCAGCGTTCCTTGTAGGCTAGCGAGAAGTCGTAGAACGGTCCGTCAAAGCCGAAGTTGTGGCGGAACCGCGGCTTGAGGGTGAGGTCACGCAGCGACTTGGTGGCGGTGGTGCCTTTGGCTCGGGAACTCATTGCTGTGGTGGTGGTGGTGGTTGCGTATATTGAAGTGGCTGTAAATAAACAAGAAGAGTAGACTGTAAATGGGGCACCACAACATGCAAAGAGACGCAAGCTGCAAAAACGCCAGCTTGGGGAGATGTGCGTGCTAAACTGCACTCACACTGATGGAGGTAAACTGCACCACCAAGACCATCCATCAAGGCAATACCAGTGCTCTGTACTTTGCGAATGAGTAGTGAAGATGCGGCAGGAGGACCACCGAGTCTCCCTGCGAGAGCCCCCGACCGCGCAGTCTCGAAAAAGAAGAAGAAAAGACCCTTGTTGGAGGACGACTTCTTTTCTTTGAGCACGTTTGACAACACCAAAAAGTCCAAGAGCAAGAAACTGCGGCTGGGCGACGTTTCGCTGCCGTTGAGCGACAGCGCCAGTAAGTCGGCGTCTCTGGATGCTATCCATCCGCCCAGCGTTCCCGACAACGGACTACCGGAAGCCGTGAAGGAGGAGTTTGTGTCCATGGAGTCGAGCTCCACCACGGCTGCACAAGAAGGAATACCGGCGCTCTCGGGAGATGGATCTTCCGGTCCAGCACAATTGCCAAGTGAAATAACAGACTACCAGGATCTTCTGGTGCGATCGCAAGACCTCGAAGAGCCAGTGGAAGTGGTGGATGACATACAGGAGGTGCTGGACCTATCGGATATAGTGCCACTTTCTGAGCTGGAGGATGACGGCGATCTGTACCGTTTTTCAGAGGAGAACGAACGAAGGAGAATGTACATTATCAGGGTGGTGACCAAGCTCTCGATCCCGCGAGGCTTCACCGAGAGCTTATCAATAGACTTTGGATCAAAGGGCACCAAGAAGTTTGCAAGTATATTGAGCGCCGTGGTGGAACACTTTCGAATGCAGTTCAAAGGTCGACTCAGAGGCGTGCCCATGCAGCAGTACAGCGTCGACCGCTTGGCGTTGATTTGGATAGAAGGCAAAATGGAGCTCAAGCCATTTTTCAAGCCGTGCACTCTTCGCATCGACCCGCCACAGCCGTTCGACATATTGGCGAACGATATCGAAACCATGGCACCCACTTATCTCACGTGTCTCCTCGTCCCCAAGGAGAACACCAATGACTTCTTGACCATATATCCGGAGTTCAGGAGCAAGTCATTTGAAGAAGACGCGACTGGTGCAGATGGCGACGAAGTAGATGTACAGGAAGTAGCGGCTCTACAGATTGGTCTGGGCAATGTTTCGGACGCTTTGAGCGATTCGGATGGCGAAGAAGACGTCAGCAATATCGATGCCGGTGCCACCAACGCCTCAATTGTGACGGCCCAAAAAGACGAGCGATTCTTCGTCATAGGACTCAAGGGAAAAGATAATCGCAGGATTGAGGTGGAAGTCTCGCCCGAGACGCAGATACGGAACTTGCTTCTCCACTACGTGAAGGTTCGAGGAGTGGCCGAGGGCTTGGTGGAGCAAGGAAAGTTGATTTTTGACGATGAGGAGTTGGATTTGGACGACGTGGTCGGCAACACCGAGTTAGAGGAGGACTTTGAGGTGCAGGTTGTAATATAGCAGATTAGTTAAGTTGTATAGTAGTATTGTTAGAATCTGTATATCGGATGCAAAAGTTAATGGGGTAGTCCAAGCGATTGCAAAAACAAGAGTCCATCATTGGCAAAAAAGAATGCGCAAACCCGGAATCGAACCGGGGGCCCAACGATGGCAACGTTGGATTTTACCACTAAACCATTTGCGCAAGTGAAACAGAGCTCCGAGACGGGGAATTGAACCCCGGTCTACCACGCGACAAGCGGTAATTCTAGCCACTAAACTATCTCGGACTTTCTTGCATGTTAAACTATTGTTCAAGTACTAGTCCCATTGCTTGTATATTTTGTCAAGGTGTCGAGTATGTGACATCCATCATCTTCTGGTGTTCATCTGGTACTGTTACGCTTGAGCTATCGTAGTCTTCGTCAGTGAAAGACTGGTGAGCGTCAAAAACTGGTGACCATGTTGCACAGTCTTAAGGTGTATTTGAAAAATGGATGCGAAATTTCTATAAAAAGTTGGAGGAGAAGTTTTCTTTCCACCAAGCCCATCCTTTCAAGTTGGCCAAATGCTCGATTTGTTGCAATTCTGTCTCCGTCTCACGGTACCTATCGACCTCGAAATCCATGTCTTCGTATTTGACTAGTCTTTCTCTACCTTTTTTGTAAATGAAGTGCACGAGGAACACTGTGGGGAAGACGAATAAAGAGAGGTAGCTCTTGAAGAATGTTGCAGCGTTCCAAGGCGAGAAGGCAGTCCATCCCTGAACGAGGATAACAAATGCAGTGAATGTAACCACAAACCAAGGGCCGTACGGATACAACCAATTCTTAAAGAGTAGCTCGTCGGTCTTTCCTTGTGCAGCCAAACCTCTTCTGAAGCGAATGCTGGTAATCCCTATTACCCACCAACTGATAAGAATAGAGAGACCGCCGATACTCAGCAACCAGGTGAATAGAGTACCTGCCCCTATAAAACTCGATCCGAAGCTAATTCCCCCAACAACCCAGGTGGAAAGAACTGCCACATATGGCACCTGAAACCTGTTTAGTCTGGTGAAGAATTTTGGAAAATGTCCATGTGACCCCAAGGTGAAGGCCAATCTGCCTCCAACGAAGATACTGTGATTGCATGCAGAAAGAGCCGAGGTTAAAATAACCACATTCATAAAGGACCCTCCACTCTTTGCTCCCACCATCTCAAAGACTATCGTGAAGGGTGAGGTGGCGATGGTCTTGGTTGCAAGATTAGGGTAGTCGTACGGGATGTTGATGCCCAAAAAGAAAATGGTGAAGATGTAGAAAATCGTCACTCTCCAGAAGACGTTTTTGATTGTTCTCTTGACCACCACAGTTGGGTTTTTGGTTTCGCCAGCAGTGATGGCTATTGATTCAGTGCCCCCGAAGGCAAAGGACGCGGTGGTGAAAACCTGTGCAAACCCCCGAATCCCATTCACAAACGGGGCTTGTCCGTGTGTCCAATATTTGAAGCCAAGGTACTCGTGCAGAGGATTCTTTCCGACGTTGACACAGATGCTAACGACAAAGAAAATGATGATGGCTATCACTTTCAATATTGCCAACCAGTACTCAGCCTCTCCGTAGAGCCTGACGTCTATGACGTTCAAGGCTAAAACAAAAAACCAAAAGATCAAGGAGATCACATAGAAAGGGAAATCGGTCCAGTATTCCATCACGAGCTGGATAGCAGTCAAGTCGGTAGCCACTGACGTCGCACACATAAACCAGTAACACAACATCAACGCAAACCCTAGCGACGGACACACAAACCGAGTAGCATACGACGCATATGAGCCAGATACTGGGTACTGCACTGCCATCTCTCCCAAAGAGTGCATGGTTATGTACACCAAGCCACCCATGATGAGATAACAGATCAAAAGAGACCCTGGGCCACCTGTGGCTAAACCGATTCCCGAGCCCAAGAAAAGCCCCGTTCCAATGACTCCTGCTATCGTGATCATGTTGATCTGTCTGGCGCTCAACGCTCTTTTGAGCTGGCCGTCGACCTCTTGGACACTGCCAGCACTCGAGTAAGTGTCATTGGCCAGTTCCAAATCTACGACGGAGACCTCGTTGGTCGTCTTATCCTCTGGAGACATGATGTTAGAGATTGACTATCAAGTAGGATATACATAGCAACTTTTATACTGCTATCGGCCTGTGCATCGGGCACGAGGAGCGAATCTTACTCAGCCGGTTCCGGCCACTGGCTAGCGGCGAAGTCTAATTGTGGTTGCAACTATTGCGTAGATTCGAGCTTCTCGTGCGACAAGCCACGAAATTGGGTGCAAATTTTCGAGCCATCAAGATCGGCGACGGAAGACACTGAGAGTGAATGCGGAGGTGACCGGTACACCCGCAATGGCCACACTCAGCAGCAGGTTCCACTAGCGCTGCTCCCCCCTCGAGTGGCTCCCCCACCAAATGGACCCCACGTGCGGGGCGCCGGTGGAAGAGGAGGTTCTGGTGGTGTAGCAGGGGCATTGTGGGCCCTGGGGGTCCCTCACCTCGACCCGATCTGTGGCTCCAGATGATTTCAAGGATGGCTATTCTAAATGCCCCCCAATGTGGTGCAGAGTTCTCTGCAAATCCTTCCCTGACGTCAAGCTCATGCTGCTCGACCTACGCAGTGCCTGCGGCTTCGACCAGCGTGTGTCTCGTTTTAGTGAAGCTTGGCTCCACAGCTTGTGCGTTCGCGGAAGACTCCGACGCTAAACTGTGGCCTCTCTTGCATTTTTCATGCAAGAATGCTGAAAGGAGGTGTAGCAAGATCTACCTGGCATGTATAAACGAATCTTAGTTTCTAAGGGTTACTAAAACCGAAGTATGCGGCTATTGTTGGATTACCGCTCTCTTGAGCCTTACAACGGAGCACAGCCGAGCTACACAAATGTAGATCGGATGGTCAACGTGCCAACAGTAGACTACAAAGATCGGTGAGGCGTGCTGACTACCTGTACTTTATACTTTGAGCTACATATTGGTATTAATATTTAGTGTACTGATTATATCTTGACATTGTCGCAGAGGATTTTCTCATCCAAATCAACGTAATGTTCGTAGAAGACCTTGAACAAGTCAGTTAATCTGACAACATCAAAGGTACCGCCGGTTTCTCTGATCGAATGCATGGACAACTGCGGGTTACCCAAGTCCAAGGTTCTGATCCCAAGCTTTGCAGCCAAAATTGGCCCAATAGTCGAGCCACATGGCGAGTCATTCCGGACAACAAATAGCTGTAACGGAACCTTAGCTTTGTCGGCGACCTTTTTGATCAATACAATTCCCGGAGAGTTGGTAGCGTACCTCTGGTTTGCGTTGATCTTGATTACTGGGCCCAAGTTGACTTGTGGTCTGTTCTTAGCTTCGTAAGCATCGCCGTAGTTGGGATGGACACCGTGCGCCATATCGGAAGACAATAAAAAGGACTTGGACATACTTTGGTGGAAGTAGTCAACAGGAGTGCTGCCATCAAAGTTCACGGTAGTGATTCTGTGGATCACATCTGGCAAAAAAGACGAGTCAGCACCCTGGGCAGAGACAGACCCAATTTCCTCATGGTCAAACAACGACATCATCTGAATTCCCTTCTGTTCGGGCAACTTTTCCAACGACTCGACCAACCCAACGGTTGCGGTGAAACAAGAAGTCAAATTGTCCAATCTAGGAGAAAAGATGAACTCGTCGTTCAAACCGCCAATGGTGGACTTTTGGTGGTCGAAGAGCACCAACTCGAAGTCTTCGATCTGGCTCGGCTCACACGAAAGCTCTTTGGCAATGAGCTCGATGAGCGACTGGTTGTGTCTCTGGATCACGGTCTGGACAGACTGGAACTGCTCACTTGAGAGTTGCAACTCAGGGTCGTCGGCACACGAGTGGGCCTTGGCAGCCTTCTCGTTCTTATCCAAAGCAACCTGCCCGGCAATCGGCACCAACTTGGTTTCCTTGTTGAACTCGAACTTGGTGTTGACCTCTCTGTTCAAGTGGATGGCCAAGGTGGGGATCCGCAAAAGCGGCTTGTCGATCTTGATCAACTTGGGCACAAACGCTCCGTTTTCGCTGACGTAGACGCGCCCCGCAATCGACAAGTCTCTGTCAAACCACGAGTGGGCAATGAGCCCACCGTACTGCTCGACACCGACCTGAATGAACCCCTCAGATGTTCTCTTGGAGACGGGCTTGATCCGCAAACACGGCGAGTCGGTGTGTGCTCCCACCACCGCGATTCCGTTCCCGTTGGCAAACTTTTCGCCGACGGTGAAGGCAACGAGCGACGAAGCGTTTCTGGTGACAAAGTACTTGCCTCCCTTCTTCAAGGAGTCGGACGTCCAGCTGGATCTTTCCGACAACTCGGAGAATCCCGCGGCCACCAAGCGGGCCTTTACGGAGTTCACGGCATGGTACGGAGTGGGAGAGGCGTTCACAAAATCGACAAACTCGGAAGCGTAGCTCAAGGCTCTAGCACTGGCCATCTTTGCAGTAGGTAATACGCTGGTTGGAGGTTGAGTACGCCGAAGCTGAATTCCCACTGATGCCGTACGCTCAAGGTACGCTGCAATCTGGCGTGTCCTGCACACAGCCCAGAGCGGACCGGACCCCTGCCACTGAGCGCATCGCGGCACCGCCCGCGCCTGACCGTCACGTGACGCGTCAACCAGATCACAGCGGCCCACCCAACTGGAGTCTGGCAACGCTTCACCCGCCAGCACCATGAAGTTTGCGTACATTTTGTGTCTAATTTGCGGCGCTTCGGCCTTGAACTCGCTTCCGGTCGTCGTGGCGTCGCACAAGGTTGTTCCGGGGCTCCGGAAGGAGATCAGGCCCGACAACATCAGACTGCACAACGCGACGTCAGTGACCAACTTGATCAAGAAACTCGTGACGACGTGTTCGTCGGACGAGTACGTCATAATCAACCAGCCGGGGCTCTCGTACGAAGACCTCACGAGCGAAAAGAAGGAGGACTGGAAGTTGTTGCGCAAGTACTTGGGTCTCTCGTCGACCTTGATCGGCCTTCCCCGAGTGGCGGAACCGTTGGACCTCAACTTCATCGAAAGATACATCGTCAAAAACTGCCACGCGGAGGTTATAGGTGCTGCCGACGATGAACAGGTGGCGGAGTACATCGACACCCGAACGAGAGTGCTACGTATAGAGTTGAGCGAGCTACCACAGGACAAGGACGAAAGGGTACGCACAATCAGAGAGCACGACGAGGTGATAAGAAAGATCATCAGAAAACTCCCATCGCCACACTACACCATCATCTTGACGTCGTCTACCTTGTCATGGACCCACCCGGCTCCGGCGTCGATCATCAAACAGCATCCCGAGAACTTTGAGATTTTCGATGACTTGGTCAACCATCCAAGCAGGGCCGAGGAGGTGGAAAGAAACAACAACTTCCACAAGGTGGAGCCAGACTGGATAATCAACAAAAACACCAACGAACGGTACTTGAGAAACAAGAAAAAGGACGAGATACATCTCTTTGGAAACGAAGTCTGGGTGAAGCACGAGAAAACGGTCACCACTGTTGTCTTGATGATACTCTCGCTTTTTGCCTTGAAAACAGTCAACGTGGTGCGGTCAGTCACTTCGGGACTCACCAAGAAACCAAAGGGGAAGGGAATAATTACAAAACAGGACTAGATATGCTATAATATTTTACACTGAATGTACACATCATTTTCATTATTAGTTCATGCAAGAAAAGCACTCGATTGACGTGGGGGTGGGGTCGTTCTTTCTTGCACCGTAACATACTCTCAGTATCGTTGCATATGTCGCTAAACACCTATGTAGGAGCATTGTACACAGGAAGTCAACAGCAAACAGCCAACACACCAAAACTTGTATACCTATCGTTGCCATTCGCTGTCACTTGTATCAGTTTCAGAACTATCATTGCGGTCGTTGTATTGCTTGCGTGATGCGTTTCGACGTCTGCCATTTCCGGCGGGCGTTGTGATGTGTCCAGGTTCGTTTCTTGATCCCTCACGATCGGCGTTGCCGGAGCTGCCCAGGTTTGACTGAGCTACTTCCGCGCTGTCGTTATCTTCCTCTTCGTTAAAATCTTCGTCTTCGTCCTCATCATCGTATTGATGATCACTGCTGTGGCCACCATGGTCGAATTCTTCATCGACGTCGTCATTCCTGTCTTCTTTGCCATTCACGTGGCCGGTGTCGCCTTCGACGGAGCCGGAGTCAGATTCGTCATCGTCACTAACCAACACACTCGCATCAAAGTATAGCGAAGGGTCCAATCCGGAAGTATCAGCGGAAGTCGCCACGCCGTCTAGTAACAACTCACTCATGATCTTACCGGTTCCAGGGGCATTGTTGATCCCCCAGCACAGGTGACCCGAAGCAAGGAACAAGTTTTCGACGTTGGTTTCACCCACAAGCGGTCCGCTGGAAGACGGAACATCGAGAACAGGCAAGTAACAGGCCTGTCTCTTCAAGATATGACCTTTTCTCAAGTTGGGTGAGATTTTCCCAACCTGTTTGAATAGCTCGTCGCACTTTGAGTTGACGACCTGGACGTCGTCCGTTGTTTCCGGAACATCCACGGCAGAGTCACCTTCCCCGCAAACGTACACTTCGTCTTGTCTTGCGTAAATCTCCGGAGAGATGTATGAATAAGGGCCGGTCTTGAACTCGGTGAATATGGCGTATGGGGACACAGGCTGGTCTTTGAATGGAGATACAGTGATGGAGTGGGCTCTCAAGCCGGATATGGGGCAATCGGGTAGGATCTTTGAGGTCCACGGACCCACCGAAAGGACGATCTGGTCGCCTTTCAACTTCACCGACTTATGCTTGGCCTGTTGAGAGGTTTTCACCGATGTTGGCTGGTACGCGATTCCGGTGGCCCGGCCGGTTTCCATGGAGAAGGTAATTTCCGTGACTTTCCCTATTATGAGCTCTATGGAGCCGGCGGACTTTTCGACTGCTTTCTTCAATATGGTGGTGGTGAACTTGTAGGGATGGACCTGGGCGGTGGTGTCTGTGCCACCCAACGTGGAGCAGTTGTTGATGAGGGAGTCTGTAATCCAGTTCAAGGTTTCGGGCAACTTTGTCTTTCGGGAGCGGGAACGGGTGCTGCTTCTTGTGTTGGGTTTGGTCAGCTGGGAGCTCAGTCTGGTTGCTCTGGACGTTTTCTTAGGGGGTGAGTCTGAGTCGTGGGACTTTGATTTTTTGAAGGAGGTTTCGTTGACGGGCAGCAGGGGGCGGGGCGCTTCCGGGGCTCTTATTTCGAGTTCGTCGTCGTCGTCTTCGTCGTCGTCGTCGTCGTCCGAGTTATTCAAGTGGCTTATGTCGCCTTCCAACGAGACGGTGTTGAGTCTTCTGTAGCCCCATTCCTGCTCGCCGTTGTAGAGGTCGGAGAGCTCCTGGTGGAGCTGGAAGGACATGGGCACGAGCTGCTGCGGGAACGCCCAGAGGGCGAGGAGGCCGCCTGCTTTGCCGCTGGCGCCGCCGGCCACGCGCTTGCTTTCTACGATGGTGATGTGGTACTTGGCGGGATCGAACTTGGGGTGGTGCACGATGTAGTAGGCGGTGCAGACGCCGATGATGCCTGCGCCCACGACGATGATGTGCTTCTTGCCCTTGTGCTTGCCGGTGGGTAGCGAGTCGAACTTGAGGTAGTCGGTCATGGCGGCAGCGGGACGAGGGGGATTGTGGGAGGGGGCACGGCGGATGGGAGGGTCCGAGCAGAGAGCTGGAGAACTGGGCGGGGGAGGCGGAAACCGGGGGAGCGCTGTGCGAATTGACGGTGCTGGTTCCTATGCGGGAGGCGAACGGTACAGCGGGCTTGGGAGGGAACGCTAGAGTGGAATCGGCTGGTTGGAATGTGTGGGACCAAGCTGAGGAATTTTTCTGAGAGGCAGACAAAAGAAAACGCTTACGTAAGACGGGAGGGAGCGAAGAAGCGGCCGGTCTGGGGAGACGTGGCGGGCGGCGGTGGCGGCGGGGCACGGCGGGGCGAGCGCAGCG